>WHPX01001391.1:600000-986727 GCA_011057435.1 Actinia equina
TACGCCTGAAGCTGCTGCCATGGCAACTGCGCCTAAGGTTCGTGACGGGGCTGAGCCTCGGCGGGAGAGACTTTGGCGCGCTTTTGGTTGAAGCTTGGTGAGCTCTTTGAACGCAGCGGAATATTTTTTAGCGAAGATGGCGGCTTGGGCACTGGGTTTGGAGTGCATTTCGAACATCTTGATGACTTGCTGAGCTCGGTCGTAGCTGTCTTTGCGCATACACATGAAGATGAGAGTTTCAGGAGAAGATAACATGCGTGCTACAGTGCTTTCATCCTTCACTACGAGGCCTGCTTCCGACACTGATCCTCTTCTGGTTTGTTTTTGTCTTTTGGAACGCTTTTGTCGAACCTTGGTTCTTCCGGTGTTGTCTTCAGTGCCTTCAAATGAAAAGAACAACAAAATGTTTAGGTTACTCAAAGCAGTGTAGAGAGCTCCGAGTATCGAATCACAGCAGTGAACAGCGCACACAACACCGTGCTCACGTAGAGTGCTATGCACTTCAAAACTAAAATTAGCTGTTTTACTAATTTCAAGCAATTCAACCATCAGTAAATAATATTTCTTACCAGTTGTAAGTTCCTGGCTCTGATACGAACTTGACTCCTCGGAGCGAGCATCCAAGTCCTCTTTTCGCTCAATATTTTTCGCTGCGACAAAATTGAAAATAATGCCCCATTAGTTGATTCTATTAACATATGGATGATACTTTCAAGTAAATTTGCTAAAGAAAGCTTTAAAACCTTGAGCTCGTAGAGCGCGCGTACAATAAAATAGGATTCAGTGGTCCTTGCTATTTTCCCGCCAATTTTCCAGGCATGCGTAGTGGTGGTTGTAACAGTGCTCATACACATGTACGATAATACTGAAATAATAGGTACATATAACAAAATAATAATTTTAATAATTAATAATGATATTATAACATATATATAACTTGTAGGTACACGTGTTTTTGACGGGGTTTGATTTGAGACTTGCGTGCATGAGCACATATATGCTATTGTGTTTCCTTTAGTCAGTACCTTGTTACCAAAGGTGCTGCAGCGGCACGTGTGTTTATGTACGTGTGTTTCTTGTCACGGGCCTTTTTGGAAGCAGGTGTATATATTGTATATTTTATCTTAGATTTATGCTTAGATTTGCATTTATAGTTAACTTTAAATCTTTTATTTGTCAATGCTTCTGAAAAGCCCTGTAAAGGGGTGAAGTAAAGTATATTGATAATAGCTAATTCTAAAAAACTAAAAGAAAACAGTGACAGAGTGCATGGATTTTCATGCAAACTTACAATCTTTATCACCTTCTTCACCTGTACCTTCTTCATCTGATGCATACTCGGACTTATCTTCTATCAGTTCTCTTCCTCGCTTCTGCTTGTACTTACGACCAACCTTCCTTGACTTTTCATTCCTTGGTACCTTGGTTGTATCTGTCCAGGTGACGAGTTGATGCCTCCACTGGGCTTCTGTGATGTACTGACCCAGCCTGGAAGCACGTTGTTCTAAGGTACTGCTCGCTACAGATGAACGCAGCCAGTCTGGGCTGTCTCTGATGTCAGATGTCCCTGTTGGGTTGAAGAAAAATTGGAAACCATTTAGCAACCAAGGATGATGTAAAGATGGCTTTTACATTCCAATGCACTTTTGGATAAACCACAAAAGGAAATAAAGGAAATAAAAGGGAAATAACAAAGAGAAAAAAATGAGGAAAGGAAGGAAAGGAGGGAAAGGAAGGTAGGTAGGAAGGAATGAACAAAACCAATGAACGAAAGAAAGGACAAACAAAGGTGGGAAGAAAGAGGGAGAGAGAGAGAGGAAGGAAAGTGAAAGTAAGTTATATTTACATCAAAATATTACCTGATTTGTTTTGCCTTATTTTCGCAGTGTTCAGATCCATCAGACAATCTTTCAGCACATTCAAATACTCAGCTACTATCTCATCAGAAGCAATAAACCCTATCTGAGGCTCTTCGTCGCTCGCGTTTTCCCGCTCTGCTGTCTGCGCGCGTTTTACTTCTTTCTGCAAGCTCTCTGGTTTTCCTTTGTTCTTTTCCACAACAAGAGGAGCCAAACCACGAATCCTCTGAATTCTATCAACACCAGAAATCTCGGTCATCCTCTTCACTCCTTCTTCTAAAGGAATTGGATCTAAATCAGATTTAATACTCTGGAATAACTGCTTTTTACTCCCGCGAGAACCATGACGTGAATGTCCCTTGATCTTCAATGGAGAATCTGGCGTAGAAGTTGAACCAGGAGGAATGAAGCTTCCTCGTTCTTGATCTTGAAAGGGGCTGTAATGCCCAGAGTGCTCAGCAGCATTGAGATCTGGAGTGCTTGTAACACTAAGAAGGCTTTCCATACTGCCTGTCAGACTAGTTGTTATGCTCTTCGTTTCATCATCTCCAGTGTCGAGATCATCACTGTCATGGTGTATCTTTTCTGAGTAAAGATCCTCGTACGTGGCAAACAGTAAACTAAAAATATCTTCTAAAATCTCCACACGGTAGGTCAAGGGATACACGTGCGTTAGATGTTCCCTGCCATCTTGTAGCTTCTTTAAAAGAACAGAGTTTTCGTTGGTTATAGAGTCAGAGGAAATGCGAATGTCAAGTTTGTTTGGCACATGAAGAGCAACACCTTCCATAAAATTTTTTAGACCACAAAAACTATGGTACAGAATAAGATCTCTTTGGACTTCTGGGTGAACGCACTTTGTTTCATCTTCACTTTCGGTAAGACAAACCTCATTTCCAGTACAAGAGTCAGCTTCTGTTTCTTCATAAGTAACTCCTCGTGTTTTACATTTCCCTAAAATGGCAGGTGTGAAAACTGGTCTCTTTCTTAGAAGACTGAAAACCTCTTTCTCAGGCAGCTGTTCTAGGCTTATGGACTTGTGCAGAACGTGAAGAACAGAATGAGATTCAAGACCCTGGAACATATCACTTGCTTGTTGATGGTGAGTGGATCCTGACTCGTTGGATGCAAGCAAAGTTCTAAAAATAAAATCAATTTTTCATGTTATTTTGCCACAATATCAATGGCATTTTAATTTTTTTATTCTGACTTCTCCAGATACTGGCCCCTTTCTCCTGTAGCTGTAAATCCTGTGATAACTAACCCCTTCCATACTCCAGTTGTAGTAATGACGAGATCACTCCTCCCCTTATATCTGTCAAAGTCAGTTCTATGATAATCCTTCACATCCCTCCTCTACTGTACCCTTCCCCACACCCCTGGGAGTCACTGATGTTAACCCAGCCCTCCAAAACTACTTACCCTGCTTTCTCCAAACACTAAGTGACTAGTTGTACTTGACAGGCCTACCCATCTCCACCCCCTGGGGGGTTACTGATATGTTAAACTACCCCTCCCATACTACTTACCCTGCTTTCTCCAAACACCACTTGACTAGTTGTACTTGACAGGCCTACCCATCTCCACCCCCTGGGGGTTACTGATTTACTAACCTACTCCTCCCATACTACTTACCCTGCTTTCTCCAAACACCACTTGACTAGTTGTACTTGATAAGCTAATTTTTGACAAGCTTGATACAGTAAAGGGTCACAAAAGTGAGCCTGTAATATAATCATGGCAGAATTAATAACTGACAGATAAATATTCTTAATATGGGCTTAAAAGAATTACCTGACTATCCCAGAGAGCATCCAACAAGTGCCGAGCATTTTCGCAGCTGTAACAATACGGCCACCCAAGAAGTAACACCAGGGGTTTCAGCAGCTTGAACTCTGGTGGATTCAACAGCTGAGTGACTTTATCAAAATCTCCATCTTTAATAAATAATAAGGCTGATTCCTAAAAAAAAGATATTAAAAGATTCATCAATAAACTACTGTGGGAAAAAGATTGTATCTTTACTAAAGAGGATAATGATGATGATATAATAATGGTGGTGGTGATGATGATGATGATGTGAGGTTGATGATGTGATGATGGTGAAGCTGGGTGATGACAATGATGCTGATATGCATCTGCTGTTGATGTGGATACCCATTGATCTTGGTGGTCATGAATGGTGATGAAGTTGATGATGCTGATGATAATATAGAATTTTCATTAAGATTTAAGATAAAAGGTAGGAGAAAATCCTTAACTAGGCTGAAAGTTCTGGCAGGATTTTGAAATTATAGGAGATTATAGTATGACATTTGTCATGTACCATTTAGTAGATTTTCCAAGGGAAGTGGAAACTTTGTGATAAAAGTCCGTAAAAGATCAACCCGCTACTGAAAAATAAATGCCCATGTCCAAAATACAAGAAAGAAACAGAGGGAGGCGGCACCATAAGTGTCCGCTGTGCGAAAAGAATGGAACAAATTAAATAAAAGTATCAAATTGAAGGAATCCTTGTCAAGAAAAGTCTTTAAAATAACTCTATATTTAAGATAGAGCTTGAAAATCAGATTACAAATTTAGGTCTTAATTCAATTAATTAAGTTTTATTACATTATTGAATATTGATACTCTTTAATACATGTATCTTATATTTCTTATATATTCACTATCTTCCATTTTTAAAATATTATATATACATATATATATTATTTTTTATTTTTTCCTTTTTTTATACTTTATATTTTGAGGGCCATTAGTTTATCAGTACCTTGCATATCAGGTATGTGTTTTACCCTCTCAAAATAAAGTTATTATTATTTTTATTATTGTTATTATAACTGCAATCTATTTTAGATGACAATTATTATAAATAAAGTTATTATTATTATCATTACTATTGTTATTATCATTATTATTTATTATTAAAAAAGAAAATATTATAACTATCAAAGAGACTTTACTGACCACAATATTGCCCAGAATATGATTCTCATTCATACTATGAAAGTACAGAAACCTCCAAGCATCTGATCTGTCAGTGACGTAAGACTGAAACAAGCAAACATGAAGTGTAGGACAGACAAGAGATGATTGTACGCCCAAGATCTCTTTATCAGCATCCAACACATTAGCAAACTCTCCATCCAGTGGCAGTCTTAGTCTATTTTCAATGTCGCAGAACTTTTTAATAAGAAATGTTGACGGCCTATGCATAAGGCAGCTGTATAATACACCTTTATCTAAACATGTTGAACCAGGTATTTTGTTCTTTTGATAAGTTTTTCAAAGAGTGAGTCAAGAGCAGCTGATAGTGTAGTCATTTCAGATGTAGGGTTAAGAAGAGAGAGTATATGGTAAATGTGTTCTTTATGTTTTAAAGATATAGAGTCACATTCTTTGCATTCCTTTCCTGATGATGATCTAGTTAGCACAGCGGTACTACCATCTGTTGAGTGTGAACCACCACTTTCCAAGAAATCTAGACTTTTTGTAACACAGTTCAAATACAACTGCTGTAGAATTTGGTTTGTTTCCAGCACATTTTTGTTTCGTCCAGTAAGCTTGAAAATAAGTGCATGACCAAAAACTTGGATCCTCATCGAGAAGTTTTTCCATGTAGTGTAGGCAAGAGCTTGAAAGAGTAACAACATCAGAAGTATGGTGTGATGTATCACCATATACCATTTGACAGTGGTAGTTGTCTAATTCCTGGAAGAAAAAAGATCATTTTAGTGACATACTTGGATGCAGGATTCATACAAGGCATTTTTACCCCTTGACTATTAAAAAGGCCAAATCTGGTCATTACAAAATCTGCTGAGTTTCCTGAGCTGGCCAAACAGGCCAAAAATTGTCATCATTTTTCATCAGCCTGCGTCCACCCAAGAAAATACCCTACTGTAACCCTTTGTTCAGTTGTCATACTTGAGGTATTATTCAATCAAAATCCAGAAACTTCACATAAATGATTGTGAGCACAACTTTTGGTCAACTTTCTGAATAGCTGTAGGAACACAGGCAGAATAACGAGGTTAGACCTTAGTAGTCAAAGGGTTATTTTGATGTGCAGAATCGGAATCATTGAGGTGCAAACTGTGGCTGCCAACAGGAAAAGATTGAAGAGCTCTGTGAATGCCCTATGTGCCATGAGGCACAAGGGGGAATAGGCGACAGGCAGAATTAGTGATCCTGGTTGGCTTCCTATATATCTGTTTTGAAGCTGATGAGTGTACAGTACAATTAGTATTTGTATTCCTGAGCGACTCACCTGAATAATCTGTTTGGATGCCGTCTTGCATGTCAGATACAACAGGAATCGGAATTCAACAGTCTGAGCCACAGGAGCTGGGAGTTTGTCCTGTATTAGATGAAGGTGCAGGCAACAACAAAAATATTACTTATTGGTGCGATCTGACACAACTAAAGTATATTTCTTTTTTTCAATGGCAATTCATCTAAAATCATAGTTTTAGAAAAATACATATACATATCTGTACTGAGAGATAAATCTATAACTGACATGGGCAGATAACTATTATAACAATTATGAGCAAATGAATCTAAAACTCAAAAAACATTAATGACTAGGTATAACTATTTGCAACATTAATTGCAAAATATAAGAGAACTCAGCAGATGAGACTAGCCTGAATTGCATCCGAAATAAACAACTTAACCAGGGCTTAGTTTGTATGCAACACAAGCTACAACAAATGCCTGCAGGCGGAAATTTTTTCAGTGCTGTCAATCAAAAATAATAAGTCAACATTTTTAAATGGTGCAAGAGCCAAGCCAAATTCCACTGTGCAGCTTAAAGCTACCAAGTTCAAATAATATTGAAAAAATGCCATAATAACAGGGTGAACAACACTCACCTTCTGAGCAGTGAATAAACTGAGATATTCCACAAGACACAACCAGGAAAGATGAAAGGGAGAAGTGACAGATGGAGAACCATTACTATTAGAAATAAAAATAACCAGAACAACTAATATTAACAAAAAACGTAATCCTTGAATAAATATCTACCAAAAACCTAAAGTTAAAAAAATATAGACATTAACTTTATACTGGTTTCTGCGACATAAGAAGTGCTGGGATTGAATAGTAAAAAGGAAGACTAGTTCCCAGAGTGGAAAAATAGGAATAAAAAAATAAGAGAAGAATGCAAATGGAGGGGAATGGAATGAAAATTGGACAGAGGGGAGGGGAAGGCATGAAATTTGGAAACAGGGGAGTACGGAGAGGAATGAAAATTTGACACACGGTGTTACGATATACATCCGGTTTAAGTAAATTATTAATCATAGTATTTGTTATATGCGCATGTCTGTACGTCATGGAGAGGAGTTGATTAAAGATGGCCTTCAGTACACATCAACTCTGAGTTGTCTTGCTTGTAAAACGAAACACACGGGAAGAGAGGAATGACATAGAGGACTCGGGAGGGGAAGATGGGGCAATCAATGTATATACAGTGAGGACAAAGCAGGATCCTACTGCAAGAGTGAACACAATCTTCCTATTATGTAATGATCTTCGTCGCTTAAATTTAATTATCGACATTACTACTCTCACAAATAAATCACATTTAAGCTTATTTAATTAATCAAGCTAAAGATACATCACGCATTAACATTTTTACTAGGACGTTTCGACTCCGTAATGACTAATCTTTATACCTGACCAACGTCGGCTGATCTATAAGTGCTCGCAGTATCTCCTTCAAAGGTTTATCCAGATGCTTTCTTCTCTCATACAACCCTCTAAGGCAGACTCTAGCCAGCTCCCACTGTCCAAGCGTGACATGGTTGCAGAAGGAGGTGAAAAGTTTTTCAACGCAGACTTCATTTTCTCGATCAAATTGATGGCTAACAGCTTCGAAGATTTTAATTTCGCTCATCATAACCCCTCCAGCGGATTACCAGTAGTATGTGGCAGTGATCGGAGAGGTCCTTTCATTTTATTTTAGCCTGTAGATTTTAGATTTGATGAAAGTTTTTTCTTCGATCAGAACGTCGCTCCTCGTCCTCCATTTTTGTTTTGTCATGTGATGGAGTGATGATCTTACCCAGACTCCGAAGAATAAGCAATAGCACAGGAACCCCAAAAACTAAAACGAATTGCACTTGAGAGAAGCGCATATATTTCCCCGAGATTTCGGATCTCTATCCTATGACCTCTATATTTTCCCCTCTTATAGAAGCTAAAAGATTTTGGAGAAGGTGATAGGAGAATGCTCTGGCACGATACAAAACTGTAAGTAGCTTTTTACGTTTCGCTTTAGATATGTAAGTTTTTGATTACTTATTATACTTATTTATCACATGATGGGCACATTTTTTCTACAAAAGTTAAATGAAAGTCTTAATCTCAAAGGCATTATCTATTGTTTCTAATTTGGAATGGAGTTTGAGTTGATGAAGATAATGTAATTTGTGAATGGTGGTTGCATTTTATTTCTTGTACGAGGAACTCGATCAACTCTTGAAAGAGTGCAGGTCCCAGTTATACAGGAAGTGTAAATAGGATGGAATGTATCGAGGTAATTAGCTTATTTGTTACACATTTAGGGACGAATAAAACCATATCAGTGAAGTGATACGATATCACTTCATGGTGAACTGGAAATTGTAAATTTTGTCATTTTATCGATGATTTAACAGTTCAAAAACAGCTTTACATGTTTGATTTAACTGATCGAAAACAGTTTTCCGCGTTTGATACTCTGACCAAAACACACAGGATGTTCAGAAAACACGAGAGGAGCATAAGAAACCAGGACCCGTTAAAAGTTCGAAAAAAAGCAAAGTCTAAGTAAATTCTCCCTATGTGCTGTCTTATTCAAATTGACCAATGAGCGTGAGCGCGCATGACAGATTAAAATCTGACAGTTGCAATACTCACACGAGCTAAAAGCATGATAGCAATCCTGTTTTCTGCATATTATTACAGACCCTAATTTCAATTCATTTTAATCTATTGAGCCTATAACAAGAGCATGATTAGGATCTTGAAGGAGAATTCCATGGAAACACTCTTTGATCCAACCGCTTACATGGAATCATAATATATGCAATCAATTTGAATAGCAGATTGTTCTGCACAAACCAACAACTGACTAGCCTTCATACATTTGAAAAGGCTTTTATGTTTCCATGTGAACATGAGGCAAGTCAGTCACTAGTCTGTGCAGAACAATAATTCTTTGCATTGGTCAGCATCTTTTGAGTTGGTGTATGGGAGGGCTAGTAGTTTCCTAAATAGCTACTTCTAAGGTTGACATGCAGCACTCTCTAACAGGAGCCTAGGCCTAGCCTTTATCTATACTAGTCCCCACCCCCCCCCCCCACTTTTTCCTATACTACTCTCTTATATTTTTCAATCTTAGTGGCCCTTTATTTCCACACTAGTCTCAATCTTAGCCCCCCCCCCCATTTTTTAGGGTGCTCAGCAGCCTGTCTAAAAAGACTTATATGACAGCACTTACATAGCTGTACATGTATAAGACACAACATAGGGGTTGGTTGGATAATTCATCCCCCCTCCCACCCTGTCAACGACATTAACCAATGTTGATTAATTTTCAGGTAAATTAATAAGAACAAACTCAACCATGTCACCTAGGCAACCAAGCACCCTACCATGGCTCAAAAACCCTCGTCGAGCCATTACAGTAGAGGTTGTCATATTCCTATACATTGCCGCAGTTCTCCTGGAGAGTCCTATAATGCAACAGTACCTGTACGAAAGAGCTAGGATGGATTTCCCTTTCAAAAATGACACAACTGAAACTGTCTGTGGCGGCCCAAAATATCTTAATGACACCGAAAGGTATATATGCAAAAATTAATACTGGGTATAGCATGTACTGTTCTCGTCCTTGACATGAGGGGTTTTCTCTGGGCTCTCTGGTTTTCCTCCTACCTTAAAAATCAACGTGTGAGTTGAGTATGTGTTATAAGTAAATAATTTTTTGATTGATTGAAAACTTTATTTAATGAGGGTGACATGTGACAGTTATTTTGGTAACTGATTAACCTGTGACCCTCGAGAGTAGCACTGGCACTGAAGATGGTCCTCATTAGCGTCTTAATGGTCTTTACATCCCCCTTATACAGGGTTACATAGTGAAAACAGACGGGGACTACAGTTTTGAGTCCTTGTCCGAGAAGACTTGAAGGTCTAACTATTTGCAGATATTATTACAAAGGCAGCACCTTCTCCTCAGTTATTTTAAGACCATGAGTGTTGGTGCGGCTGAGGCTTGAACCACAGCTTTCTGCACAACAGACCAACGCTCTTACCAACTGAACTAAATGGGTGGATACAGCAGGGTATGTGTGGAGCCCCTCAAGAAATGTCACAGGTGGCCAGTTGTAAATTACGGTCAAGCCAAGAAAACTGTGAACACCTATAAGATATTTCTGGGATGTCAAACATCATATTCTTAACAATTGAGAATGAATTCATTTCTAATAGACTGTTGCATGTGATTGTTCAGAACATGATGTTTAACATTCCAGACATATCTTAGGTGTTCATGGTTTTCTTAGTTTGACTGTAACATATAAGTTTACATTTATACGTTAGTGGAGTTTGTTTGATGTGTTGTTACTTTCTTTGCTACAAGGATTTTTCTCTGGGTAGCTACTCTGGTTTTCCACACTTTAAAAATTAACATGTTTGCATAATGTTGTATTAGCATGCATGGGATAATCACAACCGAAATAGGCTCCAAGTTGATTTTTGCATGAGGAGGGAGAAAAACCCTTGACATTACAGGAGAGAAAATAACAAACAAACAACTGTATTCGTTTATTTTTTATTTTCTTTTTCTTTTTATTTGTTTTTTTTTCTAAGTATGCATGATTTTGTTTAATTTATGTGCACGCACATATGCCATGGTTTGATTGCATTTTCTTTGTCAACATCGTAACTTTTTTCATTTCCCTGAGGATGCCCGAGTAAGCTGAAAGCTCGGATCATATTTATTAGAATTTATGGTTGATAAATAATTTAACAACAACCAACAAGGAACTATTTGATTAATTTTACTCAGGACTTAAACCCAGGCTGCATTGCTGAGCAGCATTAGCTGTGCAGGCCACCCATACTTCCCATAATTTTTGAGCCCAATCATTTTGAAATCCACAGGGCAGCTTCAGACGTACCAATTCAACAGAAAGCATCTAAGTATATTCTTGGAGTAAATCTTGCACTGCACACTCCCTGCCGTGGTTATGGCTTGCTTCTTGGGCCCATGGTCAGACACCAGGGGTCGCAAGCCACTAATGATTGTTGTATCAGTGACAGCATCTTTAGATGCAGCTGTTGTCTTGATAACCATGTATATGAAGTGGCCGGTCTATGTCTTCATGATTGGTAAAGGTTAAAAAATGATAATTTATGATCATTAATGGTAATCATAGAAATTGATGATAGTAATTAATGTACTATTATTTAATGATAATGATGATAATGAAAATGAATAATGATGTTGGTGAGGATGATGATCATGATGATGATGATGAGTGACAAAGTTTATGATGATTGGGGGGGATGATGACGTTATCAATTATGGTAATTAGAGATGATAGTGGTTTTGATGATGATAGTCATGATGAGTATTAGTGCTGATAGTTATTGACTAAGATGGTGATGATAATTGATTATGATGATTGGTAAAGATGATGGTGGTGATATTGATTGTGATGACATTTACTGTTGATGATGATGACATGATGATGAAGATGATAACGAAAATGATAATGGTAAGAAGTAATGTTGATGGTGATAATTATAACTGTTGGTGGCAGTGGTGATAGAATTATTGATTCTAATAAATATTATTAATTAGTCCCTATTAGGGGGGTACCAATGAAATTTACAACTACCTGTGTCACAACTTAGAAACAATTTTGCATTGTTAGTTTGAAGTTATCCCTGCCAGGACCTTACTGTCAGTAATTCGTTAGAGCAGTCTGTCATTTGCTGCTAGTTTGTGGCTCACATGTCCCTGTTTCAAGGTCATGCTGCTCATCATCAGAAATTGCTTTCATAGGGCCTCGCAAATTGATACTCTATTTTAAACTTGAATTCAATTTTCACTTTACTTTCAGCTAGTGGTATTGGTGGATTAGGTGGTTACTACCCTACGATGGTAGGCAGCATTACTAGCCTATGCAGCAGACACAACATCACCAGAATCAAGAGCAATAAAACTTGGCATCCTAGAAGCACTAGCCTTCCTTGGCGGCACTTTGAGTCAATTCGTTAGTGGATTCTGGGTAGAAAACCTTGGCTACACTGCTATATTTTGGATGATCCTGTCATTCCATGTCCTCAACCTTCTCTACATCATATTCCTTCTACCAGAGTCATTACTGATGCCATCTGTGCCGAAACGCAAACCATGTTGCTTGAGTTTTGAAAACATCAAACCTGTGATAACTGTGTACACAAAAAAGAGAAAAGGACGTTGGATTCTTTTTACATTACTTCTACTCTCTGTCATATTCTTGCTTGCACAGTTTATCATCACCACGCTAGTTGTTTTGTACACCAAGAATTCTCCTCTTTGTTGGACTGCCACTCTAATCGGTTATTATCTAGGGACTCTTTTGTTTGCCAAGGCTTTTGGTGCCGTAGTTGGTATATGGGCATGTTCTAAGTTAAAGGTGTCGAACTACTCATCAGCACAGTTTGGAACAGTTTTTCTTATTGGTAACCTTGTTATGCTTGGGTTCTCTAAAACTACGCTTCTTATGTTTTTGTGTAAGTATCTAGAACATTACAAATTGTATCCTAGTATACAATACATCCTCCTCAGACCCTAAGAATCACTTGGAAATTCTAATCCACCTTTAATGATAATGTTTTTGTAATTTTGATCTGGAACTATGCAATATATCATAATTATGATGATTATAATAATATCTTGTTTATTTATCCTGATTTAAAAAAGACATCAGCTGGACATGATAGAACACGGCTGCTATGAACCGGTGATCAGCAATATAAAATCTATAAAAATCTAAATAAATATATACTAAAATCTGCTATTAAGAACCTAAAAGTATAATTAATATAAGAAAGGAGAAAATCAAGTATATAAACACAAAAACCTCGTGGCCACAAAGCATATATATTTATTGTATGTTGTATACATGTATATCATCCACAGATCCTTTGAAATTACCCCTCTATTGGGGAGGTATGGAAAATTTTTTGGAAGTTAACAATATACGCTCCTCAAACCCTTCCTTCACCTTGAAAATTTCATGCATCCCTCTATGAGTGTTTTTGAAGCAACGTTTCCCCTTATATAGCTAACTTGTGTGGTTTTGTTTCTATGTCAGCCTGTATTGTTGGGGTATTTAGTGGCATTCCAAGGCCCTGTTTAGGAGCACAACTATCCCAAATGATTGATAAAGAAGAACAAGGTAAATTCCAATGCTAAAATACCTGGAAAATCAAATGTAGATTTAATTTTCTATTTCTTTTTCTTTGTATTAAAAACTCCAAAAACATCGTAAATTATGTTCTGTGTAATCTCCCATGATGAGCTTATAAGCTATTGGAGCAAGCACAGAGAGTTACTGTAACCAGGGGGGGCACAGGGTGCCCGTGCACCCCACAGTAAAAGATAAAGGTTTACTCATCCATCTCCTTTTGCTTTAAAATTGCATGTTAATGTTTTTTGATTAAATGAAGACCACTTTCCATCTGCATGTTGTAGCATTTTTAAGAATCACTCACCCATTCACCCATCATCTACTTTCTAATTCTGCTTTTTTTTTGGTTCTGCAAATCATTGCCTGTGCACCTCCCCTGCAAGATCCCTGATTATGCCACTGAGTTAATATGTTTAAATGAAAATAAAATAATAATGATTTTATAGAGGATAACTATTTTCTTTCCTTCTGTCTCAGGTGCATTATTTTCTGTTTTTGCATCCCTGGAAAGCCTGTGCAATTTTAGCAGTCAATTGATATTTAATCCTTTATATGCCTGGTCTATTGAAGCAGTACATTGGGAATATGCAGCAGGATTGCCGTTTATGATAAATGCTGGTCTTGCCATTATTCCTTTAGTATTATTAAGGTAGTAACTTATACCATTATCAATGTCCATTGTTACACTTTCAGTTAAGGCCTAATAGACCTATCGCGAATTCGCTTGACTAGTCACGAAACAATGGTTTCAAGTCGATTTTGAAGTCAAACAAAGAATCTTATTGTCAAGGGCATGACATGTGGTTTGAAGTTGGGAGGAATTACGCTCAAGGTGAAAGGGTCTATTCTTGCCCCTCCCCCCCTCCCAAAGTTACTGACCTAGTTAGGATAAGGGTAGAGTTATGACCCCTAAGAGTAGGGGAGGGAATTGAAAGGCAGGACGTAAAACAAAATCTTTCCATTTTTTTTTTTCACTCCCTAACACCTTACCTTAGGACTGTTACAGTGAGATGTGAAATTCCAATTCAATCAGTGAGTTAGCCATGCCCTGACTTAGAACAGCCCAGAGGTTGTTTCAGGGTTTGATCTGTGAGTTATCAGTACATTGACTTTGATCATCCCAGATTTTTCATGTCAAACTAATCCAATCCATTTTTACTTCAGTGTAATAAAACGCTATGCAGACAAGCCCACAGGGGAACATGAACCACTTCTACCAAAGGAAGATCCAGTTGCCTAAAACTGTGGGCCAAGACTTGAATAACTGATGGTAATTTTTTCCGATATAGGTAGCAGATTTTTAGCAATTTCAATGATTTAATGAAGAAAATATCTGCTGTCAAAGATTTCTCTTGATCTTTCTTGCCTTCAGTTATTATATTTATACAGTATATGATCTGTAATTGTACATATTATTGATACAATGATTTTTCAAAGTAAATAATTCAGTTTTTTTAAGCACCAAAAATATCAAATTTAATGTCACATTGAGTGTGGGTTGGCATGCAGGCACATCCTTCGAAAATCTCCATCATGAATTAATGTATGAAATATGTTTTATTTGTTTATTTCAGTTCATAGATTTCTTCTTAAAAGTACAAATATAATATGGTTATTTATAACATTTTTCTTTATTATGCATTTTATTTTTTCTGCTGTCAATCAAAAATTCAACAGTCAATACCTCTTACATTTTTGATTAGCAGCAATAAAAAAACAAATCCTAATGGCCAACTAGCACGTACTGAGTTCTCATAATATTGAAAATTGAAGGAATTATAATAATACAGCTTCTCATTAATCCGGAATAGGTAACTGTCCAATTGTTTTCTTAATTGGACAGGTCTTGTTGATATGGGATTAATTAGGCAGCTATATAATTAATAGGTAATGAGATTCCATGCTCCCAAATCAAGAAATAATAATTAGACTTGAAAAATTCCTCTGACTGCCAAATTGGACTAAGCAGTAGATGTCCTCTGAACTTTTCTCACCCAATTATTTCTTAATTGGACAGCATGGAGTCCTATTATATATAACTATTATATATACTAATTTCTAGTCAAATATCAAGAGGTAGTGTAGTATTTTTGAATGTTTGAATATTTTTCTCAGGATGTTTAGTAAAACACAAATAACACAAATTTCGTAATAAAGTGAAAAAATCAAACAGTTGTCGTCAATATTACATCATTACAATATTAATTTTAATATCATGCAACATTTGCTGATTTAATTTTAATGCTTGCAAGCTTATTTACAATGCTTACAACGGATCTCACCAAACTGTGGCGACATGTCAAAAATGTGTCTCCCTACCACACCCTAATTTATCTAGTGCCATGCCTACTTTTGTTACAGCAGTGTGTTTGAGCATAAAATTGTAGAAATATGAATACCTTACTGGCAATGTGCTAGATCCGAGACAGTGACAAAAGTAGGCGTGTCAGTAGACAACTTTGAGCGTGGTAGCTAGACAAATTTTTGACGTGTCGCCACAGTTTAGTGAGATCCATAGTATTCATGGGTGCAATCAGAGCTGAAAATAAGGGCCAGTCATCAGACAATGTCCTGTCAGAATTAGATCTTGTCCGGTCAAATCTTTGCCAGTCATTTTGACCAGTAACATTGAGAGCCAGAACAAGATATGACCAAAGTAAAACTAATTTCACCAGTAATCATGACTGGCCATTATTTTATGCCCTTGGTGAATTGTATCCCATTTTAGTCCATGAGGCATTTCCATTATCTTGAAGAATATTTCTGTACATTCCACTAAAACTTCCAAGGCTGACTTTCCCATTTTGCCTAGACCCTGCTAGATGGCAATTTAAAGTCTTAAATGATACATCATTGTTCTGCAAACTGCTACACAAAGACATACTTAAAGTATATTTATTGTGTAATGTGATACTTTTGTTTGGCACACACAGCATCAATCGTTAGAATCACCAATACCATCAGCATTAATAGCAAACATTGCTTCTGACTCAGGCAAGCAAGGCGAGTCATAGATTTTACAAATTCTCGTCTCTCCTCTACCTTTTCTGAAATAAAGCCTGTCGAGAAAAATTAAGACAAATAAAAATTAGTCAATCAAAATATTTAATGATAATGATGGCAGTACCAATTTAAACTGAGAAGAATAAACTTGTGGGCCCTTTTAAACTAATAGTTGGAAGGCAGTGTAAAAGCCAGTGATGTCATTCAATCTACATGCAGGTCTAATTCATTTGTAGATATAAACCTACATGTATTTCAAAAAGCAATGTCATTGCAAAAGGTGATAGGCAATAGGTAAAAAGCATTAGGTCATTCCAAGAATAGCTGGAATGAATCACCAGATAACCATGTTGGTGTCTGGCCCTATTCAGTCATTGCTTGAATTTGGTAGTAGTCTAGTAGTTAAATTTAGAGGAGATTGTACAGTAGCTGTTTCGCACTTACCTAGTAGTTGAAGCATGAGCCATGATATTCCCTCCAATGGGCTTCTTGGGATCAGCTTGAAACATTGAAGCACCATCCACCTGGGCGACCACTTGATTGGTGATCACTATAGCAACCCCATACTGAAAGTGATATGTGAAATAATATATAGAACAATATCTTTAATTGGTTTTTGCCATGCTGACTACTTTGTCATACTACAAAGTCACACTTGATACTCCGTGAAAGATCTACAGCATGTGCACACATTTTGTATTTCATTATAATATAATAACAGCATAAAATAATGGCCTGTAAGTCACCAGTCATGATGACTGGCCACATTAGTCTTAGCTTAGTCATACCTCGTTTCAGGTTCAATGTTACAAAATGACCGGCAAGGCAAAGATTTGACCAGCTTATTTTCAATTCTGGGCAGACATTGTCTGATGTCTGGCAGTTATTTAACCCCCATGACAAGTGAGCTGAAGAAGAATAATTGGTTTACCTCATCTGCCCTTTTAAGTAAAGTTCTAAGGAACCTTGCCATGTGCATTTGACGAGCAGATAGTTCTCCACGGCCTGAATAATCAGTACGGTACAGGGCAGTAGCACTGTCAACAATCATTAAGGCAAATCTAAATTTAAAAAATTGACTCAGTAAGTTTTTGACTCAAGACCCCATAGGTGAGAGTCAAATATGTGCCCTTGATTCTCTGCCTATAGGACAAAATCTACTAAATTCCAAATAAATTAGTAAAATAATACTTGAATATAATATATTATTTAGCTGTGTTTCTTTTTGCTGTACCTTGATTCAGACATCAATGCAGAAGCTTCCACAACTAAATCTTGTTGGTGGTCTGTGTTGAATGCCCTGGCATACACTACATTATCCAATACTTCCTGGCCAGACAATCCATACCTGGAAACAGATGGTATTTAAGAAGTGGTTATTGGTGGAATATTTACTGAGCAGCGAGGTAAATATTCACCATTATCACTAAGCCTGAGTTTACTCATTTTAGACCATGTGTCATTTTATTGAGAATAAAATTCTTTGTTTGAGGTGTATCCATATTCATGTGTCTTCTCATGGGCGACTGTTAAGTATAGGAAATCACAAGATCTTGAGTACGATTCTGCATTTATAGGATGACTGATGTTTTGAAATTGGCCAAGAAGAGACCAGACAAACTCTTCTCACATCTGATGCTGGGCCAAGGAACCAACCTCAATACCACAATGCTGACAGGGGGTGCACAACGTTTACTTCACACTACTACACCTACACTGTATGTTTGAACAAGAAGTGTTTACCTTTCTGCCACTGCTAGCAACCTCTCTGGTCTGAATGTGCCTTCAGTATCAATGTACAAACATTTCCCTTCAGCACCACCACTATCAATTGGAAGCTAATAAAAAAGTTTGTGACAATGAAATAAACTGTCATGTGTAGTTTATTATTTCATAGCAAATGAACTCGATAATATCTTTCTGATCAGCCAAGGCTTAAGATAATAACAGCTTCTCAATGTCTGGGCATGATGAAAAGCAACATTGGGCTGATCAAAATGTGACCCATTGTGATTGGCCAACGAAGTACGTTTGACCAGAAAAGAGCCACTTTTGGCCAGACATTGTCCATTGCCAGTCAATATTCTTAGCCCTGTTATCAATCAAATGCATTGCGTCTGTTGCACAATTCCTGTTACCTGACATGTGACAGCTAAAGTGTGGCACAGCTGTGTTTTTCCTGTACGGAACTCCCCAAATAACTCAGTAATACTACCAGTCTCAATCCCACCTGAAATTGATATTCAAAACATTTAAGAATCTCAATAGGAAAACACTGATTACACAGGGCCTTCAGAATCAGATGGCAGCAGCCACAGGTTCACAGTCGGCAGTTACTTTACGGTTAACTGCAGGCTACTCTTTTTTTTTATTAAAAAAAATTCATTAATCTATCGGGTCACAACCAGCTACTTCACTATCGACTGTACTCCAAAACATTCTGAAAGATCTGTATATACTGTACCCAAGCTAAAAAAGCCTATAACTACCTTGCAATAGTTTATCAAGCTCTTTAGATCCTGTGGTGATCATGACAAGCTCTGATCTTCGCATGTGAAACTCTGTGGCTGTTGTAAAACCCATCGGTACGAGCTTAGAAGCTTCCTTGATGATCTTGTCTGCTTTTGCCTCACTAATGCCTTTAATAGCAAGAAGGGCTTTCCTTGGGGTGTATGCTATGCATTCTATTGTATGATAGCCGGCAGTCAACAAGTTTATTCACATCACTTGCACTTATTCCATGTTCCTTGAGAAAGAAATAGGATATGATTTGTATTTTTAAGGGGTAGGGATGGTCTGGGGATATTATATTGTGTGGTTCCAGAAAATATCCATACCACTCCCAAGGGGTAGAGTTTGAAAAGATTCACATAATAACAAACTAAATCTTTGGAAACATTGACAACACAATCTATCATATGAAGTAGACTAATAGAATTTGAAAGATTTTGAGTAGTAAGTTAAGAGGGAAACGCGATATAAGTTCGTATGCAAAGCTTTTTTTAGTTTTCTGCAAAATCAGCTAAAACTACACGTACAATATGTTGCATAATCTTGAATATTACAAATAGCTCATAAAGACGAAAATTTCGTGTATTAAGAATAAGTACAGGTTAAAACCATACTTCTAGTTTGCGGATCGACAAAGGACCGCTTTGTTCAGCATCAGCTTCCTCCATACTTTCTTCTTGTTGCCGTGCTTGTTGTCGTCGTCGTTCTTGCATCGCCATTTTGCTTTTGAGTTTTCTTCAAAGTCCTGCTTCAAATCAACGACTTCTTGCAAAACAATGATATAAAACGCTTCCTTTCTTCTCAATAGAACTATCAGAACCTCAATGTGGGATACAGCTTATAAAAAGAGCGTTATTTGTAGGCTAATTATCCGAACTTTTTCCTTGGTTGTTTTCTTCTTTTTTTAAAATGTGCGCGGGAAAAAAGGAGGGAGATTTTGATTTTGATTCCGAATATCTTCCGAAGAAGTTCGACACCTATTCGTTAAGGGGTCGTTAAGCCAATAAAAACTAGCGATAATTTTACGAAAGTGTTTCGAATGATTTATTCTGTGTACCGATTAAATATCGATTTCCATATCAGCAGGAAAGGTCACTTGGCAATTTTGCTTTTCTCTATATAAACATTTCTTTGAAAATGTTCGTGAATTTTGCGTGGTTTCGACTGGATTTTTAAAGAATTTTGATCATGTCTTGAAAGCAAAAATGAAACCCAGTCTTACATAATTTCCATGGAATCGACGCTAAGCTAGAATAATTACCAGAAGTCTATATTTCCAAGAGTTTGTTAGGATCAAACATTACTATTATTCACAGCAAGTCTAGACCCGAAGATGCAGACGCTGTTATTGAAGCTGTAGTTTTATGTTAAGAAATGTTAAGGACTGCAGATTCTAACGAAACAAGTCCATGGCAGAGCTGCGGTGTTTGTCCTGACAAGAGGATTTTCCGTTCCCCGAAGGATTTCAGCGCTCATTTACGACAATTTCATTGCACGAAGGAAGGTGGTTCCTTTGTTTGTAGATATGGGAGAAATGGCGTCTGTCCTTCTCTTCCAGTAGACGGAGTTAGCGATAAAGATTATGAATCCCATGTAGAGAAAAACCACATCAGGTTGGACAAAGGTAACGGTTTTTTCTCTTTTCGTTTGTTTGTTTGTTTGTTCTACTTCCTGATCATACGATAATGGCGTGATTGTATTAGTGACAGACAAGTTGCTATGCTCGGGTGATTCAGTTAAAACCTTTACACGTAAAATCTAATTTTATTTCGCCCGTTTTTTATAATAATACATTTAATCATCAATTATTTTCCTAAATCACCGTATTGTTTAATTTTAGTGATACTCTAAATCGAACTAATGAATAGAATTTGTACAGTTGTACAAGTTATTAAAGAAGCAAAGTGAAAAGGAAATAGAAAGATGAAAAACTACTGAGTTTCGGACGTAGCCTCGTCGGAGAAATGGCGCCACTTGTGTTATCTCTTTTAAATAGAAGCGATTTCATTCGATCTCTTTTGTATTTCCTTCATATTGATTCCACTATTCTCATAATATTTCTATTAATATTGCTAAACTATAAAGTTGATTGAAAAAAACCTATTTTTATAAAGCTTAAAACGAGCTCTGACGCTGAATCAAACTCAGGCCAAAGTCAACGTCAGGGCATAACTCTGAAATTGAATTGGAATTTAGCTGGGTTTGAGTTAGTTGAGGGAAGAAAATCAGAGACCCTGGAGAAAAATAAAACTCTAGAACTAACTCTATTCACATGTGATACCAAGTAAAGGAGTTAAACCTAATACCCTAATATTTAACACCATTTTCCTGTGATTCCTAAAAAGAATTAAAGCCCTTGACCAAGAAAAGGAGAGAAAGCTGAAAAAAACTGTGTCATTTCAATATGTCATTCATTGTCATGAAAAGGCCTTAAACGTTTTTTTATTGGAGATTTTTTCTAAACTATGGCTGGTAGGATGTTATCAAGGACCTTTAGTGACCTTAGTGCTGGAGGTCATGAAGTTATCCTCATAGCAGTTTAGGTGTTGTGTTTGGTGACATCTTTTTGGACTTGACTGTCATTTTCTTCAATTTTTCTAGTTTTACTGCATGTGATTAAATTTCTTGGCCTTCGAATGGAAAGGAAAGAAAAGGAAAAAGAAATCAGGGGGCAGAAAAAATGAAATATGTGAAAATCGATGCATATAAGAAATGGAAGAGCTAGAAGGATGGATAAGAAAGAAATTGAATGAAAAGTAGAATTGAAGGAAAGAGATGAGAAGAAAAAATGGATGGGATGGGAATGAGAAAGAAAAACAACTTATTCGATTTAAAAGAATCTGAACAAAAGAAAGGAAAGGGAAAACATGTTCTTTCTTTGATGATCTTTTAATTAACTTTTTCACACTTGAAAATTAATATTATAGATAAAAGGAAAAAATCTCTATTTTTTCTTTAAATTATTTATATATATTTTCTTGATAATGTAGCCATTGAATTACCATCACCAAGAGAGGATCTACCTTTTGCAAGACCAAGAATTCCACCTATCGTCTTCAAGGATACGGACAACTTTACAGTATACTCCTCCACCCAGAATCTCCCAGCTGTTTTAAATGACCCACGCTACAATAAACGACATGCAGACTTGTTCACCAGGACATGGGGAGAGGAGTTTGTACCCCATCCTGTACCACCTCTTACGCTGCTGCATGCAGTTCCTTTTGCATACTTTGAAGATTACCTCAAAAGAATTGAAATGGTAATGTATTAATGGTAATGTGTAGCTCCAAAAATTATCCATACAATTTTACAGTGGAATTTATTAAAGACACCCCACCTACCCCCGGAAATTCAAATTTTCTTCCATACGAACTCTGTGATTTTTTTTCTTTCTCTGACCCCACCGTTCAGAAATTCCAAATTTCTCTGTGGGGTGGGTTTTAGGAAGTTTCTGGAACTACACAGTGTCTTGTAAGTGGACTGTTTGTGGAATGTTTATGAGTAAATAAAACCGGCCTTCACTAATTTAGTCGCTCTGTGTGAAAGATGCTTTCAAAAGGAATGCCTCATAATCACAATCATGATGAAAATGTATTAATATAAGTTAATTACACCATCCTGTTATGAGCCCCATGTATAGTATAGATGACACAACAGAGGTTGACTGGGGAATATAACTGTTTACTCCTATTATAAGTTCCCTCAAATTATCTTGACTGATCATAAAACAATGGTTTCAGTAGAGGTTGGACTTGAAGATTAAAAGAATCAAGGTCAGTCTCAACTTCAAGCCATTGTTTCAAGGTGTTTTGTATCAATAGCAACAACTTGTCTAGGGAAAGCATACTTGCTGTAGCAGTCTTAATCCCATAAATAGTTATAAGCCCAATATTTAGCCTTATTCTTGACATTTCATGCGGTTTTGTAGAGGTTAAGGCTACACCATAAACTGAAGAAAACGTTGGAGCCAAGGTTATCAACTGCACAACCTGGAGATACTGGTTTTAGCGCCGCAGCATTAGCTGCTGCCAGAAGACAAAGTGGTAAGGAATTCAGGAATAATATCCATGGAATAGAGTGTTATCAATAATGGTCCTAGACCTAAACGCTCATAGACAAAAGATCATGTTGTCAAATTTTTTTTAAATTTTGCATGATAAAACTGCATCATACTAAAAATAAATTATTTTAAGGAAATAAAATAGGGGGGTCACCAACTTTGTTTAGCTGTCAGAATGTTTGGAAGTTAACCTTTTATACTGTAAAAATGTGTAAAAAATGTAAACATTGTTGCTTAGCTGTGATGTCATAAAGTATGGCTCGTGCAAAATTCAGATAAGCAGCAACTCCAAAGGATATGATCACTTTTTATACATTCCCTAATTTGTAACTATTTTTATGTTATTTAGTCCAAGATAGAGCAGGGGACATCAATGTCATTCCAAAGGTAATGAATGATGAGAAGCTGCTGTCATTTGTATCTGGGCTCGTACACCAGACATCAAAACATTCTAAACGGTTCCTGGATCTTGTATGGTTGTTGATTTCAAATGAGACCACTTTTGAAATCAAGAAAAAATATTAAAGATTTTAGCTGAAAAACTTATAAATCTTTGAAGTTTCTTCATCTTTTTCACAGTGTATAATTTACTTTTTCATCATTACTGTTTCATTAGGAACACCGACGCAGCTCACACTAGTTTTTAGCTAGTTATATCTTCAAATTTCTGAATTAACCAGTTAAAACACTTTGATGTCTGGAGTTCGTTCCTATAGAAATTACTATGCTCAGGCTAGAGAAATCATTTACTCAAGTAAAGGACCATTGATTGTGTTTCTTCAGGTGTATATGCAGCCTGGATTTAGTCTAGAAAACCCAGAAACCTTCCAGTCTGTTCTTCCTTGGTCTTTAGTGACAGCTGAGCCATCAAAGGCAGAACAAGATAGAGCCGGGCTGATGAACACAACTAGAAACTCTGCTAAACTTCTACAAGAAAAGGTAATTATAAAATAAACACTTCTTGGCATATTTTTGACTTTTAGATTTATCCTCATAAAAAAGTATCTTCTTCCAATCGGCATTACTTGTATAAAAGAAAGATTTCTCAAGAAAATGACAAATGGTCAAAAATGGGAAATCTTCATATGATGGGAGGTCACTTTATGCCTAAGCTAAAACGTGGTAGGTCACATATTTCCAGTTAAGAAGAAAATAATTCTCAAGGGAACAGCATGCTTTAAAGTTGAAAAACCTGGTACCCAAAGTAAGATGAACAGGACCACCTCAGTGTCATGTTGACTCATTCTGATCCAATCTTAGTAACGTTTGAAAGATCTGGCCAGTTCAGGATTCTTAAATGTATTTTTTCAGTTTTCCCACTACCTGGACATAGTAGAAATGAACCTAGCATACCAGATATCCTTGAGATCAGAGGATTTCTTCAGCGCTATGGCTTCACAAGATCAATTACAGGATCATGTAGGACAAACAACCACAGAAATACAACACTTAAGGTAAACAACCTGTGGGCCGATCAAGGTCAGGGCACAGCTAACTCATATTTCAAACCCTGAAGCAACCTGTGGGCTGATCTAAGTCAGGGCATGGCTAACTCATAGATCAAACCCTGAAACAACCTCTGGGCTGATCTAAGTCAGGGCATGGCTAACTCATATATAGAACCCTGAAACAACCTCCTTAGACCCCCCTTATCCTATCTTTAGACCTTCACCAGAAATGTCAAGTCCCCTTCCTTAAATCCATTAAAAAAAACTCCAGGGCCCCTCCTTTTGTACATGAAAAATTTTCAAGGCTCCTCCTTTTCTCACCCAACCCTCAGACCCCAGTTAAATAATAAACGGTCCCTTAGGTTTTGTGGAGGAAGGAAAACTAGAGAACCTAGTGAAATTAGACCCAATAAACTCTATTTATATGTCTGGAAATAAAGCCACAGAGAACACAGAGGTGAGAGGCGAGTATTCTATTGCTATTACACCCTTGATTTCCATGGTTCTGCTTTTCAACCTTATCCTAATCTTAAGCATCTCCAGTCCCTCTTCTACCCTTTGCTACCACTGGAAACTCACTCTGGAATACCCTTCCATGTAACAATATTTATTAAAACTTGCTTACATTCATCAGGTTGAAAATCAAAAAAGTTTCAGAGGTCCTTTGTCGTGGTAATCTTGAGATGCTTAGATTGACAGCCCTGAGGTCCAAGTACTCCTCTGTTTATGAGAAGGTATATCAAGTGTCATTCCCTAGAGTATCATTTCTTTGTTTAACAGTCATAAATGAGAAGACACATAAATATGGATGCAACTCAAACAAAGAATCTCATTCTCAAAAAATGACATGGGGTCTGAAATAGGAAAATATTATGTCCAAGCTAAAAAGGTCTAATGATCAAAAGTTGAGATAAAACTTTTGCCAATCAGGAGAGAGAAGAATCAGTATCATATATTGACCTCAGCCAATCACAGCCTTTCATTTCCACGGTTGATAACATCAAAGTTTTCCTCCTCTCAGAAATTTAATTGGTTAACTTCCTTCATGTATTCCTGGTAAGTGTGTTCGACAAGTAATATGTACTTATTTTTGTTGTTGCTTTTATACTAGCTCAAGATGATGGGCACAGTTCACCAGACACAGCCGATGATACAACTTTTACTTGCAAATTCTGACTTTGTTGGGGCACTGGATCTAATATCAACCACACAAGAGGTGTTACAACAAGAATTGGCTGGTATACAGAGTTTTAGGTAGGATTTTGACCTTCTACATGTTAATTTGAAATCGGCCAGCCACAGTTGACTATTTTTCTTTGGTTCTGCCATTTTACATTCATCCCCTTTTTGTACTAAGGGTGTAACGATGCATCTGAATATCAATATATCAAAATATTAAAGCCACGATAGTGATACATCGATGGAAACATTGTATTATCAATAACCATTGCGATAGTTGACAATCGATTGTATCAATTGTCTCACCCTGAAATGATAACAAACATAAAACTTTGTAAGTAGATAATGTGTGGTGCACAAATTACTCATTTTGCTGCTTCAGATTACTCCTGCTTGAATAAGATCTTGCAAAACACTTCTGTCAAGTTCGCTGTCTTTGTGAGAGCCTGGTAACAAGGATTTCCCTTATAGGGGGAAGCATAAAATTCAGTCCTAGCTCTTCCCCAGGGCCCGCTACTGACTCTTGAAGAAAACATGGTGACAAACGATGTCATTTCTATTTTCTATAATAGACGTCAAATTAACTTACACGTTTCCACTATCGCAATTGTATTGCAACATCTAGTCTACTATCACAATACTATTGCAATTGTTGGAACAAATATTGCAATACTATTGCCATAGGAAAAAAGTGCTCAAAAGTCACCACTATTTTGTACTCAATGATTTCCTTATTATAGTGCTTCTTTTTATTCCATTGTTTACTTACTTTCTCGCTAACCATTAGTCCAAACATGGCTTGTTAATATCTGAAATCATATATCATCTTTCTAATTTTAACTCTATTAACTGTAATACAGACACCTGGGATCACAGCTTGCTGAGATGGAAAGAGTCATAGAGAAAATGATGGAGGCAGAATTTATAGAGTTTGTGACAGCAAATCTAAACAGATCTGGTGATGAAGTGGATGATATGTACAATGGTCACCTAATAGATGAGGTAGTCTGTTTATACCTGGCAAGGTTTAGGATTGCATTTTTTTTTTCCTGTTTCCTGTTGCAACATAGGGTATCTAAGTTCAGTGCTGTTGCGGCCATGGTGCGTGTGTTGCAACAAAGAAAACAAGACTAGACTAATGACACATGGTCTCAATAAACGTTTTGTGACTTTTTTCTGGATCAGCACTTGAAGCGATTAAATTTTTTTTAAATGTTGCGGATGGCCCTCTATCTTGTGGCAGCCATGTAAATTTCCCCAGTGTGCCTTTCATTCAGGGACTCCAGGACGAGGCTACACATGTTTAAACTAAGATTATTATTTGCATGGAATTAAACTTGTCGCCGAGTGATAAAATTCCATTAATAAATGTTGTTATTTTGCATTGTTTTAATGCAGGATCGTTTGGTGTCTGTTCTGTTTGGGCTTTTACGCAAGCACAAGTTCCATTTCATTCACCTCTACCGAGATGAAGCTTATTCCACTATCAAGACCAGTATCAAACAGGTGTTGAATCTGTGTTTGTTGAATAGGTGAAGTGGTTGCACTCAACAAAACATCCATCCCTTTCAATCCACCCATCCATACCATTCACTTATGCTCGCACACTTCTTTTTCATTCCATCCTCCCATTCTTTTCATCCCATCCAGTCATTCCATCCCATCCACCCATTCATTCCAGCCCATCACCCATTCATTCCATCCCATCCACCCATTCATTCTATCCCATTCACCTATTTATTCCATCCCGTCACCCATTTATTCTATCCCATTCACCCTTTATTTCCATATTGCCTACCCATTTATTCATTATTGCTCATCTTTTACTTATTATTCCTTCTATTCCATCCTATTCCACCCTCCTAGTCATTCCATCCCTTCCTATTTTATTTATACCCATACTCTTTTTATTCCATCCATTTTATTCTATCCCATCCTCTCTTTCATCCCATCCATTTTTATTTGTGCTTGCACACCTTTTACCTTTTATTCCACCAATTCCACTTTATCTCATCCACCTATTTGGCCCATTAATTCATGCTTGTACATCCCATCCATCTATCTATTCATCTATTCTTTAGTCAAACTAATTTTTCTACCAACTCATTTTCTTCCCAGACTGTTCAAAGTGTCGTAGCGAGCCTCAAGACTGGTAATGAGGAGGAAAGGTAAAAAAAAACAACCAAGAATTAGGGGCAAAGTCGAAAACATGGTCCAAAATAAGACCCAGCTTTATCGATTTAGGTGGTGTTTTTCCACTTCACACTGCATATCATTCCCTAGAATATCATTCCTTTGTTTAACAGTTCTGCTTCCCTGCTAGCAGAGTCTCTCTTTCTTTCTCTTGCATGAGAAATCAAATAAATAAGGATGCCACCCAAACAAAGAATCATGTTTTCAAGAGAATGACACACGGTCTGTAATATGATCGATAGCAATAACTGAATAATTGTGTTTTGTAGCCAAAGCCTGAATGAAACTATGAGGGGACTAGACTACGAGCAGTGGCTGCAAATGCTGAAAGAAGTTTTTCATGCTTCACTAGATATCTTACACAAAATGAAGGTAATGAACTGGGGAGATGAATGTTTTTCATGCATATAACCTTCCAACTAATATATGGGATGTTCAATGCAAGGCAAGCACTGCCCTACATGCTTAATTATCTTAGGTACTAAACATTCTTTGCCCTCTTTCCCCCCACAGATATTACATAAAAGCATTGTCAGTGTTCTGGCTATTGCTGCTGGGAACTGTCAATTGAAGTCTTCTGATGACCCAGATGATTATATAACGGAAAATATCCGAGAGGAGGCTGAAAATTTACAGCTAACTTGGTGAGTTGACAGTACTTAAGTAGAAAAACGTTATGGAAGGATCTTTTGCCAGGTTTGCTGGGATTTGCTCCTTCTACAAAACCTAACCAGCTACATTTGGATCTGGAAATTTGGATATTTTTTTGAGGTGTGCATTGACTTTGTTCAGCCCAGAGAGTGTTTCAGGGTTCAATCTATGAGTTAGCCATGCACTGATTTAGGTCAACCCAGAGGTTATTAATTTTCAGGGTTTGAATTGTGAATGAGCTGGGCACTGACTTAGATCAGCCCAGAGGTTTTTACAGGGTTTGATGTGTGAGTTAGCCGTGTACATCCTGACTTAGATCAGCCCAGAGGTTTTTACAGGGTTTGATGTGTGAGTTAGCCATGTCCTGACTTAGATCAGCCCAGAGGTTTTTACAGGGTTTGATGTGTGAGTTAGCCGTGTACATCCTGACTTAGATCAGCCCAGAGGTTTTTACAGGGTTTGATGTGTGAGTTAGCCATGCCCTGACTTAGATCAGCCCAGAGGTTTTTACAGGGTTTGATGTGTGAGTTAGCCATGCCCTGACTTAGATCATCCCAGATTTCCTTTGCAAACTAAAAATATATCTTGTTTTGCATCAGTGATGTAGATGTGATGATTTCGCAGAGCGAGCTGAAGAAGCTCTCCCAGGAAAGCAAAGAGCTGTTATGCACAGCATGTGAAATGGCTCAAGTGAGATGCGCCAAACTTATCAACATCAGAGCAAAGGTATGAAATATTGCAACAATACGGATATCATAATCATGATGAAAATGTAGCTGTATTCTGACATTAAACTGGCTTTTGTCTTCAAGCTCTATGATTCGATACTTTATGTCTTTCTGCCTTCTGATTGGCACAAACTGTAAGCCATGACTCTTAAAGGGCTGATATAATGGAATGCTAAAATCTAAGTTTCTGCAAACAAAAAGTAAAATAAAATCAAAATTTTTAAATCTGCACTTCTCAATTAACAGTAACCACAAAACCACAAATTACTGTTGACCTTATCCAAAAACCTCTTGTAAACACTCCTTGTTAAATTGTCAGTATTTGCAAATACGGAAATCCCCACATCTCTATCCTCAGAGGTTTTTAAAAACTATTATAAATCAAAGATTATACAAGTATAGTGCAGTAGAAAATAGTGAAAGTTAGTGATCTGGTAAGTTGAACATGTGATGTTACTCATGTTTCAGAGTCATCATGATAGGACGACACTCTTTAGTTCCACAGGATTTGTTAGTAAAAATAATTCATCATATCACAGGAGCTGCTGAGGGGGTGGGGCAGGGGGTCTACAGCTCCCACTTTTTCCCTTTTCACCTACAAGTCTCATATGTTTTCCCATATTAGCCTCCCCACTTTTTAAGGTGGTCCTGTATTACTAGACCAAGGATACTAAAATCCCAAACCTATTGCCAATGCTTAATGATATTTTGCCAACAGTCTTTTGATGCACTACCAAAAACAAACTGATATTTGACTGCAAGGTGGAAACCAAGGTCCAAAATAGGGAATCAATTTTCTTGATTTAGAGGCTACAAGATTTAGTATACCAATACCCCCTCCCAAAGATCTGATTGAATATACAGGCTGCGACTGTATTTCAAAAACCTTCTTGTCGATCGAAAATTGAAAATCTGAGACAAAGTAACTCGCTGCAAAATGTTATGTATTCAATGCCAAACAATGCTAGTTTCCTTTTAAGTTGGAATATAAAGCATAATGTTTGAGTTAGGGAAGTGATTTTTCATATCTTAGCCAGAAAATATAAAAGCACAAAATATCCGTTCAGTCTCAGACAGCTGACTGACAATTTTTTGAAATACAAATATACAAATATGTTGTTTATCTAACTCATAATGTGTTTACATTGTTATTAGTGAGTTTTTATTAGTTTTTTTTTTTTTTGGAATATTTTTTTCTCATCAAATTTTTCCATTTAGGCCGGTTACCTTGACAGCCTTACGTCAACAGAATTTGTAACACTGACTCGCATGGTAGAAGGCTATGTCGTTGATTGCGAGGCAATATGTGGTAGACAAAGTCACAGTCTACGTGCCACACTACTCTCACAAGCCAAAAAATTCATTGAAAGATTCCATGAGGAACGAAGAAATAAATTAGGGTAGGTCAGAGGTCATTGTAGTTGGGTTTCCTGTGGGTTTTTTTATCCAGACCATGGAGTAATCTTTTTTATGTGTTTCTTTTTAGTTTAATTTTAGACAATGAACGATGGAAACAGGCAGATGTTCCTGCTGAGTTCCAACGATTAGTGAACTCCCTGACTGATGGTGAGTATGTCATTGTGATGCTGGATGCTCATTATCTGGCAATAATCATGATTTATACTGAAGACAATGATGAAGATGATAATGATGAAGATGATAATGATGAAGATGATAATGATGAAGATGATAATGATGGTGATGATAATGTTTTTAATGAGGATAGTGATGACCATAGTGATGACCATAGTAATGATGATGCTACTGATGATGTTATTGACTTTGATGATGCTGGTGATGAAGTTGATAATGACAATCATGATGATGATGATGCTGAATGACAATCAAGATGCTTCTGTCATTGATAATGATGGTGATTTTAATATATCAAGATGACAACGATGATGATGACCATAACAATATCATGATACTGGTGCTGATGATGACCATGATAATGACTTTGAGGATATTCAATGATGATGATGATGATATTAATGATATAGTGCTGACAATACTGTTGATAACAAATATGCTAGTAACCATGGCAATGATGAAAATTTTCTTGTGTTGGTTTAGGTATCCATCCACGAGGAAAAGATCCCAAGTTTTCATTAGGTAACTCTTTAGACTAGCTACTCACATATTCATACTGTTTCTTCCTCTGCATTAAATGGCCAAACTTGATAAAAGGATAAAATTCAGGATAAAAATGTTTTAGTATTACTTCCACTCTGGCAAACTTCATATGTAGCTGCCAATTGACCAGTGAATAGAGACCTTTAGATTTTAAAGAGAGGCACTACCTTTTTGTAGTCATGATCGTGTACGTAGATTAAAACTTTAGAATGTAAAAAATCGGAAATCAACTACGATTTAGTGTTAACCACATGCACAGGACCAATTTTAAAACTGGTACTGGTATTCGATCTCATACTCATTGTCGTATCTTAAGGTTGCTAATATCTTCTCATAATCACAGTCACCCAACCAATCAGGGTGCAAAGCTCTACATTCAAGTCCAAATTGTGATAAATACTTTTTATTCAATGATGCCTAATTTGAGAAAATTATCTATTGTTCTTTTGATTCTTAGTCCCAAGCAAAAAATGTCCCAGACTTCTCATTCATGCATCTAATTTTACATTTTCAGGTACGGCCCAAGAAGTAAGAGCCACAACAACATCTCACTTGATGATCAATGGCCAGAAATTCCCAGTAGTCGGGTAAGGCTCCATTCGATTTGATGCAAAAAAAAAACACATTACATTCTAAAGATATAAACACAATACATCTCTAACATTAGTCCCAAGGACATCATTGCAGTTCAGTCAAAAGTTTGCTGTGTCAAATCTAGTTGTTGCATTTTGTACATGACAAGTGCCATGTCTGAACCAATTGAATTTGACAGGAAAAAAAAATTTCATTTGATCGAGGCGCTCGTCCAGGAAACTACGAGGACAAAGTATTTCCCCAAAAATATATTATTTTATCTCCTCATTAAAGGCAGAACGTAATTTGAGCATTTTCTATTTTTCAGGACGGTGCTTTTGCTTCTAAAAATGGTGGTAGAATATTGCCAATGTGTAGATGACACACCAATGTTAGCCGCAGACATCATGAATAAACTCTTTGAAATTCTTAAGGTGTGTATAACAGGAATGTCAGTATCCATTCCCTTTCTTTGTTTATACATTTCCATATGAGAAGCCAGAGGACAAAAGACAAAAGTTTTATGCAGTAACCTATCTACTTTTTCTGTTTGTTTTTTTAATCCTACATTTTCTGTTGTAGTTATTTAATTCTCGGACGTGCCAGCTGGTGTTAGGAGCTGGTGCTCTGCAGCTAGTAGGACTGAAGACAATTACAGTTAAACAATTAGGTATGGGCTAACCGTCATGTCTTCACTGTATTGTGTTTGTGTGCGACCTGGGACCCTGTATCATGGAACATGGAGCATGTATCCTGGGACCCTGTACCCTGGGACCCTGTACCCTGGGACCCTAGGACCATAGAGCCTGTATCCTGTGACCCTGTACCCTGAGACCCTAGACCATATGGAGCCTGTATTCTGGGACCCTAGACCACCATGTGACCCATTGCTTTTTTTGTGTATATAAGTTCTCTTGGTTTTTATTTTGCAGCATTGGCATCAAGGTGTCTGCAGGTCATATCTATACATATACCAGTTTTTAAATCACACTTTGAAGAGCGTCTTCCTCCAAAGCAATACGTGCTTCTGTCACAGTTTGACCAAATTCGAAAAGTAAGACAATTAGACTCAAAATCGTTGATGAGGACTGATGAGGACGACAATGTATGATGATGATGATGGTGGTGATGGATGTTGATACTGTAAGGTGATGATGATGATGATAATGAGGACGATGATGATGGGGATGATGATAATGATAACTATGATGGTGATGATAACGATGATGGTGATGATGATAATGACGATGATGATAATGATGGTGTATAATCACGATAACTTGTGACAATGGCAGCATAGTTGATGATGGTGATAACCACTAAAGATAATGCTATTTCTATTAGGACTATGATAATCATCAATTAGAACTAAATGGCAAGATAGTTGGTTTGATGGAAGAAGCCTTCAGGTCCTATCTATCTCAGGTCAGTTAATCCCAATTTTATAGGAAATTCCACCATTTAAGAGGAGTTAATAAAGATATACCAAACGCACTTCTTGAAAATTTTCAATCACACGCGCCCTCTAGTGATTTTTTCTGCCACGACGAAGGTTTTGGTGGACGTCAAGCACAAGGTGTTTCCATAACATTGTCGGAAAATACAAAGCTATAAGGGCACATGCTTTTGGAATGTCATTGGAATGGATTGATGTTCACCAAAATCTACATATTTGCTACAGAAACAATCCCTAGAGGGTGCGTGATTGAGAATGGCTGTATACGTAATACTGTCTTTTTCTCATGAAAAATTGCTTGAGCGCAGCCATAATAAGACAAGCAGCGAAGTTTTTTTTAGGTAGAAATACTACAGGAAATAGGATTGCTAATAACTGTTTCTTTAAAAAATGTCTAATAACATATAGAATAATGTGTAATATTAGTAAAACATAAAACCAACTTGTAGCTTTTGGCTTGAATTAAACAAATTGCACATAGTTCTAACACTTTAACTCTGTTAATTTTCAGTTCAGTGGGAGGTAAAGCCTCCAATGCCTTCACAAGCAATGAGAAGTATTCGTAAAGCAGACTGTTAAGTTACATGAATCATTGTCTACTACATCTTCCTACAAACCAAATAGAGGTAAGCTGCTATGATGTACATATTCCAACAGCCTATCCCAATTTGGAGGCATAACACTAACATATCACTCATGATTGCAAACTGCTCGCTGCTATAGCGCCTTAATATGCACCTGTAAAGTCCTCCACTGCAATGTAAAGCTCATTGAGACAATGCACTATAGAAGAACCCCCATTATTATTATTATTATTATTATTATTATTATTATTATTATTATTACTATTATTATTATTATTATTATTATTATTATTCTTATTATTCTTATTATTCTTATTTTCAAGTAGCCAGTTGTTAATTGCCTATACATAGAGAGATTTACAACTGTATTAATGTAAAATAATAAAGTTTCCATTATATGTTAAAGGTTCTCAAAAGCTGATTGGTCAGAAATATCATGTGCAATTGATGAGTGGTTGTGGTAGAGTCTGTACTACTCTTCCCAGTAGACCGAGATAGTTGTGATTTTTTTTCGTCATCGTAGCGTCTGTTATGTTATCCGCAAATACATTTCAAATTGACCATGTGGTGCTAATGTTGCACCACAAGGACAAGTTTTTGCACCATGTGATCAAAATTCAGTCAAGTTTTAATCACGTGGTGTAAAAAACTTGTCCTAGTGTTACAACATTGGCATCACAGGGTCGATTCGAAATGTACTACAGATAACATAACAGACGCTACGGACGCAATAAAAAAATCACAACTACCTCAGCCTACTGGGAAGAGTAGTACTTTGATCGTGCTGTGTGCTGATTGATTTTGCTTCCTTGACATGAGCATGCAGTAACTTTGCACAGGGCTTAAAATAACAGCCAATTATTTGCAGGTTAAACTAGTTTTAGCTTAGTCATACCTTATTTCCCTTTCAACACTGGAAATTAATCTTAGAGTATTGAAAATCTCTCACTTATTCACTGCACTCACTTGTGAGAGTTCTTTTCAACACTCGAAAATACATTTGGTATCTATTTTTTCTTTTCTTCAGATATTATTTAAAGAAATCAAAAGAGTATTTAAGAACTGCTTAGCAGAGAAATTGGAAGTTCTACGTGTATCAAATGATGGTGGACCACAACATGGGTAGGTTATCCTGTTGATTCTCACAAGATGCATGTCATGTTCTTGAGTATTATTTCTTTTTTTACCAGAAGCACTTGATGCTCTTATTTCTTGGCATAACATCGAAACCCCTCATTCCCTTAAGTTTTATTTTTCCTGTTTTTTTCCTGTCATTCCCTTGAGCACCATTTCTTACTTTACTTGTTAGTCTTGAGACCCTCTACTTAAGTATGATGTCATAGTAATTAATTAATATGATCTCCATAGTAACCAGAAGCATTGTCTCCATAGTAACACATGGATGTTTCTTGTTATAGGCTGGTGACATCAGACTTAGCATTTTTTGTAGAAAGTCTTCGATCTCTTCGTGGAATGAAAGATATTGGTAAAGTACTTGACGATGTGTGGAAAACGGTAAGCGAATTGAGAAATGCAAGGAATTCTCCTGCAACAGGAAGGAAAGCAAGTCTACAAAAATAATCTAATTTCAAACAAAGGTGCTTTAATCAATTTTTATGTTTGTGGAGTATCTTTGGGGGGAGGGGTGGGGTGGGTTGGCACTTCATGATAATGTTGAACGTTTAAGAACTATAAGTGCAATGGGCAAAATAATTACATACTTCAAATTCAAATTATCTGTGCAAGTAATGTTTTGTATAATAAATAATTACTTCTCATGTCACATGCACATAGTCAGTTGTTAACATATGGCATGTAAAAACCTTTTCCACTTCAATAAGCCACACTCAAACTATGAAATTTTTTGAGGTCATACAACAGCTTAGCCCATGTAGAATCAATACTGAGATATTGTCACCAAGGGTTATAGGCACTAAATACAGGGTTCGTGCTACTTCTTAAACTCCTTGAATTTAATTCACATTTTCAAGGGCACTTAAAAAGCTCATCATTTTTTCAAAAACTCCTTGAAAACTCCTTGAATTTTTGCTTTGATCATTACTTGCACGGTTCTGAAATAGATCGTCAGAAAGATTGGAAAATCTGAAAGTCATACATGTGCAACCAGTGTAAAATTTTGGCATAGTTAACTGAACATACTCTTTTAAAAAAATTTTTGGGTTCTAAATTTAATCTTGTATACTCCTTGAATAGTCCTTGAATTTTAAGTGGTTACCTTAGAACGAACCCTAGTATATAGGCACATGATAGTATTATTTATCAAATGTCAACCACATTTCACCTTTGAAAGGAAATATTAATTTCGAATGAATTTAACAAGACGACAGGCTTTTTAACTATAAAATGTTGAATTAAAGGACATTAAATAAAATGTACATAGACTTACACATGCAGACACGGAATGAAGAAAACAGTGTAGAAAAAGTGAAAGAAGAGGAACAAATAAAAGAAAATTTGTAAAGGGAACCTGTTGAACCTGTCAGTATTTTTGTTCCTAAATTTTTACATTTTCTTAAACATTTTTCAACGCTTTTCAAATCTGGCCAGTTTTGACTCACTATACTAACTACTACCAACTACCCCCTCTCCACCCAACATGGCAACAGTTTTAGACTTACAATCCTCCAACATAGCTTACATGTAACTCACTAAACTGGTTCTCCAACATGGCCACAACTTTAAAATACCACCCTCCAACATGGCTGATATCTTGAATCACAATACTGACTTATCATCCTCCAACTCATGACATATTTTTAATGAATCTGAATTTAGCGAGTTGTTCAGGCTGGTTCACAACTCTGGGAACAATGTTGGCTGGTTCATGCTAGCATTGGCTTGGGCTCCCTGTGGTGGCAAAAGTCTGTAATTCAATTCAGGTTATTACCAAACAATTTAACTATAACTAAAAGGTCTTTTAGACTGTTTTACCTATCTATTTCCATGAAAACAATCCTTTCTAGCTTCAAATTAAGCTCCCTGTGGTAGTGTAAAAGTTATTCCTCTACTACTCTTACCCAGTAGACCATTACACCCCACGTTTTTTCAACCCATCCAGAGGAGCTTTTGAACCCACCCACGGCTGACAAAAATTGATTGCGTTTTGTGTACCACACGATGACCTTTTTGATGTACCACGTGATCAAAATGTGTTGGGGTTGTTGGCATTGGGTGTACAGTCTAATGGGTAGAGTAGTACCACAGGGCCCCACAAAACAACAAAATGTTTTGGGGTTTTTCCTACTAAGTTTTTGGAAGACTTTGAGGGATTCCCTAAACCACTGTGTGTTGGATTTCCACAGTTTCATTAGTTTGCTGTTCTTTTATTTCCATGATTTTCTTGTCTCCATCTATTTCTTGTTTTGAGAGGTTGTCTTCATCCACTTCCATCTTGTCATCTTCCTCTTGCATTTTTTCATCTTGTGTTTTTCCCTCTGCATCTTGATTTGCCTTAGTTTCTTCTTCTTTCATCTCCACATTTCGTTTGTTTTCCTCTGTATTCTGTTTATGTTTTGCCTGAGTTTCTTCTTCTTTCTTCTTAACATCTTGCTGTCCTTTTTTTTCATCATGATCATTATTGTCCAGCTTCTTTTTCTTGGGAAATGGTTCTTTGGAATTAGAATATGTATTTGGGATTTCTTCTGACGTTTCAGTAGTTTTCTTGAATTCTTCTGGTGGAAAATACTTGAGCATTAAAGTTTTATAGATGTTGAGGTCTTTTTCCAAGAACAAACAAAAAATGATCCTGTCAACCTGGTAAAATAATGCAAAGATAATATCAGCAAAGAAATGAAACAGAAAGGAAGGAGATGACGAGGAGGAAAAGAGGAATCGTGGAGGGGGGGGTGATCCAAAAAGGCAAGAGAAAAAGGGAGGGGAAAAGAAAGAAAGAGAAAGACTAAGAAAATGGAAAAATGGTATTATAAGAAATAAAATGAAAAAGATCGAAATGACAAGAGGTGAAAAAAATTAATCCAAAAAAGAGGAAAAGGAGAAGAATGAGGTGGAAAACTAAACTATGGAAAAATGTGAATAAATGGGAAAGGGTTACCCTATAAGTGAAAATGGGCCAAGCACGAGTGAACCTGGGATTGGGTTGGACAAAAAGAACAGCAAGTTGAATTGGCAGAGAGATGGCACAGCACATTAAGCAGGGTGAGGCAGAAACAATTGGAAGGTAGTACAATGAAGGAGGGTGTGATGAGAGGTGGAGAGTAAAATAAAGAGGATACATTGTTAGCATTGAACCTACTGCATTAGCATTGCTTTCATCTTCTAGCCATTCACGAGTTGTCTTTAAGGCTACTTCAGCCGCATCTCTGTTAGGGTAACCTAGTTCAAAAAAAAAATTATAGTTAAATAATATTATGATTAGGTTTATAATACAGTATATGATATATAAATACTCAAATTTTGTGGTAAATCATGAATGAGAGAAAGCCATACATATTCATGATATAATTTGACAATTAAATGGGTTCTACTCTAAACCAATCAGAAAGCTACAAAATACAGTCCATTCAAAGGTAATGCTTGTACCAGTCCTCAACTCATGTCTAAGTGAGCAATACAACACAGGGCTTCCAGGACAGTAATTACACTCTTAATACTTGTACTGTATAAAACATACTCACCATAGATACCAGTTGAAACACAGCAAAAAGCCTATAATGATAAAAATAAGAAATGAGTTCCAGATAGTTCAAGAAAACACTCCTCACCACAGGAACCCAAGACAATAACTACTCACCAGTGTTCTGACCTCTTTCTCTTTTGCAACCCTTAAACAATTTTTGTAGCAGTTTTCTAAAGCTTTTTCATCTTTTCCGATAGGACCAACAGTGTGGATGACATCTTTATTTGAAAATAAAAGAAATACAGTGAAAGTGAATTAAAAAAACATTAAAAATGGAGTTAAAATGGGCAGAATAAAACTAAAATATTGTATAAACTATTTTGATTTTAGACAAAACCTATTATTATACTCACATCTAGCTGGAAGCTTATGCCCTGATGAAGAAAGAACATTGAAAAGGTAAGAAAAAGAAAGCAGAACCAAACAAAAAGGAGATGAATGAGCAGACCTTAAGCTTTTACAGTATGGGGGTGCACATGCATCCTGTGCTCCCCCCTAGTTAGGGGCCTGAACAGGTTGCTCAAAGCAGATGGGTTGTGCTGGCTGTGAAAACGACCTATCGACCTAATGGTTGCGTTCAGTTGCACATGAGAAGACACATGAATATGGATACAACTCAAACAAAGAATGAAACGTGGTATGAAATGAATGAATGAATAAATTGATGGATGAATGGATGGATGGATGGGTGGGTAAGGATGAATGAATGGATAAATAAAGCTCTCTGTACACAGAACACTGTTATTTTCACCTGATGTAATCTTTGCATCTCCAGTGTCACAACCATTCAGTAATCTGCACTCTTCAACAAGGGTATGACCAGCAGCCCTGTGGATACATCCATCAACTGAAATGATGGAAATAATAAATTACCAGTGTAAATATAGCAAAACCAGCAATGATAATGATGATTAATGATGATAACAGTTGTAATAACAATAATCACAAGAATTGTAAATTATGACAATGACTGATTAAATTTACGATGATGATACTAGATGATGATGGTTATTATATTAATAATTCATGATGTTGAATGTTACTAAATGATGTTACATACATGGTGATGATTAATGATAATGAAATTGATGATTGTAATGATATTCATGATTCATGATAATGCTGGTGACAAATGATGATGATGATGACTGATTGTGATAATGATTTATTCATGATGGTAGTAATGGTGATGATAATGATTAACAAAACACACCCATGTGTAAAATGCTTACCGCCACCTCCACCACCTAAACTTCTGTTTGCTGAAACCAAATAAAAAATTTGTCAATTAAATTTTGTCCTCCTAGTATAGTACTTTAGTAATTTTTTGCACTAAATAGTGATAATCAAACAATAGAAAACAAAGGATCCTGTATGAAATACTACTAATTAGTACTATTTAATGTTCACGGTTTTAGTGTGTGCACTCTAGCATGGATGTCATTAGCTGCTAAGGTGTTTTCTTTCATCCCTGTGAGTTCAACAGGCAGGGTCCCAGGTTCGAGCCCTGTGGTTGAGTTTGTTTGATGTGTTGTTCTCTCCTATGCTGAGGGTTTTCTCTTGTTTCCTCCCTCTGTAAAAATCAACATGTGAGTTGAGCATTGTGCGCATAGAACATTGAATGTAGTGGTAGTGTGTGTGAGCGAATGTCCCCAATTAGTGCCAAAGTGCTAGAACGACTAGACACTTAAATAAAGAGATCTGTATATAATTATAATTATTTTTTTTATATAAATATCACCATGGGGGTAGGGAGAGATAGTGGTATTTTTACTCACCGGCATTGACAATAGCATCTATCTCCAGTTCTGTGATATCTCCTTCCCACAGTGAGAGTTTATCATTGATTTTCTCATCAACAGGATAAACTGGTTAACAAAACAGTACATTAACATGTATTATTCCATAAAAAAATGTCACAAGTTTTTGCCAAGTTTTCAGTTTATAGTGCTGTTTCAATGTTTATTGCCCTTGACTTCCACCAATATTCAACCCATATTCAAGTCCCACCCGGCTTAGTGTCATATGTTAGTGGAGTTGTTTGTTGGTTCTCTCCTGTGCTGTGAGAGATTTAATCTGTATTTACTTCCCTCCGCAAAAATCAACTCCTAAATTCCAATTCAATCATGGAACAAGGGCCACAGGTTTGTTAGCCACTAGCTATTAAGTGCTACCCTCGTAAAACAAACAAACAAAGTTGGTCTTCCTCTATGGCTGCTATAATGTTTTGTGATAAGGTAGTTGGATCACCCTTTCCCCTCCCTACACACCAAAAAAAGCTGAGGGAAGGAGAGAAGAAGGGAGAAGAGGGAAGGGGGATTTGATAAATAAATTGATGATTATGATGAAAATAATAAATACTTTTAGAGTCTGTTTGTCTCTTTTCGCGGCTGTGAGATATCTTCTGTGAGATTTTGGAGAAGTGATCGCCATTGCTTTGGTAAAATTCTGGCCATGTTTTAATCTTCTCTATCGGTACATAACCACGTTCGCCACATTTGTAATACTTCCTCTTTTCCTTTCGTGGCATTTTTTGGTATTCTTTCCACTCAGGTTCTTTATTCGTGCTTGGCTCTTCTAAAACAACAACAAAGATATGAGAAACTTGGAGTAAAAAAAGTATGGAAATATTAGTTCATTGAGAAAATAGAACATAATTTCTAGGAAACTTTTCTGATACCAGTGAGGTTATCTTGTGCTTCATTTTTTTTTTGAACCTTCGAGTACTTCGACGTATCTTCGTTCTGGTTCATTATCCAACGATAGAAGCGAACGAACGAAGGTTCGAACACCGACCAAATGATCCCAATCTTGATAACAGTAAGTGTGGAAATGATATTCCACCAAACTTTTTCAGCTGTAAGCAACAAAAATATTAAACTTCTCAAAGATGGGTTCTTGGAAAGAAGAAAGCTGCCAGGCGTCCCTGTTCACGGAAGTGCGGTAAAACATAACTATAACGATTTTTCTGATTGGTTCCTTAAAGCTTAAGGAATAGTTTTAACTCTTGCGCTGCAATCCTATTTAAAAATCCCATAAGGTTATATTTTGATCCATTTTAATATAGAATGAACTTTCTTTCAAATATAGTCATCATTTTTTAAGTATCTATAGCAAAACATTCGTTTTCTAGCATAAAGTATAATTATAACGCGGACCAATCAGAATTGAGGTTCTACATATTTTATGTGTCATTGCGAAGCAGTGTTTTGGCGCGCGAAGCATTTGAATAACTACAGATTTTTCTCCGTCAAAATGCGTTTTATTTTATCGTTTTTTATCACGTAGTCAGCAATGGATTTGGTAGAGTCGGGTGCTATATTCAACTTTAAACCTTTTAATCCTCAAACGAGTCGAGATAACGGAAAAGATGAGACCCTAAACTCGTCTTCAAGGTCTACGTCGAGATCTAACTCACGCTTCGAAGAGCTGTTTTTAGCAAGCCCTAGAGCTCAGGTAAGCTTATACTTTCTATTCTTTTGGGCATAAATACATTTAAAAAATATATTTTAAGGAATACGGTTCAGTTAAAAATAAGTTGAAGTACTTACCAACCTAAAAAGTAAAGCTTTAATACGTTTACTTGTATAAAGTCTAGTCTATGTCCACGTCCATCATGCCCTTGAGAAAAGCTTAAATACATATTTTACGATTTCACTATTTTATTCATGTTAAGTCTAAGGTAGTAGTTTTGGAGTAAAAGTACATAACGATATGATTCGTGTTTGGGATTTATGTGTGCGACTAGCTGTTTCCTGGGGTTCCTGTGTTATATTAGAAGGTGAACAAATTACTATCATAATTATACAGCTTCTCATTAATCCCATATATGTAACTGTCCAATTATTTTCTTAATTGGACATGTCTTGTTGATATGGGATTAATCAGGCAGCTATATAATTAATAGGTAATGGGATTTAACGCTCCCCAATCAAGAAATAATTAGACTCGAAAAATTCCTCTGACAGCCAAGTTGGACTCAGCCTACTGCCTCATCCAATTTTGGAAGTCCTCAGAATTGTCCTCGTCCAATTGGAGTCCTATTACATATACTTATTATTGTTAATATTAATAAGTTTAGATCATCTTTGAATTGGCTTTGTATTGGACTAACTTTAACAAATAGTATTAGTTCAAATACCACTGTGTTCCTTGGTTACAGACTTGTTTATATGTACAGAGTACTTCTCATCTTAGTGTCAATCCAAATATTCACCCATGGTAACCAAAAGAATAGACCAATTTGGCAATTCAAATCTACTGGGATACGGTTTTTTTTTTCTATTATATTTGCATATCATATGCAAATCAGTGCATCATTGACATGGAAATATACAGTATAATGGACAAGAATAGTATTTCCAGTAGATTTGAAACATTGCTTTAGTGAAATTGGCTTATGCACAACTTCAAAAATACAAACACTTAGAAATTTCACAGACCTTTATATCAAAGTTTTAGAAAACATCATAGTTGCAACAAGGCATTCACACAGCACAAAACTTTTGAGTCATACAAAAACTACTTTTATTATTACATGTACATTTTATTACCAATCAATTCTAATACAATACAATGCCACTGTTCTCAGGAACTGGTCTCAACAGTAGACCAATCATTGTCCTTCACACACTCAAGATCCAGGATTATCTCTCCAAACAAGCAGCAAAGCCTTCTTCATGATTCACTTGCACAAACCCCATCATCATCCTGCAATCCTAGTAAAAACACTACCAACTTGACAAATTCTGGTCTTGTAAACATGCTGGAATTCTTTAAAAGTGGTCAAAAACCAAGGAGTCAAGCAAGCCAATTCAAGCAGGCTTCCTGGTTTAGCCCATTAAAGGAATGTCATGAGGAAGATTCACTGAGAACTCAAGTCACAGACGTTATCAATAAATTAAGAACACCTATAAATAGAAAAGAAAGTACAAGTAATGAAGATGGTCTGTGTATGTCCCTCAATGCCGACTCTGGTTACGACGACAGACAGATGCACAGCTGTAGTGATGCGATTACTAACAGCATTGTCACAAGAAGTAGTCTAAGGAGCATAACATCGAACGGTCCTCGCCAGGTTTCACCTGGATTAACTTTAGAATTAAAAAAAGAAAATAATGATGAAGTTAGTGTTCCAGAACCTTATGTTACTGAAGCAACAGTTCAAGAGGTAGACGTCAAAGTTGGAGAACATGACCAACAGAGTGAAGCAAGAACAGAACACATTGAATCAACACAAAAAGAATCTTGTGAATCAGTCGATGAGTCAATGGATTGTAATACGGTTTCTGAATGCGATATTCCTGAGATTCCAGATACCCCAGAAAAAAGACTTGTTAAAGATGAAACTAAAGAACCCATCCCAGCTCAAGTAAGTGAAGAAATAGCAAACACATGCTTGCTTTGTGCAATTTTATTACATAATTGCATGTTATGCAAGCAAAGTGCTGCTTCAGATCCTGTGTTTCTTTTTGCATAAATAAATTCAGTATCGAATTGAAATTAAAAACAATATTATTTATTGATTTAGTAATGATGAAAAGGTAAATTGCAGTAAACGCAGCTCACACTAGTTTTAGCTAGTTATATCTTTTTATTTATTGATTTATTTAGCTTTAGTTTTTGTTTTTTGTTTTTCTTTTTTTTTTTTCTTTTTTTTCTTTCTTTTCTTTTTCTTTCTTTTTCTTTTTCTTTTCTTTTCTTTTTCTTTCTTTACTTTTTCTTTTCTTTTTCTTTACTTTTCTTTTCTTTTCTTTATTTTTCTTTTTCTTTTCTTTTCTTTTCTTTTCTTCCCTTTTCTTTTCTTTTCTTTTCTTTTCCTTTTGTTTTCTTTTTCCTCTTTTTTTGTACAGCCATTTGTAGTTATGAATTTGTGAAATGCTGTATCATATCATATTCATTGAATAATATTAAAGTAAATAAGATTACATTTAAAAAAACCTTTGGGGTCTAGGGTTCATTACCTGGTCTTGGCATCAAAATGTGACTTTTTCCTAATTCTCTGGTCCTTTATCCTTAAGCAAAACCTAACAAACTAAATACCATTCAATCCAAGACATGTACAGTAGTACTACATTATTATGTGTATAACGTTACTCTGTTTCTCTGATTTAGTCACCATCTCCAGTCAAACCAAGCCAGAAAGCTCATCATCTTTTTGGATGGCACATTAAAGCCATCAAAGCAAAAAATGATCCAAGTATTATCGTTGAAGGTCAAAGACGGTGAGTTTTATAAGAGATCATGAAGAGTCTATTTGATAATCTTTAAAAATGAATAACTAATATCAAGAAAATTAGTGAAATTGAAGAGCTTTGAGTTTTCTCAAACCCTGATTCATATTTAATTATCATTAATGATCAATATGTAAGTACATCATCTTTTCGCTGTGTATAACTTACCTTTTTATCATTAGTTTATTGTATTTAGCTGGTTTCAATTTGTACTTTTGGGGGGAGGGGGGTGTAGTAGTTCTTCACTGTTGGGCTTCCCTTCCCAATTTCATATAATAAACTAAATCCAATAGATCTATCACTTTGCAAAAAAATTGTTTTTATAAGTGTTACTTGTGTTCACTTTTGCCATAACGGTGTTAAATTTCATCCATCAGAATAGCATCCCAGGTAGGAACTGTGGTGACGTCGCCAATAACCGGGTTAATCTCATGAAAGGTCTATGTGTAAAAGATTGAGGGGTTTTGTGTGTTTATTACTATCTTGTAGTGAAGATCCAGTAGGCGAACTGTGGCACAGCACTGCAATAGCTAAGAGGATATCTCCTTTCCTGGTTGAGACAAAATCCAAGTCACAGTATGTACTCAAGGGAAAGATACTGGCTAAAGACACTATAGGAGCAGGTGGGAATATAATAATATACAGTAGTTTTTTATATTTATGTATTTGTCTCATGATCGTGTCAGTTGGGAGAACTGTGATGTTCCAACTGCTACTGATAGTCTACACCATCGCCTGACAAAGACTAGCAGTAGCAGTCGAAATGCTACACTTGATGATTATGATAATAATATGATGGTGTTGATTTATGAGATTGCTGTGATGATGATGTTGATGATGATTGAATGCCAGTCATTTCAAGACACAGTCGATTCGAGATAGGTCGTTTAGATACGCTAAGATAGAACTACACCTCATATTACTGTTCAATATATATGATATATTAGAGGATATTACAGGTTCAAGATGATCTTACAAAGATAAGTATTTATTGCTATGTTGAGATGTGAGGATACCAGACCAAACACTACTAAGCTTTCTGTAAACTATTGACTCGAAAACTAATAGACTCGTCAAACTACCAGATTTTAATCAGAACTCTATTGTTTTTTATATGTTGGGATGGTTTTGCTGGTGTATAGTGCATCTAAAATCTTACTGTGTCTCAAAATGACCGTATACCTGATTGGCAATAAAGGACTACCCTTTGAAATAAGCCAATTTTTTTCCTTATTATTTCTTCATTTCACAGCATCTGTTGCTACATATTAAATTATATTTGTTATATTTGTAATTTTTAGGGTTTTCGAAGCAGTTTGTTGAGGCATTCACATATGGGTTTCCTTCCAACTGGGAACAACTTGTAAAAGAACATTTTGACTCCATTTTAGATGCCAGGTATGAAATATATCGTGTGTATATACTAAAAATCAGCATCATGTAGAAAGAGAATGTAGACTGTCCTTCTGTACTCTGCATTGATTATATTGTCTTATGCATTATGTAACCCCCATCCCTTGGCATTTCCAAATTCCTCTGTAGGAGGGGGGGAGAGGGGGGCGAGTGCAGGGATATGGATAATTTCTGGAACTTCACAATATATTATTTCTAGCTCATCCTACTCATCCTACCCATATTTTACTCCTTTTCTCTCTTCTTCAAGTTATATTTTTTGACTAATCTCTACCTCTGTCATAATAATTTATATCTAGCTCAACGAAAGGTAAACAACCACAGAAAGCAAGGAAATCTTCTGAGAGACAAATATCTGTAATAAACAGAAAACCTACAACTAAAACACTAAAAACTCCTAAAAATGATGGTAGGATAGAACATCTTATTAATTATTATTATTATTATTATTGTATTGTTATAACAATTTACTGACACTAATACACTTCTAATAGCTCACTAACAACAAACCCTCAAACTACGTACCAACAGTCTATTCATATGCCACATTCTTAACAACCACACTACTGTCCACCTTCCAACACCCTACTCATATGCTACAATCACCTTATCTTACTCTACTATCAGCTTACTGACACACTACTGTCAACCTACCATCACTCTGACTCCCTAACAGCGCCCTACTTACACACCAACCATCACTCTACTGACTCTCTAACAGCGCCCTACTTACAACCAACCATCACTCTACTAACTCTCTAACAGAGCCCTACTGACAACCCACCATCACTCTACTGACTCCCTAACAGCACTCTACTGACAACTTACCAACGCCCTACTGACCCCCTAACAGTGCCCTACTGACAACCCACCATCACTCTACTGGCACCCTAACAGTGCCGTACTGACAAACCACAAATACTCTTAGTGGTAAAATAAACTGTCATTGATTTGTATTCCTTGGCTTTTGAAGACACTTGTCATCATTCTTTATGTGTTTCAGGTTTTAAACCAATTGAAGTAGAGCTTAAGGTTAGAATAAAAATTATTGTCATAGAATGTTTTATACAAACTTACTGACTCGGCTACTTTGACTCACTTTCATTTGCTCATTCACTCTCACCCACATACAAATTCTCATGCTCACTCTTTCCATTATTTATTGCCAGTTTCTTTATTGTTGCTAGTATGCTTTACAGTGTGAATCGTATAATATTTCAAGAATGTTCATTGATTGAAGCATTATTGTTATCTTTCCATTATCTTGTGGTTAGAAAGTCAATTCTAGTTGGCCAAAGAAGAATAGAACCTTGATTTCTTAGAATATTTCTAGGTGCCCACGATTTTTTCAATTCGCACTGTAATAATCTGTGTTTTGTGTTTTGGGTGACAGCGTACCAGTAGTGGTCGTCTGATCAAACCTCCTCTGGCCTGGTGGAGAGGACAAAGAATTTTGACAGACAGACAACATAACCTCACTGCCATTGACCCAGGAGGAGAAGAACACACCGCTTTGTCTGTTGGACTGTATGACTTTGATCTAAAGCTACCTAAGGTATTGTGAGTCTTATTTCATTTGACGGTTAGCTCAGTTGGAAAGAAAATAGGTCTGTTGTACTTGAAGCCGTAGTTCAAGCAGCAGCCAGACCAACACTCAAGGTCTTAAAATAAATGAGCAGAAGGTGCTGCCTTTGTAATTACATACATAATAAGACCTTTGAGTCATCTCCCATACATACTTGACCTGTAAATGATGGGCATATAAGAACCTGTTGAATTATTTGTGTTAGATTAGGGGATTGTTTCACAGTTCAACAGCCTTATCCCAATTTGACATAATTGTAATGTGCTAACAATCCACTCATGATGGTAAGCTGCACAGCTGCTAATAGTGCCTTAATGTGCATGTGCAGCCTGTAAAGTCCTTACACTGGACATAAAATGTGCATTAAGAGGATGTGAAATGCACTATACAAGAACCTCCCATTTCATGTGCAGAACGTTTATCAAGTCAAATGTTTTCACTGAACCAAGGACTGTTATGACTCACACAGCACATATAAGTAACCCCACCCAATACTTTGGTATGCCTGAGAAAGTGCTTTGGGCCCCCTTGAAAGACTGTTTTCTTATAATATTGGAATTAAGTCTTCCCCTTACTTTAATTTTTCTTTATCCTTCTTTCCCCAATCAGGAGAAAAGAGCCTCTTTGCTGAAGTCAAAAATCATGACACCCAAAGTTGCTAAATATAACGTAACTAAAACTAGCAGTCCCCGAAAAAATCAGAGAACCATGCTGCAGAGGAACAAGGAAAAGTCACAAAAAAGAAATATGAAGAGCAAAGTAACAAGCTCACTTGATAGCACTGAAAGTGATTCAACAGACAGTACATCTTACAGCAGCAGTAAGCAGACTAAAGACTCCAGTGAAAAACCTTGGAACTCACAAACTGAAAGTGATGCTTCTTCATTTCCAAGGGTTTTGAGACCAAAACTTGTTCCATCTGAGGAGTCATGGAGGCCAAGTGACAGTGAAAGTACAGCTAAGATTCCTAAGTCAAAGAAACCACAAACACTGAGTAACACAAGACTAAAACGCACAAGAAAGCAGCATTCAGAGTTATCGACGGAAGAATCTGCCGATAATGAGGAGGACGAAGATGATTATGGTGTTGACATGGTCACAAAAGAAAATGTCAAAAGGAACATTTCTTTCAGTGATGATGATCTTAGCTCAAAATCATCCCAACAAAAATTACCTCAGAAGAAAGAAAGCTTCACTAACTTGAACAGGAAGGGAAAAAAACGGAATTTCCTCAAACCCTTGCAAGCCTGTCAAGGTTGTCCTAGAAAAAAATCACCAGCTAACCAGAAGTAGAAAGCAAATGAGGGATGCAGATAATGAAAGTGATAGCACTATTATTTATAGTCCTATTCTTAATGATAATGACGAAAGTGATGCTGTGAAATCTAGCAAAGATGTCTTAAGAACCAACACTCAGATTAAGGATTCTTCAAAGTTTAGAAAACCTTTGGGATATGCCAGGGAATACAATAGAAAGAATACTGAAGGTCAGAGCTATGCAGAGTCAAGTAGTGAAGAAAATAGACAGCAAAGGAGATCTTTAAGAACAAGGAAAGAAAGGAATCAAGTTCAGAGAACTAATACCTCAAATTATATAAACAACAGCCGAGACCACAAGGAGTATGATATGGGTCGTACAAGAAAAAGAAATGGCTTTCGGAAGTACACTTCCGTCGTGGAAGAAGAAGAGGATAATTCGTCATCGTCTGATGGTGAAGAGGCTGAAGCAGTGGCTAATATGTTATGCAATGTCAGACAGAGAAAGGTCATTGCAGAGAGGCAAGTTACTAGTGGCGACGCAACTTCAGATTCTGATTCAGATTCACCAAAGAAAAAGACACACAACCGGGGGAAAACAAAGAAGAGGAGTAACCAAAGATCTAAACCTGGTAATGCTCAGGATAAAAATATCCAGCAGAAGAATGCAGGAAAGGGTGATGAAGATGATGTGGATGAGAGGGATTGGAATGAAGATGAAATCTTCAGATTGAGCGAGTAAGAAAACATAACCTTGATATGAAATTTTGTTTTATTTTGTAACCAAAATCGAGAAACCAATTATTTTTTATGAATTTTTTTTTCCTTTTAACCTTGGAATTCAAATAGGCGATTTGCATTATGGCGTCATTTTACTACCACTTCCAAAATGCTTCGTGAATTTTTTTCTTATTCAAATTTGTAGTTCCTCATGGGAATAGTGAGACAATTGGTGCTAATTAACAGAACAAATGACAGTGTGCAATGGAGTCTGGTAGTGGTAGTAAATGACGCCATAATGTAAATGGCCTATTGTATCCTATTTTTTTACTGTAATTTGGGAATCAACCTTTTTGGTGATTTTCTCCCCCTAGGGCACTTCACTCAATTCCGCTCAGCACAGCAAGGTTTTGGCAAAAAGTTTCCGAGTCAGTTGAAACAAGAACTGCACAAGAGTGTCAGTTGAAGTATGATAAACAGTTGAACTTGAAACCAAAAAAAGTTGTGAAACCAAAAGAGAAACCGCCAAAGGCTAATCAGAAAGGTAAAGTGAAGATAGTAACAAATTATAATTATTATTTCACAAAGAGGGCAGGGGGAGGGGGGTTTCACAAAGATGGCGGGTTGGGGAAAGAATGGTGGAATGATAAATGGATAGAGAGGAAAATGGATGATGGATGTGTGGCTGGCTAATAAGATGTGGATGAATGAGTAAATAGATTTGGATAAATAAGTAAATAGATGGATGAAATATGACATTCTTATCTATCCATTCCTTACCATCCACACCCCATCTCCCATCACCCCATCCCCCCCAGCCACATTTCCATCCATTCATTTATCCATTATTCTGTCCATATATATTCCTTTTAGCCACACCTATTTATCCATTTTATTGTCTATCCACCCCTTCATTATTTCTTCCATTTTTTTATTCATTTATTCACTTTGTTTTTGTCATTCAGTTTTTATCACTAGTATCGTTAGTGCCACCAAAAGGAGGTTGCTCAGACAGGCTTACTCTTTTATCCACCCCCATTCATTTATTGTTCTTTCCATTTTTCATTCATTCATTCACTTGTCTTTTTGTCATCCAGTTGTTGCTATAACTGCTGTTGGTGCCATCAAAACAAAGAGGGAACCCAGACAGATTTACTCTTATCCATTCATCTTTCTATATATCCACCCCCATTCATTCATTGTTCTTTACATTTTTCATTCATTCATTCATTCATTCAATCATTCACTTGTCTTTTTATCATCCAGTTGTTGCTATAACTGGTGGTGTTGGTACAATCAAAAGGAAGAGGGAGCTAAGACAGTTGATACAGCAAAACAATGATGGATATGAGGATGATATATTTGAGTCAACACCCTATAAAAACACAAAAAAGAAGTTCAAGGTAAAGCACATTATATGTTTATCTTTTTCTTACCACAAATTAGATATCCTTTTAAATCTCTGTTGATGATAATTTAAATACTATTCTTGAAATTTAGTTTTTCAATGATCAAAATGATGAAGACAGTGATGCCGTGGAGAATGATGATGATGATGATGATGTTAATGTTGATGGTGATGATGAAGAGCATAACCAAATGGATTTCAAAACTCCGAGCAGTCGGACCCCAAGTAGTCGGTACAGACCCTTGGGACCTGTACGTAGCTCAGTGAATACTCCAGGTTCTGATTTGATAAGTCCAAGCCTTCTGCATCCAGTTAATAGGTATTTGTTCTGTTTTTAATTGGCTAACCTGCCAACACCCTACTGACAGCCTGCCAACATTCTACTGACAACCTACCAACACCCTACTGACAACCCACACACACCCTACTGACATCCTACCGACACACTACTGACAACTCATCAACACCCTACTGACAAACCACAAACACCCTACGAACACCCTACTGATGACTTACTAACACCCTACTGACTCCCTACCACCAAATGACACCTTGCAAGCACCCTACCAACTCCTTACTGGCACCTTACCCACGACCTACTAACACCCTACTGACCACCTACTTAAACCAGCACCTTACTGATACCCTACCAACACCCGACTCTCCACCTACAAACCAACACCCTACAAGCAATCTATCTATACCTATAATAAATCATTTCATTCATTCATAATCCTTGTTTATCCATCAACTCATAGAGAGGGTATGGACCACTACATTCACCGTATGAAACAAAGTAAAAAAGGAGTTGGACAGTACAAAAAACGAGACAAGATGAAGGTAAGTATGAGAATTCCTACTTTATGCAGCATCAACTTATAAAAATCTCTTATTTAACTAATATTTTTGTTTCCTTAGGTGGTAAAGACATCAACCCCCAAGAAAAAAGTTACAACTTTGATTCCCAAGACTGATGCTTCAATATTTGACGTCCAAGAAGTACTAGAACAAGATTCTGATGAAGAAAGTGATTACTATTGGTCTGATGAGTAGAGGCAGGCAAATGGTATTTAAGCTTACACTTCCTCTGCCTTCCTAGACTTAACATGGCATTGAATTCAGAAATTTGTAGCAATAATGTAGTGGGGATCTTTTTTAAAAAAGTTATAGGGGTATTTTCCATCTTCAGAAGAAAATCATCTCAAACTAACTGTTCTTTTCCTGTTGCCAAGCTAAAACCCAGGCTTGATTTGCAATTTTAAAGAATGCCTTCCAACTACAATGCATTGTGCCCATGTGTTGTTTAAATTGCTCTCAAAGCTCTTTCATACTCAGATGGAGCAAAATTTCTGCAAATTTACCCATATTGTTAAATCCCCAAAGTTTCCTTCCTTTCATTCCACAGCAAGTAGGTTGAATTTTTCAGAGTCATTCACTTTGTGAAATTATGATTTTTTGGTAGTCCAACTGTTAGACATCATACTGTAACTTTTGAAATCTACCTTGGATTGGTTGCCAAAATTTCTCAAATCTTGGAGAAAGCTTCAATTGGCTTTGAAACATTATATCATGATGGACATAACACATCTAGCAGGAATAACAAGATCAATGTAAATGGACTCCAAAACTTTAAAAACCTAAAAAAAACTGCCATTTTGGCTTTCAGAGAAAATGAAGCTTTGCTAAGCATTTCTTTTTTTTCCAGTGTGCAATGCATAGTAGTTGACTATAGGATTCTTTAAAAATAGAGGAACATCTACTGCTCAGCAAACAAAATCAAATCAAAAACAAAAAAAAACTGTCCATCTTAAAATATGAAATGCTTCAACACTTTTACTTGACCAAATATCTTTCCTTGTCATCATAAACTTATTTAAAATCCAACCACACTTAGCATACGCTAATCAACATTTCACATGTGGGTATTTTGTGGTGGAGTGTAGATAAGAATACTGTACAAAGACATATTAATAGTTTGGACACAAGGGATCTCATATAAAGACACTGTCGTGGATAGAGCTTTTACTTAAATTTCAATTTATGGAGGAAGCAAAGTGTCCTTTTATGTAAAGCAACTTGCTTTCCACATGGCAAAAGGGACGATGATTAAATCTTGTATATTTGCATTTTTTAACATTTTTTCAATGTATCAAAGAACAATGTGTTATTGTTAGTTAAATAAAAATTTTCACTCTCAAAATGGGTCAAGTTTCTGTTGTTCAGAATTCTTCTCACAGGACTATAGCTCAGTTCAGCATGGTCTTCATGCTTTCAAACACTTCAGTCCAACCTTCAGTATCATTCCTTTGAGATTCTTTGCTCAAAAACACTAGCTGGTAAACAAAAAAATAATACCCAAGGAAATGGCTTTGCTTGGGAAAACAGAAAAGACCTTAGATAGGGTGTAAAGGTGCTGGCACACGGTGCAACATTGCACACAACATTGCAAGTAACAAATTTGAATAGGGGTGACACACTGCAACAAATTCACACAACTTCGCTTGTGTCAGCCTGCTATGCTAAGATATTTGGTCAGCAGTTATAAATTTGGTACAAGCTGATTGGCTGGAAATTCCAAAATGTTGATGCAGTGTTGCAGCCATGTTCACATGATGAATTTGTTGCTCGCAATGTTGCAAGAGTAGAGCACAATTCAAATTCAGATTTGTTCCATGTAACTTTGCATGCAACAGTCCTGTTGCATGCGATGTTGCACCATGTGTCCTTACCTTAATTTTTTCCCATTTCTTGCTGCATTTACATGGTACTGGATGAATCTTCAACTGGTCTAAAAGTTGTGCATACGAGTAATACCGTTCATGTGGGACTTGGCTATCAGAACAAAGATTAATGCTCAGCCATGCAAATTTGGAAAAAGGTTAAAGTAAAATTTGAAAATGCTATGAAATTTATTATTACACAATATAAAAATCCCTTTTCCACGTTCAAAGTTCCATGAATAAGATCATGGAAAAAAGCAAATGTTAAAAAATCCCTTGGGATTCCTGTGTTTTTGGCTGACCATCATATGTACGTCCTAAATTCATCAACACCACTGCATCGTTTTTTGTACGTTTTACTTCACAAAAAATCCCATGGATTTGCATTCCTGTTTCTGCAATTCCTTCAAATTCGTCTGTCCACGTCTTAGTAGATATTCTATTCTCATTCCATCTGTTTTTGGTAGGGCAGCATTTTTACGGAATTCTCTTCTAATGTGTTCTGTAAAGCCATCTTTTCCTTTGCTTGCTTTAAGAAGTCCTCGATATAATTTCAACACTTCTTTCTGTAATCTGCTATATACCATGTTGAGGATTCTATTCTTGCCTTTTAAATAGTATAATATGTTTTTCCAGCTAAAAGAAATAATTCTTTAAATGACTACAATGATGACATAACATTCGCTCTGCGGTTACTACTTCATGTAAGAATCCATGAGTTGTCCCGGCATTATATGTATTCCATAAGCATTCCCCTGCGTTCCCCTGTGTTCCCCTGTGATCCCCTGTGATCCCCTGTGTTCCCCTGTGATCCCCTGCATTCTTATGTGATCCCCTGTGTTCCCCTGCATTCCCCTGTGATCCCCTGTGTTCCCCTGTGATCCCCTGCATTCCCATGTGATCCCCTGCATTCCCCTGTGATCCCCTGCATTCCCCTGTGATCCTCTGTGTTCCCCTGCATTCCCCTGTGTTCCCCTGTGATCCCCTGTGATCCTCTGTATTCCCCTGTGATCCCCTGCATTCCCCTGTGTTTCCCTGTGATCCCCTGTGATCCCCTGTGTTCCCTGTGATCCCCTGCATTCCCATGTGATCCCCTGCATTCCCCTGTGATCCCCTGTGTTCCCCTGCATTCCCCTGTGATCCCCTGTGATCCCCTGCATTCCCATGTGATCCCCTGCATTCTCCTGTGTTCCCCTGAATTCCCCTGTGATTCCCTGTGATCCCCTGCATTCCCCTGTGATTCCCTGTGATCCCCTGTGATCCCCTGCATTCCCATGTGATCCACTGCGTTCCCCTGTGATTCCCTGTGATCCCCTGCATTCCCCTGTGATTCCCTGTGATCCCCTGTGTTCCCCTGTCATCCCCTGTCATCCCCTGCATTCCCATGTGATCCACTGCGTTCCCCTGTGTTCCCCTGTGATCCCCTGCATTCTTATGTGATCCCCTGTGTTCCCCTGCATTCCCCTGTGTTCCCCTGTGATCCCCTGCATTCCCATGTGATCCCCTGCATTCCCCTGTGATTCCCTGTGATCCCCTGCATTCCCCTGTGATCCTCTGTGTTCCCCTGTGATCCCCTGCATTCCCATGTGATCCACTGCGTTCCCCTGTGTTCCCCTGTGTTCCCCTGTGTTTCCCTGTGATCCCCTGTGTTCCCCTGTGATCCCCTGCATTCTTATGTGATCCCCTGTGTTCCCCTGCATTCCCCTGTGTTCCCCTGTGTTCCCCTGTGATCCCCTGCATTCCCATGTGATCCCCTGCATTCCCCTGTGATTCCCTGTGATCCCCTGCATTCCCCTGTGATCCTCTGTGTTCCCCTGTGATCCCCTGCATTCCCATGTGATCCCCTGTGTTCCCCTGTATTCCCATGTGATCCCCTGTGATCCCCTACTTTCCCCTGCATTCCCCTGTGATCCCCTGTGTTCACTTGTGATCCCCTGCATTCCCCTGCATTCCCCTGTGATCCCCTGCATTCCCCTGTGTTCCCCTGTGATCCCCTGTGTTCCCCTGTGATCCCCTGTGATCCCCTGCAATCCCATGTGATCCCCTGCATTCCCCTGTGTTCCCCTGTGATCCCCTGCATTTCCATGTGATCCCCTGCATTCACCTGTGTTCCCCTGCATTCCCATGTGATCCCCTGCATTCCCCTGTGATCCCCTGCATTCCCCTGTGACCCCCTGTGATCCCCTTCTTTCCCCTGCATTCCCCTGTGTTCCCCTGTGATCCCCTGTGATCCCCTGTGATCCCCTGTGATCCCCTGTGATCCCCTGTGATCCCCTGCATTCCCATGTGATCCCCTGCATTCTCCTGTGTTCCCCTGAATTCCCCTGTGATCCCCTGCGTTCCCCTGTATTCCCCTGTGATTCCCTGTGATCCCCTGTGTTCCCCTGTGATCCCCTGTGATCCCCTGCATTCCCCTGTGATCCCCTGTGATCCCCTGCATTCCCATGTGATCCCCTGTGTTCCCCTGCATTCCCATGTGATCCCCTGCATTCCCCTGTGTTCCCCTGTGATCCCCTGCATTTCCATGTGATCCCCTGCATTCTCCTGTGTTCCCCTGTGATCCCCTGCGTTCCCCTGTATTCCCTTGTGTTCCCCTGTGTTCCTCTGTGTTCACCTGTGTTCCCCTGTGATCCCCTGCATTTCCTTGTGATCCCCTGCATTCCCCTGTGATCCCCTGTGTTCCCCTGTGATCCCCTTCTTTCCCCTGCATTCCCCTGTGTTCCCCTGTGATCCCCTGTGATCCCCAGCATTCCCCTGTGATCCCCTGCATTCCCATGTGATCCCCTGTGTTCCCCTGCATTCCCCTGTGATCCCCTGCATTCCCCTGTGTTCCCCTCGATTTTCTGTGACAAGGTTTCTATTATCAGTTTTTATGTTTTTCATTTTTGTTCTTTTGTGCTTCCCTGTTTTTATGAGTTACGTTTAGCATCCTCTTGTGATTACTTCTGTTTTCTTTATTTCTTATGGGTTACTTGGAAATCTTGGCAACATTAATAATAGTAAACAGAACTATAAGAAAAAACTTAAAAAACAAACACAACTACCGTACCCATTGTAGTGTAAGAATAATCGCCAGATACGTTATATTAACTTTTATAAAAAACTTCTATAAAACTTTTATTACATTAGCCATATCAGGTGAAAAATACATGAAAATGACTAATTGAAACACTAAACCACATACTGAATTCAAATAGGACATTGACAGTCTAATTGTGCTTTCATGTTTGTATCACTTTTAAATGCCTTGCTAAATGGAGCGCTAAAAACGTAAAAAAACAATTTCATCAGTATTTAATGGAATCACGATGTTATTGTAAGAAAAACTGGAACAAGAACTGTAGTACAAATGAAATTTTTGGACATGTTCTTTTACCGTGCATATTGGGCACATTCCTTATAGTTGATGTCCCAATTATTCTTGGGACTTTGTTAGTTCATTGCTGAGTTCATTCATTTGATTTTACCAGAGGATCACAGGGGAACACAGGGGAACACAGGGGATCACAGGGGAATGCAGGAGATCACATGGGAATGCAGGGGATCACAGGGGAATGCAGGGGATCACAAGGGAATACAGGGGAACACAGGGGATCACAAGGGAATACAGGGGAACACAGGGGAATGCAGGGGAACACAGGGGATCACATAAGAATGCAGGGGATCACAGGGGAACACAGGGGATCACAGGGGATCACAGGGGAACACAGGGGAACACAGGGGAACGCAGGGGATCACAGGGGAACACATGGGAATGCAGGGGATCACAGGGGAACATAGGTGAGCACAGGGGAACACAGGTGAACACAGGGGATCACAGGGGAATGCAGGAGATCACATGGGAATGCAGGGGATCACAGGGGAATGCAGGGGATCACAAGGGAATACAGGGGAACACAGGTGAACACAGGGGGATACAGGGGAACGCAGGGGATCACAGGAGAACACAGGGGAATGCAGGGGATCACATGGGAATGCAGGGGATCACAGGGGAACACAGGGGATCACAAGGGAACGCAGGGGATCACAGGGGAACACATGGGAATGCAGGGGATCACAGGGGAACACAGGTGAGCACAGGGGAACACAGGTGAACACAGGGGAACACAGGGGATCACAGGGGATCACATGGGAATACAGGGGAACACATGGGAATGCAGGGGATCACAAGGGAATACAGGGGAACACAGGGGATCACAAGGGAATACAGGGGATCAAAGGGAAACACAGGGGAATGCAGGGGATCACAGAGGATCACAGGGGAACACAGGGGATCACAGGGGATCACAAGGGAACGCAGGGGATCACAGGGGAACACAGAGGATCACAGGGGAACACAGGTGAACACAGGGGATCACAGGGGAATGCAGGAGATCACATGGGAATGCAGGGGATCACAGGGGAATGCAGGGGATCACAAGGGAATACAGGGGAACGCAGGGGATCACAGGGGAATGCAGGGGATCACAGGGGATCACAGGGGAATGCAGGGGATCACATGGGAATGCAGGGGATCACAGGGGAACACAGGGGAACACAGGGGATCACATGGGAATACAGGGGAACACATGGGATCACATGGGAATGCAGGGGATCACAAGGGAATACAGGGGAACACAGGGGATCACAAGGGAATACAGGGGATCAAAGGAAAACACAGGGGAATGCAGGGGATCACAGGGGAACACAGAGGATCACAGGGGATCACAAGGGAACGCAGGGGATCACAGGGGAACACAGAGGATCACAGGGGAACACAGGTGAACACAGGGGATCACATGGGAATGCAGGAGATCACATGGGAATGCAGGGGATCACAGGGGAATGCAGGGGATCACAAGGGAATACAGGGGAACACAGGGGATCACAAGGGAATACAGGGGAACGCAGGGGATCACAGGGGAATGCAGGGGATCACATGGGAATGCAGGGGATCACAGGGGAACACACGGGATCACAAGGGAACGCAGGGGATCACATGGGAATGCAGGGGATCACAGGGGAACACAGAGGATCACAGGGGAACACAGGTGAACACAGGGGAATGCAGGGGATCACATGGGAATGCAGGGGATCACAGGGGAATGCAGGGGATCACAGGGGAATGCAGGGGATCACAAGGGAATACAGGGGAACACAGGTGAACACAGGGGGATACAGGGGAACGCAGGGGATCACAGGAGAACACAGGGGAATGCAGGGGATCACATGGGAATGCAGGGGATCACAGGGGAACACACGGGATCACAAGGGAACGCAGGGGATCACAGGGGAATGCAGGGGATCACATGGGAATGCAGGGGATCACAGGGGAACACACGGGATCACAAGGGAACGCAGGGGATCACATGGGAATGCAGGGGATCACAGGGGAACACAGAGGATCACAGGGGAACACAGGTGAACACAGGGGAATGCAGGGGATCACATGGGAATGCAGGGGATCACAGGGGAATGCAGGGGATCACAGGGAAACACAGGTGAACACAGGGGAATGCAGGGGATCACAGGGAACACAGGGAAACACATAGGAATGCAGGGGAACACAGGGGAACGCTTATGGAATACATATAACGCCGGGACAACTCATGTAGTCTTACATGAAGTAATAACCCGCTCTGCGACCATTTTGCTTTTGGCGCACTTCTGTTTTGCGCAGGCTCATTTAAGACATTACGGGAGGGGTGGGTTATATATAAAAATTGTAAGTTATTAATGTTTTACTTAATAGCTGTAATAAACCCTATTTTTCTGTATTTTTCGTTGATATTATGGTACCTTGAAAAGAATAGCAAAATAGTTTAAATCTGTGGTTCTGGAGTTTAGATTTTTAGCATTTTACAATTCTCGCCTTACTATACCCCACTTAAAACTATCACCGCTGACTCATTTATTACAAGGAAACATGCGACCGGACGAGCACAAGAAAAAGAAAAATGCAGAATATAAGAAAAAACATGGAATACAAGCTAAAAAAGAAAGCAAGAAGGAAGAAATAAAGAAAGATAAACTAGAGAAACCTCAAAATTCTGAAGAAAAACAAGAAAAAGCTTCAAAAAATGCTGTTTGTGTGAGTATCAGTACCTTAAATTTCTGTCGATCATTTCTGTTGTAGTTTTGCAGGGCTAGAGAGTTGTTTGAGCTTTGTGAGGATAATTCTTATTTCAATAAAGGAAACAAGACGTTTTTCAAGAAGGAAAGTAACTAGTAATTGGGACAGATATGAAGATTCAGAAGGTGAGTGTTTCTTTAATGATAAAAATATTATCAACAAAAATTGTTAGTGTGTGTGGTGGTGGTACGTGGTGATGGGGGAGAGGAGGTAACTAAAGATATATTCATATAAAATCACTCACAGTCCATTTTTTTTACGTCCCACTTTTACACTTAGATGCTTTTTCTTGCAAATCCTAGCTCCACTCAGTGAGATTTTTTGCATTTATTCAATACTTAATTGGTATGATTAGGTGGATCCGATGATGCTCACCAGACTATAGGGCGAAGAGGAGCTGACTTTTCCACTTTGTTAGAAAGAGCAGGTCAGTGACTGTCTGAAAGTTTAGTGACTCAGTAAAGCCATGATCACATTTCATGCAAAACTCTCTTATACTGCCTGCCCCCGATATTTGCAGAGAATGGTACTGTATGCAGAATGTTCAGGAAGATCTATGAACTTTCCATGAACACAGTACAAGTCAAAATGGACTGCTTCATTTGAAAAAAAAGAAGCATCATAAGATCACAAATCCCCATGAGCACAGTTAGATTTATGGCCATGAAAGGGTGCTCATTTAGCATCAGTTGATATATGATCTCTCTAGGGTAAGGGACGAGGGACCCCTAGCCAATGAATGTAACAGTAGAAGAATATTTATCTTATTAACATGTGAGAAGATTATTATCAACTTGTGACTTGAGCATCGTACAATGCCATGCATAGAATATTGAGTGTGATGGTAGTGTGTGTGTCAGTGAAAAGTGTCCCCAATTAGTACAAATTAAAGCAGCACACTGGAATGCTAGACTCTTAAAAGAAAGGAATTTTAAAAATATATTTGACATCTTATTTCTTTGCTCAGGTGACTCCCATTCACAATTCAGATTTCAAGCTGAGAAGGAATGGGAAGAAGAATCAATTGGTGTTCAGGTACTGTACGTACCAATCAGCATCTAGAAGAGAGGGCTTTTACACAAACAATTTTCTCCCGAAATCCTGTGTCCTGCAACATTTTGACATCTCTTTTCACATTCAACATATCCAAAGGAGTTTCAATTTTTATTTTATTTATTAATGTTTTCATGTTTTTCCCGAAAATCTGAAAGCAAAGTCCCACATCCCTAACATTAAATCCAGCAATTCCCAAGGCAAGACCCATGCCAATATTATTCCAAATCACATAGGATTTTTTAGTTTCCCAGATATTTTACCAGTTTCCCTGCTCCTGACCAGTGGTAAAGTAGAGGAATCTCATCTTCTGTGAACATTATACAAAAAGTTTAACCAGACTGTAAAATTCCAGGGATTTTTACTGGAACAATTAACTCATATTTTACACAAATACAAGCCTTACATGATTAAGAATTTGAAACTCGTGTATTATCAGGGACTAAGGAGCATTATTTAAAGTGGGGAGCTAATCTAAAAAATAAATCTCTTTACTTAAGTGTCTAGTATAATTTGAGGGGTCCTGGGGAATGTCCTCACTTCCTCCAAAAATTGTGAAATTAAGGCTGTTGGAAATTCGATTCCTAGTGCTACAGTTTTGAGGGGCAATTTAAAGAAATTTATTAAGCCCTGATAGCACAGCTTTAAGGTGACTGCTACTTTTGGAAAAAAACATTAATCTTTCTTTAAAACTTTCTATTTGAAATTTAATGCTGATTTCAAATCTGGAAAGGAAAATTTGGTGTCCAGAGCTTTCCTCTCGAGATAATCAGCATTTAGTGGAAGCCTAAGTGCAAGCGTTTGCTCCATGGGAAGTGATTAGAAAAAGAAAAGATTCAGTACTGTATTTAGTAATAGTATTTAGTTATTTGCAGACTCTATGATTGCACCAATGAAGGCTAGAAAAAAAGACAAAAGGTTACATTTTGTCATATTTCAAAACCCGGATGGTTTCTTCAATAAGATCTTGTAGATTTTTCAGCGGTTTCACATGCACACATCTGTGTTTTCAAATCAAACGTTCAAGAGTAGGCAGTCACCTTAAACCACTCAACAGAAAATCTTTTTTGCCTATGGGGGCCTTATCAATTATTTTTTTCTCATTATTTGTTTCTCTTAGGAATCCCAAGATGTCCTGAAAATTAATTTTGAGGATTTAAGCCAGTCTCTCAATTCTCTGCCCTTGTACAAGAAACTGAACATTGAGGAAAATGTAATATATGTAAGTAAGATTGCTTGGTTTGGGTTGGAAGTCCAAGTATGTGTCCTGGAAAGTTCAATCCTTCTCTGTGAAGGGAGTTATCATCTGAAGCTATCAGTAGACTGTATTCTACTCACACCCTCTCCACCTGGAAACTAAAACCCCCCATCTTGCCCTCTCTTGGGGATGTCTGGATATTGACTGCAACTAAATTGCCACCTGGCTAGCCCATTTGGTAAGAGCAATGGCCTTTGTGTTGAAAGTTGTACATCCTAGTTTACGTCCTGGCCAGATCAACATTTAGGGTTTTAAAATAACTGAGGAGAAGGTACTGTCTTTGTAATAAGATGTACATCTGCAAATGCTTTGACCTCTAAGCCTTCTCGGATATGGACTTAATACTATAGGCCATGTCTGTTCATTATAACCTTGGCTATAAAAGGTGGATGTAAAAGACCCACTGATGATGCTGGTATTATGATAAAAATAAATAAATGAAATTTAGTAGTGGCATTTTCTAAAGAGTAGTTATCCATCCACTGTAATTCCAATTAGAATTTAGGAGTTGATTTTTGAAGAGGGAGGATAGCTGGAGAACCCGGAAAACCCTCAATTCGAACCCGGGTGGCATTGATGAGAGGCGAGCTCTCTCACCACTACGTCACTTATGCTTCTTCTTCAGTGCCTGTACTTATACTTCAGGGCCCACAGTAATTGGTGAGATAGGTGTTGATGTGACCCTGTCTTCAGAGTAAAGTTTAATACAAGATAAATAAATATAGCTACATCTTATATTTAAGGGTTATGATAATGATCAAATCAATTTGTCAATGTATCCTTTTCTCATATTATTAATATTATATTGACTTGAATTTGTGTTTATTCTACAGTCAGAGCATCAGGAAATTGATTATGATCAAAGAGCAACTATAGAAAGGATGGCAAGGGATATAGATATCCGTGATAGACTAGCCATAATGGACTTTGCAGAGGTCAATCAAAAAAGGTCATCAAACCTTTCACTGAATCAACAACCCAAGCCACAGTTGAACTTCAATTTTCTCCCTTCTGGAGCTGATTCTCCAACAACTCGAAATAAAAAAGTGACCACAAATTTAAGTCAGTCAACGAAAGATCTATCAAGTGAAACTTCCTATGGGCTGAATGCGAGTACTGTTACTGGTACACTTCATTCTATGGGTGTCGTAAAAAAGACTCCTCAACAAGATGATGACGAGTTGGATTTCTTGCTTTCGCTTGAGAATGGCCAACATCAGGAAAATTCCATTAAAGAACTTGATGCCAAAAAGGCACCTAACAACATTCCTCTTGAAATAGATTTTAAAATGCCAGATATACAAGCAACAGAAATTGACGCATCAAAAATCTCACTCCCTCTGGATAAAAACACCACATCCCAGGACCATAGCCCTTCAGGTAAAAAATCAGAAACACCCTCAGATACTCAGAAACCCAAAGAAGACCTAGAGGACTGGTTAGATAGTGTTCTTGGTTAGATATACAGTATTTTATCCTTTAATAAAGGAACAAAGTCAAGATAACCTATTGTATAACTATTTAGTATTACACTGAAACATTAAATCATGAAAAATAAGGTTATGTACAAGGTTTGAATCAGCACGCCAGCTGACTGCTACCCATCCCAAAATTAACCAATTATTTTATGGAGTCACCAGCTGGCATGAGCACAGTCAGATAACTGGATAACTGGATAACTTCTTAGTATAAATACGTTGTACAGTAGCATTAAAGCATGAAAAGTAATTTTATATTGTCATTTTATTTCAAATAATGAGGAATACACCATAGCAATATTAGTTACCACAGAGACGATTGCAAGTAAGTTAACAACTCATTCTCAATTGTTAAAATTTTAATTGGATATTCTCATCAAAACTGTGAAAAAATCTTTAAGATTTTAGTTGCACATAAAATTATAAACCTAGCGAAGTAATATGAAATGCAAAATATTTCCATCTAATATTTATATACTACCAATGTTTTCAGTGCTATGAGCTGATTTGGAGACAGGGCCAGATCCTGGTATTTGTTGAGGGGGTGTCCCAAATAAACAATATTATGCATTGTAAATGTTTCTTTTGCTTCAAAAAAGCTAAGAGTAATTTGTCCAGTGCACTACAGGATACCTGGATCCACCCCTGACAGTAGTAATAGGGATAGCAGGCAATAGATTATACTGCCAATAAAATAAATAGTGAGAGTGCATACTGAAGGTACGGGGAACAACTATAATGATGTATAATGAAAACAATGGTAAGATCCCCCACTTACCTATTGTTTATTATTTTCAACACTAAACTAGTGAACTATGACCCTGAAATGACCTCTAGCCTAGGGTCTATTGTTTTCCCCTTCAGACCACTGGTCATTCTCTTAAGAATAAGATTCTTCTTGATTGTTCCAAGTAAAAAAAAAAACACAACACATTTTAAAGTGCAGCTTAAAGCTGCCAAGCTCACATTTTAGTTAGTACTACCAGATCTGACAACCACTTCTATTATCAAAAATATCACTTAAACAAAATCATACCAAAATTTCAAAAATTATCTTGACAACACTGACAAATATCATCCAAATCACTGACTCTTCCTTGACGTCTTTCTCATCCTCCAGCGACAACCAGTGATTGCTTTCCTTACTGCCAGAATAATGATCATAATCAATGACCACAGTCATGACATACTTCGAAATAGGAGAATGGATATGCCCAAACACTGCTATCCCAATTGGACGCTTGAATTGTTTTGGAATGGTTACAATGTCTCTACCACAAGTTATTGATTGCAGATCATAATTTTCAAAGTCAGGCTTTGCAACATGCTCAGAAACATAAATATCAGCATCACCCTCTGTACTGTCGAGTATTAGAGTTATTTCGCCTTCTCTTTGTAATGTAAAATATGTGTAATTACCAGATCCCACTTCTCCTCTAAAAGTCTGAATGATTTGTTCACATTTGATGACATTAAAACAAAGAATTATTCCAAAGAGTGCCGTAACTTTGAACACGTTACTTATTGATGTTTTCATGGTAAACTTGTGCCAAGCCAACAAAAAGGTCCTGAAAAAAATAGGCAACAGTTTAGTGACATTTGATAAAAATGTACAGATTTTTCAATAACATTCCTATATTTGGAAAAACTTAAACATGTTCGCAAATAATAATAATTGTTAATAAGCTAAATTATATATCTATCAATGTGGTGTCATGTTGAATTTGAATTTAGAGGTTTAGTATGCAAACCTTGATAACAATATAATATCTTAAATTTCCAAAAAAACAATAAGTTCTTAATTCTGGAATAAGATTCTATCTTATTCTCAGTAAAGAACCACAACAATTATTAAGGAACGTAAAGTGTATCGAAACACGACGTCTAAACTCCTTGAAATTTGAATAAATTCAGAACGATAATCTACATAATTTTTACCTGTTAAGCTGTACAGAGATGCATCAGTGAAGCTTTCTTTCTTTTGGGGCTAAAATTCGTTGTAGAGATGGCTTTTTAAGAGGGGAAATATAATATCTTTGATAATACAAATTTCAATTCAAACTTCAAACTAAATCACTCGATGTCAAATACTTTGACCCGACCCAGTGTTCACGGACTAGCCTCTATTTCAAACTACAAATTTGGAATCAGCTAGGGGTGGAGTAAGGGAATTCATTGACAACTTACTCGATCACACCTCAATCGAACCTCATTCAATAAGCCTGAAGCGAGATGACGTTTAACCCCCATCTCTAGACCATAATCCTTTTCACATTGCTTTTGTTCTTTAATTATGACTATTGTTCCTGTATTCTCTAAGGAATCAAAAATGTTAATGTGAAAGAATTTTAAAAACTATTATGGTATATAGTCGGGGGTAAAACGTCATCTCGCTTCAGGCTTATTCCTTCAATCACACTAATTTTAAAGTATTTTGTTTGCTATCGCGGTTACTTGGAGCCAGAATTTCTAATCAATTAAAGCTTTTTTAATGAAAGCCTTTTTGGGCTTAGTATGAGTGTCCTTATGAGTTTATTTATGGTCCTGTTGGCACACTTCCGGCCAGAAAACGCGGGAAAATGAGACGCGTGAGCGCACTCGAAGGACCGAAATCATAAGAATAGCTTGAAGCATCTTTTCTTGAGTCATCTTCTTCCTTTTTATCGTAGAAGTGTCCGTCGTTGTCAACTGCAAGTCTCTTACCGATGGGGTAACAAAATCTTTGAACTATGAACAAAATTGGAGGACCAAAAGAACATTTTTCCATTGCCAGTTCTGGGTTTATCGCCATAGAGTTCTGGGTTTCATCTACTACCATAATGTTCAAGATGTACAACGTGAAATACCAGTATACAACGTTCTGTTTTACCCCGAGCAAAAAAGGTATGACGTACTACTCAAATGCATTCATCGTAGCGGTTTATTCCTAATCATTCATAATTATAAAAACACGGTTACCGTACGAAAATTTCAAGTTATAACCGCATATTTAATTTCTGTAACGTTTGAAAATAACTTAGAACTGCTGTCTTTATTGACAAAGTTTCATGATTCACATCTTATGAGCTTTGTGCATGGATATTGCAAAAGGCCTGATATCTCTCCGTGGCTTTTATGAATAGCAACTGACTGGCCTTTTCCAACGTTTTTCTAAACTCTGCTCGATATTTAAACCAATTGATAAACAATTATTTTAATATTGCTGTACAAATAGCACTGTACAAATGGTGTTTTTGTTCGTTTTTCTTAACCGAGGTTGAGAATATAGCAGAAAGAAGAATTGCAAATCAAAAGTCTTTTTTTATGAATTCTTTGACATACAAAAATGCAGGTGAAAAGATGGCTTTGTCAGTTCAAACTTCAAAAAGAACATCCCAAATATTCCTAATCATTCTCAAAAGTGTCAAATTTTAATAGCAACATATTTTAAAATGATCTTAAAATGTTCTCTTCACCTTTACTCTTTAATATGAAAGTTAATATCTGGTTTCTAAGGTAAAAAATAGTAAATCCCCATTTTAAAATATACTGTGGAACTCAGGAAACTTTAGCATTTATTTAGCTATCTTTACCTCAAAAAATACACACTCTTAATATTTTCATTTTATTTCAAGTTCACATAACGCGTTACTTATTCGGCTTTTTCATTTAAAGGTTTCAATTTATTCAAACACAAAAAAGGCCAACGCGTTTTATCAAAAGCACTTGTTCGAGTTTAAAATTTAGTCGTGTGCCGTTGGTGTTGAAAAGAAAACTTGTTAATAAAACAACCTGCGAACATTATTGAAAACAAAACAATACATTTGAATGACTCTTTGTGCACAAGCTGTACACCAAGCAGAGAAAGTGAGGGACCTTTACGAGAGACACATGGAAAAATCATTAGAGAAGTGTGCAAAGTATGAATTGAATTATAAATCCAGCAGGTTATATATCTATATCTTACATCTGGTAACACCCCAAAAAAACATAGGGAAAAGCAGATTTTTTGTTTTATTTTTTCATTTGTCAAAACACAGAATATTTTTTGTGGCGCTTCTTTAATACTTAGCAATCACGGAACTCTTTTAAACCTAGAAAAAGGGTATGTACGTATCTTAAGTTTCAGTATCTTATATAGTTCTGTCTACATGTCAGATCATATCAACAAGATAGGCATTTGAATATTCAATTTTTAAAAGATCATCGGTTATAGAATAATAGGCTTACGATTCGTCGATTTAAACCGGTTTCTTTGTTGTACTAAACCGGCTGTTTCATTCAGCTCTTGTTTTGCAGACTTCATTATGAGTAATGATATATCAAAAAGGGTGAGAGAAAAGGCTAAAGTTGACATTATTTTCGTTGTTGTCAGTTTTATAATGTGTGGATTTAGAGTTGTTCACTTAACTAAGTTGCACACTATCTTGGTGTATTCTTACACACATACATTAAACGGGAAGGGTTTTCCAGTAGATATAAGAACAGCTTCATGATTGCGTGCGCACTAGAATACGATAAATTTAATTAATTTTATTAAGTGTAGAATTAAGTAATTCATAGTATAGTGTTTTTGTACATTTTCTGAATTTAAGTTTCAGCCTTTGGCTGCATAAGTATACTTTTAATAAACATAGACTATCTATTTATCCATTTATCCAGCGTACAAGCCGTTAAAGCAAACGAAAACCGGTAAAAAAACCTCGTATCCAAATAACAACGAAAAACAATAAATCATCTTTTATAAAACATGTTGGGTTTAATTGACTGTACTATATGCAGTATTGCTAAGTTATCTAAAGACAACCTTTATCTCAATTGGCGGATCATAGATGGGATATCTCCTAACCTACATCCATGTACCTGTACTGCTAGTGTCCAGAGTAGTGTATGGGTCGTGTCTAACTTTGTGTCCACTCCACAGAAATCAATGAATTAATCAGTTAATTGATTAATGTAAAATTTGAAATTCACCACATACAAAAATATATTTAACGAAATTCGCATACGGACTCCAATACTGGTATATACATTCTATAGATGTATATTTCACCCTATTAAACTTTTTCTTTAGTTTTTTTATTCCTATAACGTTTTTAACCACCCGCAAGACAAACAAAAGACACACTTTTAAATCCACACGTGTGCCGAGTAAAGAAATCCCCAAATAGTTCAATATTTGCGGTACATTTCCTCACCCGCGTGACTTTATTAGCCTTTTTTAATAAAAGTATTGTCTTCAGATACAAAAACCTCACCAGTAACAAAAGGCTCGTGCACTATTAAGTTACTTAACTGAATTATGTCATTGATTATAGTGCATACAAAAGAATCCATAAGTTTTATGTATAATGGCTAAATACAGTACTTAACGTTAGCATATACCAAGAACCATTGAGACGATCATAGTCAATTCTATCTGTTGTATATCTCAAGACAGTTTCATGGTCAATTGCTTGTTTACCTCTATCTACTAGTGCTGGATCAAGAATCAGATTGAATCATAACCATTTTGCTTCGCCGGTGATCTCAGTAAGTACAAATGCCTCATAGCAGTTAATCCCCATTACAATTTCTTAATTTCCTTTTTCAGCTTCTTCTTTTATTTATTTACAAAATCGATGTTAGCCGTAAGTTCGCTCGGTCCTGCCATTAACCTTGCATGAACTATAACTCCTAAGTATTCATACCATTTCATTCTACTTTGATTTCTATAAAAAAAGCTGCTTAATTAAGTACTTAAGATTTCTATCGCCCTTGCTATTACGAGTTCTTTCAAGGTTTCGCTATTGGACGCCAGTAGTTTATCTAAAATTGTCTAAAATCCGGAAATACTCAAAGTAGTTAAAAGTAACCTTAGTTTAGATTCATACTAGGTGAAACCAGAGTTGTTGGTTTTTGAACAACGCTATTGATCAGCTGCCAAGGTGAACGCCTTTCATAAAAAACGCTTTTACCAAAATTTTTGTGTATTATTTCGGGGCGTTATTCCTGATTGACTAAGGTGACAAAACTTGAAGACCACAGGTAAGAAAGTATTACCTATACAATTAGTTTTTTGAAGGAAAAAAAAAAACGTTTCATTCAAGCTGTTCTTTAGTAATGCCCTGAGATTTGAAGGTTTTATATCCAAATCAAACAAAACCACGATTCCTTAGGCTGGCTTATTGCTCAATATGCAGATTCTTGTACCAATAGCCGCACCAGATTATCAGCCGATCGCTGTATTTTTGGGATTTTGTAATTGTTTTGTTCACACACATTGTTTCCTCCAAACACCTGCAGTAGTTATTCCTCTAATCTTAAATGAGTCTGACTATGAACAGAACGTAACGCGCAAGCGACCACAAAATAATAAAAATTATAAAATAAAATTCTATAGTAATCTACCTAAGCAACACCGGACTTGTAGGATCATGAAGCTATTGACTATTGACTGAAGGAAGATATCAATCACTACACCCGTACGGCACTAAGGAGTCTTTCAAGAATCACCTTTTCTGGTAACAGTATTACTTAAAAGACTTAAACGCATAACGGTTTATTGCTGCAAGATGCATCGAATTTTACTACTTTTGAGTCAAGAAAATATTCAGTGTTCAATTTTAGACAATCATATTTTAGGCGGTGGTAAATTCAGCGGTATAATCATCAAAATGAACAATTTGCCACGTGGGACAAGCACTAACCGCTGCATTCTTGTTGCATACTTTAATATCTACAACTAAAAGGTTTCTTTTAAAGAAAACATAATAGCCGATGCTTTGGGATTTTCATGAAAATGATTATGCAATGAATACTAGGATACTAATATATAGCCAGCTTGCGTCGCCCGTGCTTGACTTATGGGATTGGGCCAAAATCAATCAAACGTAATCTAAACTGTAATCGGTGGATGTTTTGGATATGAAGTCATTGTTCCGCGGGAAACCCAAGATATTAACTTTTACAACCACTAAACGCTTGAATTACGATAAAATGTTGCAGTTCAATTTTAAAACAAATTTTCAGAACTTTTTCAGTTTGGTGTTTTGTTACCCTTGTAACCTTCAATGCAGTGTATCGTTTTGGTGGGAATGTACTAGAATAAAGTCAGTCAGTGGTTTTAGTTTTGGCCTTCCTACCTGCGACCAGGCTGGGCTAGTACCCACCCTCTCCCCAGACTAAACATCTCTGTACTACCCCATTTCGCTCTTTATATAGGCTCTGTCAAAACAAACAAATACTTTGATATAGTTGTGTCAATCTAAGTAATAAAATTGTCAGCATGCTTATGAATAATGAAACGCCAAAAAACCTTTGTTCGTATAATGAAGATCAGATAATGGTGATGCATATGATTAGGATACTGTATAGTGCGTCTGTCCGCCAGACGATTTCCTTCCAGAAACTTCAAAAATCGAAAATCATGTTCTTTGCTTTTCATTGTGATTGTTTCTCGATGGAACATTAATCGAAGTTTTAAGCCCGAGTTTATATTGCTACCATTCTTTTGTAACAGTGATTTTGCAGTTGTTTTTAAGATACAGAGACACTGTTCCACCCCGCCTCTCGTAAAATTGGAGCAGTTTCATTCAGTAGGTAAAAAAACTTTTTTTTTAATTTAGTTCATGGGAATTTGAACGAAGAGCCTTCTTTTTCTTCCGTTATAATGCAATAAATTAAAATGTATCAAAATAAAACAGTTTTAATTAATTATATCAACTTAGCCAGGTTTTATATAAACAGTGTGCTATTTGCAGCGACAGGGTGCGGGTACACACGCGGCTCTTTTGTCACGTCTGTCTTTATCTCCAGCAGTTTACAGTCTTAAAAAATTGACAAACAACTAACTAGGAAACGTTTGACGAATAATATCTGAGCTTAGCCAAATAGACCCTTCCCACTTTTTGAATTCGAAATTTTTTATTTTTTATTTTTTTGTTTCGTTTCTGAATCGTTTTGCTGTTCTTTACAATGTGCACACTTGATTGTTCGTTGAATAATAAATACAACAAGTTCTTTATTTATCCTAAAGAATTTTATCTCAAAATAGTCAACAACTTTAAAAATTTCTTTCTATATATTTTTATATATCCACGATTGTTTTGCATACGAAAACGAAAACGCCCGTCATGTTATGGTTATATTTGAAAAATATGTCTAATTAGGATTATTAGTGATTACAGACTACCAACCCGCAACCGTTCGTAAATGCATGTCGGACTGTGTCTGTGAAAATTAATTTTTCTTCTAGGGACACAAGCCGTTCAATCTTATTGACAGGCTCGAGAGATGACAATTGTCTTGTGCTGCTTAAACTAATAAACACCTTTATTTTCTTGAAGGCAAAGGTTATGACTGTCAATTAGTCCGTAGGAGAAACCGTTCCAACCTGCAGATCTACTGTGCACCTGCACCCCCGTTTAATTTGCAAGTGAAATAAGGAATTCTCACAGTGTATCATTGAATAGGATATTGTCTCTGAGCCCTACCAGAGTTTGTTCATGGTTCATACCTTTATAAGCAGGAGGATTTGCGCTCTGTTGGATGTTGAATGCGATCTAGGACATTTGTACCTGATTGATTAGTTTTAAACCCTTGATTAGCATGAAGTACGATTGAAACTGGTAAAGGAAACCTATGGTGACAATTTGAAACCTTTATTGGAACTGGGAACATCAAATACCAAAGTCAACCGGAATTCGCAGAGGTAATCGCCATGTATGTCATAAGTTGGTTTCTGATTGTATCAAAATATCATCCTTCTTAAACTCAAGGATTGTGTATATCTTTATTACGACGACCTTCAATATTGTTTATCATATATAAACCGGTAAGCGTTTTTTCGATTGATTTTACCTTCCCACTTATTGATCGTAATAATTCTTTATTTTAGGCAATCATAAATCATTTATCCTGTTTGCAATATTATAATATTCCACTTGGAAGAGTTGTACATTTAATTTCATTTACGCTTCGATAAATTTAAGTTCTTCGTACTTTTATATCGGAGGTTTATCTCATTGTTCAGGAAATTTTCAATGTTTAAAACTATGATATGCTCATCTCTCGTGATTCTGACAAAAGACTTAAAATTTGTAAAACGGTTACAGATTTGGGGTCAAGATTTGAAATTCATCAAAAGATTGCAATGTTTTTCTTGTTCTTAAACTTCAATCAATTTATGGTGATTCTTTTTACGTTTATTACTGAGACACCCAGGTGAAGAGGAACTATCGATTCATAGAACACTGAAGCTGTTCCAAACACCAAGTCATAAAGCTTGCACCTGCCCCACACTTCAAACTAAAGTTTAAACAGAGATTTAGTAATTGGTTTGATTTTTTACTTTTCTTTAAGCATTTCTTTAGAAAGAAATTAGGGATTCGCCATAACATCACTCCATATCAATTCATACTTGGTAACGATGGAATATAGAATTCACAGACGTTAAGAAAACCCTGTTATGTTCAAAGTAATATACAGTGTAAAATTGGGCGTTTTAAATAGTTTGTTCAGAATTAATAAGGTTAATTTCAACGTGTCAAAACTGTGAGGTGCTCAAAGACTTCCTCCTTCCTGCCTTCCTCCTAATTTTAAAGTGTGCAAACATCGATACGACATCGAGGATACTATACCATGCAGTAACGAATATCCTTATGGGACAATCCTCTTGTTGTCGCTACAAATTTGTGTTGCGTGCAGGTTTCAAAATGATACATAGTACTAGTAGTTAATCCTCCAATCTACTCGCAATATAGTAGGAATCTGTGCAATTATAACATTTAGTATTTAATAAAGTACTTCACTATCGAAGCCTGATACTATTAGTCTTGCATGAAATTCTTAAGACAGCAAAACACAGAAGTATACTTGAAGAGCACGACAGCTTGATATATTAAAACCAAGGCTTTCTGCGGAAGTAATTCAAAGTTCCTCAATCAAAGACAATAATAATAATAATAATAATATTTATTGCCATTTCCATATTATTCAAAGTTCTTCAATCAAAGACAATAATAATAATAACAATATTAATATTTATTTCCATTTCCATGTTATAAATATTTACATATATATATATATACACACAGCCTTTTGCAAAAATTATGGCCGCTTCTAATATATATATATATACAAGTATATCAAAAATATATCAAAAATTATGGGATATCATTCCTGATATTTTTTCCGAGTTGTGTATCACAAGGTCTTTCTGAAATAAATATCAAGAAAGATATCCCAACGTGTCTCATATACTTTTGATATACTTATTGTATTTATATTCGAAACGGCCAAAATATTTGCAAATGGCTGTACATATATATATATATATACCTAACCAAAAAAATTCTGCAACTCTACATATATATATATCTTTTGTTTTTCTATTGTTGTGTCTCTCGAGAACAAAATACATGTATATATGTAGAGTTGCAGAATTTTTTTTGGCTAGGTATATATATAGATATTAGTGCTTTTTTTCTAATTTAGTTTTACTTTACATTATCTATCATGAAAAAAATGCTTTACATTCAAGGAAATGACTAAAGACAGAAATAATGAAATTCGTAATTGGTATATTTGACTATTTGCTTGGATTATTTTTTAAGAGTTATAAATATATATTTCAATATTTTTGTCCCATATCATGTCAATATTATAATCAAAACATGTTGACCGCTGGTTTTGATCTGTTTGTTAACTTTGATTCCAATGCTTGATGCATGGAACGGGGGTCAAAACCGGTCTTTGCCCATGGTGAACGTGGGGAATAAAACTACCGATTATTGGTCGTTTCTCACCATGACAAAGGGAGACCAACAGACTAGTTTTTGAAACTACAAAAATAAACTGTGGCGGACGGCCTTCGAGGAAGAATCGGTGTTTGGAACAAGAAGACTTGAGTTTAGGCGAGTTCGCCACCATAAAAATTCCCCACTACTTCTAAACTTATAGCAGAGTTTCATTGGCTTGTTGGCTCCCCAATATGGCGAAAATTCGAATAAGTACCGTCAAGGAACCGCGGGCAAGGAAGAGTTTCAAGACGGAGTAGCAAAAAAAAAGGAGACTTTGCTAGCAGTGACAGGTTTCCTAAAATTATCCATTTCATCTTTTTAATAGTATCAGCACATGTTTCGTCACGGTACCCAAATGACAACATCCAATCACAGCAGTCGAAATCACCGCTCATCCAATCGCATTTATTAAGGATGCACCAACAAGTCGATCCTCGTCTAACCGTTAGCTATACTCATTAACTCTGCGCATGTCACATGTTCGCCTAATGCTTGCATTGTAGAAGTGAAAACTGGCGGGCCTCAACAAAAAGGCGGGGTGAAAAAAGATAATGGGTTAATGGTTAATGGGTCATTGCAGCCCAGTCGTAAAAATGCCTTGGTCTTTTCTTTGGGATTTGAATGACGTGTTCATAGATTAATGGCTCGTACCCTGACTTAGCAGGTGAGGCTGAGTGTCCTTTTGAGTGTCGTGATCTTCGTTAAACTCCGGCTACTCCACATTCCTCACGCTTCAGAAGGACGCGTTCTGTCGATGTAATATATCTAAGAGAAATAAACTTAATTTGGTGTCCTTTTGAGTGTTGTGATCTTTGTAAAATTCCGGCTACTCCGCACTCCTTCACACGCTTCAGAAGGACGCGTTATGTCGATGTAATATATCTAAGAGAAAACAAGCTTACGTTGTTGTCCTTTTGGGTGTTGTGAAATTCACACGCTTCAGAAGGACGCGTTATGTCGATGTAATATATCTAAGAGAAAACAAGCTTACGTTGTTGTCCTTTTGGGTGTTGTGAAATTCACACGCTTCAGAAGGACGCCTTCTTCGATGTGGTATGTACGAGAAAAAAAGCTTACTTTGGTGTCCTTTTGAGTGTTGTGATTTTTGTAAATTTCCGGCTACTCCGCTTTCCTTCACACGCTTCAGAAGGACATGTTCTGTCGATGTAATATATCTAAGAGAAAACAATCTTACTTTGGTGTCCTTTTGGGTGTTGTGAAATTCACACGCTTCAGAAAGACGCCCGCCTTCTTCGATGTGGTATGTGCGAGAAAATAAGCTTACTTTGGTGACCTTTTGAGTTGTGATCTTTGTAAAACCCCGGCTACTCGGCACTCCTTCGCAACTCAAAAGGACACCAAAGTAAGCTTATTTTCTCGAACATACCACATCGAAGAAGGCGTCCTTCTGAAGCGTGTGAATTTCACAACACTCAAAAGGACACCAACGTAAGCTTATTTCTCTTAGATATATTACATCGACACAACGCGTCCTTCCGCCAGTTTTCACTTCTACAATGCAAGCATTAGGCGAACATGTGACATGCGCAGAGTTAATGAGTATAGCTAACGGTTAGACGAGGATCGACTTGTTGGTGCATCCTTAATAAATGCGATTGGATGAGCGGTGATTTCGACTGCTGTGATTGGATGTTGTCATTTGGGTACCGTGACGAAACATGTGCTGATACTATTAAAAAGATGAAATGGATAATTTTAGGAAACCTGTCACTGCTAGCAAAGTCTCCTTTTTTTTTGCTACTCCGTCTTGAAACTCTTCCTTGCCCGCGGTTCCTTGACGGTACTTATTCGAATTTTCGCCATATTGGGGAGCCAACAAGCCAATGAAACTCTGCTATAAGTTTAGAAGTAGTGGGGAATTTTTATGGTGGCGAACTCGCCTAAACTCAAGTCTTCTTGTTCCAAACACCGATTCTTCCTCGAAGGCCGTCCGCCACAGTTTATTTTTGTAGTTTCAAAAACTAGTCTGTTGGTCTCCCTTTGTCATGGTGAGAAACGACCAATAATCGGTAGTTTTATTCCCCACGTTCACCATGGGCAAAGACCGGTTTTGAGTGACGTTTCATAACTGAATGCTTCAATAGGACAAGGAAAACAGGGGATCAAAATATCCTAATAATAGCTCAAAACAGCCTCGCTATATATGTTTGTTTAGACAATTATTTATTTACATTCATATTTTAACAGGAAGCTTCTTCACAAATGTGATTTTCGAGAAGGTCCTGATAAATAAGATATTTTGACAATAATATGTAAAAAGAGAATTTGGAGATTGAATATCTAAACCAGCTCGTTACCGAAAAGTCAACATCATTATTACTAGTATGTAAGATTTGTAAAAGATACGGGTTTAAAAGAAATTCGATTTGAAATTTCTATCCGAAAAAAAAAATTATCGTAAAAATACATCGCACTGACTTTACAGAGTTTATTTTTATAAAATAATGGCTCTTGACGTTCGTCTTTTTGAAATGGTGGACGTAGAGAGATATCCTGTAGTACTGACTTGGATATATGAACCAAGAACATTCCAATCACTTCCACACGCGATGGTATCGAACCAGACACGTTGCCTAGGAGCATATGGTTTGGGAATTTTGGGCGAGAGGAGAAGGAGAGGGAGAGGGGACTGGGCAGGGAAAAAGAGAAGGGGAGGGGGACTCTCCCTCTTCCTTCTCCTCTCGCCCAAAATTCCCTACCAGAGGGCCGCTACGCAGGCTATCTACGCGCTTTTATCCATTGTAATATTGCATATTCCTCAATTTTAACGTTCGGTGCATGAAATCGTCCTCATCGCACCCCTCCATTACTTTTCTTCCGCGCATTAATAAAGTAAGAACTGTCTTTAAAAGACATTTTTTAATGTTCATTTTAACCGGTCTGTAGCTTTAGATTTTAGATTATGGGTCTATAACGAAAGTTATTCCTGACAGACTGCAGCCTGATTAAGTGAATACGGGATCAAAATTGACAGAATGTTTCAGTTCAAATAACACTGCTCATCGATGAAAGCCCTTTGTTGAAAAAGTAAACATCCTTAGCGTTCTTTGTGGATAAGTCAGTTCTATATACAAAGCAAATGCCGGCAATATTTTACAAATTATAACGACTGGGTTTTAAAACTGAGTTCAACTGACCAAGATATATAGATTGGCTTGTCTTCTTTTTGAGGCTGTGAAGGCTTCACCGGGAACCGACGTTAGTGTTCGGTCAATGCTTCTTTGAACATTAGAATAAATCCAATTATTTTCCAAATTGCTAAGTTTGTTTTCTTCAAATGCTGAATTTTACATCGTAACTATCATCTAAATGGAAAGTGCTTTAATTTAAAGACGTCATGAGTGGATTTTACCCCAATGGCGTCCGTGTTTTATAGTATCCCATCAGGAAAATCGTTTTTTCGTAAGAAGAGAAGTCTATTTTGACTTTCCTTTACTTTTGCTTTTGCGACCAGATCTTTTTTCCATAAGTTCCCAGTCCTTTGTCATTAAGAAGGATGACTAGCGCCAGAATAGATTAAAGTTGATCTAGTCATTATCAAGTACATTACGCACGAAAACGTCCACTTACTTCACGCTTAATTAGTTGTCAACTCATCAAAAAATATAGGCGGAAACTAAAGAATGGAGAACTTTCTCCTCATTTATAATTGTTTTTCACAAACATAAAGCTTCATGAGCTTTATCAAAATCCGTCCCTAGAATGCGAAATTCTTTTCAAGCCATGATTAATTTACCTACAAAGCTCCAGGCGATTTGCTTTTCTTTTTGCGCGCATTGTTTTTGAGCTGTTTCTACATTTACTCTATATATTTCACGCGGTTTCGATGCTCATGATTCAGGTCCAGCAGGAACCCATTCTAAGGTCACACATACTCTGGCACAAACCGATATCAGTCATAAAAGAATCTCGTACGGAAGCAATCACACTAATCAAATCATATCCATACCTAGTGTAAATTAAAAGAGCTTTGTTTTTGTAGAACCACAAGTTAATCAGTTTGCAGTGAAAATTGATCGAAATGAATTACGTTTTTTTTAAATAAGTGACATTAGCATTTGCGTCATAGAATTTCCAATCAAGTTCAAGTTCAAGTTCAACCTCTTTTATTGTCACAGAGAAAATTAATATAATTTTATAGAAAAGCTTTCCCCCAATAGTATTGGTGACAGCGTTTCAATTTATTAACCAATGACAACATTAGTCATAATCTATAATAATCAGTGCATTCGTCATGACTAGCGGCCGTTTTATAAATTATATGTAAAACCGTTCTCAGTTTTAGTTCAGTTTCTGAAACTTTTCGAAGAGGTTTTAGGATAGAGTTACTGCTGTGGTCACTTTAAATCAGGAATAAAAATAATAACAATAATAACAATTACAATAACAACGACAAAAGAAGACGAAACTTATTGCAAAAACAACGACAAACATCTAGGCCAGCCCATTTTTATCTTAATAATATTCTAATATTTAAATATAAAAACGAGTCAATGACAAAGTACTATGAAAAAAGTAGGTTTTGGTCGTGCATTGTGTTAGAATTTCTTAAAACGTTGTTTCCGTTTCGCGTGGTCGCGGTCGTCTGCTAGTAATTACATGGACCTTTCCAGCTGATATAATGCGATACAGGCTTTACAAGTTATAAGCAGTACTTTTTAAGGATTTCTACAGCACTAGATATATAAATATGTATGCACGCCCTCTCTTTAATGGTTAACGTGAATTTCATCAACTGACCACCCATGAACTAGGGATTTTGCCGATGGAACCAGGCCAGAGGCTCTTAGTTTCAAGCCTTTGCCATTAAAGGAGATAATACCGTAACAAGATATAAATACGCCTCTAATCTTAGCTAAAATTCCTGGTTCCTAAGTTTTAGATGCATTAGGGACAACGCATGGGGCAGGTCGGCTGATTTCGATAAATATCCTGAAATGGACCGCTCATTTGAATTTGTCAGGGACAGGTGTTCCAGTACCTTTTCTCATCAAATATTTATCCTTGTCTTTATAGTTAGTCTAAATGGGACAGTTACTTGCACAGACGATTTAAGTTGTTTTAAAAACTAAGGCGAATCTACTGTAGATTTATTGATTATGAGTAACGTGGGCGTAGTAAGGTGAATCAAGGTGAGATATGTGTGTACATTGAAGAGACTATAGTGTGATTAACTTATAGAGTACTATACGCTGATTGATGTGTGATTTTCATTTAAGGAGTTTCTAAGTATCTTGATGTTCCTCTTGTTTTTGTTATGCAGGCATTCAATTGTATGTTTATGTTATGCTACTAGAAGCCTTTTTACTAGAACTCGACGCTTTATTCCCCACCTTGATGCTTAGTATATATATGTAATTAGCGTTAACGTGAAAATATTTCGACTTAACTATAGAATATCTGAATCATCTACTATCCTAAGTCTCCATAGTGGTTGTCATTACTGACTGCACGTTATCGTCGTAATAACATCTTTGAAGACTAAATACTTCATTAGAAGTGTATGCTGCCCTTTTACCCCTAATGGGATACGAGAAAGCGTATATTTACAACATATTCATACATCACACAGACCTTTCTGATAACCACCAGGCAAACTAACAGCTGAAAACCAATAAGATGATTTAGACGAAGCCGTCCTCTTGAAGTAGCTTTCATATTTGACTAATGAACACAAAAGAGGAATTTTTTTTTTACATTTTTAATTTTGTACTTTTTAGAATCAAGGACCTGCGAAGATTTGTTCGATGAAAATGAAGAGTGGATGGCCAAGCAGCGGAAAATCTATCACCATCGTTGCAATTATCGTCACGTTATTACTAACAGGTTTGTTCTTTGCATTGCCAGTCAAATCTAATTATTGTCAGGAAATATGGCTCTAAAAGGTTTTTTTGCTAAGGGTCAGAGTTTGTGAGTCTCTAAGTACTTAGCGTGAGAAAGTTAGTCGTGCCTTACAAAAATCTTCATGAAAGACACTGATGAAAAATGTAGATAACGACTAGTTTTGGAACTAGCTCAAACTGCGTCGGTGTTTTTTAGTTGAAACAAATGTGTCGTAGTAGATAATTGTATCACCGTAGGTACGAAAGATAGTAGACTGATGTTTCGGACGTTATACATTTGATGAAAAATGTGTGCGCTAAAATGGGTTTTGTATTTGCACTGGAATGGCTTCACGTTTGCACTAAATGGATTTGCCTTTGCACTTATATGGCTTTCCCCACTTTCACCATCAACACGTCTATACAGACAGCTATAATTCAACTGAGACCATAGGATAGTTTATACGTTCAGTTTCTAAAAAAGACCCGGCAAATTGCAATCACACTCAGTCATTGCTACAGCAAAAATGCAACTAAGATATTAAATAACAAGCTGGTAAGTCAGTTCAAACTTTCTAACTTGCTAGAACCACCTGTGAATATGCAATATTATAGTCTTTCTTGACAGCAGTTCCAACTGCATTAACAATAAGTTCCTCTTTTCTTTTTGTTTTCGTGTTCATTGAATGGAAATCCCGCCACCCCTTCACACTCCTTTCTTGTATACCATTTTCTATTCTTCTTTGTTCCAACCTGTTCAGTCGGCTCCACCTTGATTTAAACGACGTTATTTTCAACTAAATGATAATTTATCGTGTTGCGCTGTCTTTTTCTCCAGGTTATTATCGCTGCATTTTTATTTGACTTTTCACTAGTGTCTGTTATGTAACAGCCGATGTAGCATTACTCTTTCTTTCCGTACCTTTTCTTGCCGTTTCATAAGCACGTGCAATGGAAAACCATTCATTCGCTCTAACTTCATTCTATTTACCATAAGTCCAAGATGTCTCAAGATATCTAGTTATTTAATCCATAATCGGTTTTTTTAACCATTGGTGACTACCATGTATCATCATGCAAAACATTGCAACAAGAACAACTAACACTGTTTTGAAATATTTGTTCCCCTTGTTAGTTATGTTTTCATTTGTATTTAAGATTACGCGTGCCTTTAAAGCTCTTCCTCCAGGCCACCGGTCGTATCGATAAGTTCCTAGAACAAAATACAAAGGTAAACCGCTCGAATAGCACGACTAGCTCTACAAGTCCCTTGCCTGGTGGCGGTATTCATGTCTTACTTGACGTAGCAATAATGCTAAATACTGGGTCCTATTTATTACACACAAAAACTGTACAATTGGTACGGCCTGTTGAAGTTAAAGCACGTGGATTGAGATTAACAACTGGTTCTTGCATTCTACCTAAAAAGATACCATAAGCCAGCTCAAAGATATATATAATTATAATACTAGGGATTCAACAAATAATAACGTCACTATCTCTTTCAAGATAATGTCAGGCCGCAAAATGTTTCATGCTGGTGCCATTCGCCTATAGAACAATATTGATATTTCTATTAGAAGCCGATTGTATCTCACAAACTGTTTCTTCAGAATCTACAGAAAACATTCTTAAAACGTAATGCTACTTTAGAACATTTCACTATTCATCAAACATATTAATTAGTAATGTTGTTTCAATGTTTAATTAAAATCAGTTTAATTACTTAGTTTCCCCGATAACATTTATTTAAGTATTTTTCCAGTCATTTATCTAAATCTAATATAATTTACAATGTTTTCTTTTTTAATTTAATTGTAGGAGGGCCATAATGTAAACTACTGGGCTACCAGTAATGTATGCCACCCTCGTTAAATAAAGTTATATTATAATCATATATTAATATTCCGCTTACTAGCGCTTTTCTTACTTCTACCACTACTAACTTCCAAAGAAAAGAAGCGTGGCTATTTTCAGATTATGAATACGAGTTGTTTTTTTTTTTGCTCTAAACAGTGTTTTACCTAACTGATCTTACCGCAAAATTATGAATAAACAACTAGTAGCCTAACAAACACTGTATTCCGATTGGCAATGCAATTATAAATTTATTAGTAATTACCCAGTTATTGCCGTTTGCCTCGGATTCCATAGCCTCCTCTGCAGCTGTTCTTAGAGTCGTCACGCAACATTGCGTGACGACTCTAAGAACGGCTGCAAAGGTGGCTACTGGTTCCAGTGCCTAATGAATTTTCGGTCCATCAGTTCATTCGGATGTTTTAGCTTTTTTTTCTTTCCCAGTGTTTATTGATGAACTAGGTAGTATCGGGCAATGCCGGCTAACAGAGCTCTGTGATGTGCATGGGCAGCAGCTCCATCATATTATTTATTGCTATGGAAATAAATTAAAAAAACCACAAAGAAGAAGTTCTTGGTGTCGGCTCGACGTGTCACCAGGGAGGTGGGTGCTCCTCCCTGCTGCCACACAGGCATCGGTAAAGGATAATGCTGATGACTGATGTACGACTGAAACATTGCACCTCTCTCTTCTCCTTCTCCATTGGTTGACCTCATGGGATTTCCTATTACACGCGCTCGGCGGGGTTATCATTTGAGTATGACCTCGAGGGAAGTCAGCTCTTGGATGGATTTCCTAGGGAATCTTGTTCTTCTTCTGCAGATCCTCAACGAATTCGAAGTTTTCAAACTTCTAACATTGCAAAATGCAATGCTTACCCTCGAATTTCCTAAACTTGATTATTTGTGTTGAAACATTATCATTATTTCTTTTACAGTCGCCGTTCCCACCACCAGTGTATCCAACAAAGGTTCTACAATGCAGGTACATGTTATTATAGAATTTGGAATATGAGGCGCGCACTGATTGGCTGGTTTAAATATTCTAAATATAACGCGCGCGAGAGACGTTTGCGCAAAATCGTTTCGAAAGCATTTTATGAAAGGAATATGACAATTCTCAATCGAAATGTTAATTACTGGGTTCCCTGTGTAAATGTTTCTGTATCACAGGTAGCCCGTCAATTATACTGTATCATTGTTACTCTGTTAATATTTATCTCATAATAAGTGAATTTCCGGTTAACGTGACCGAATAATTTTACTTGATTGATACAAGAAGAAAGAGGTTCATCAAAGTTATTTGGGATTCAAATTTAGTAGAGAGTTTTAACATAATGTAAGTATGCTGTAGTTGGTGCATTTCACCACAAGAATCGTTATTACTTCAAGCAGCATCACTTTATGTGAATCATGCTAGACGAGTAAATTGGCTTTAGTTTTCAACATAATTTCACGAAAGGTTGACCTTTCTGTTCTGAATATGGTCATTTTATATACCCGCCGATTTTCGTTTTTAAAGCCTGAGATTTTTTACGGGTGTTTGAAGGAACTGTGATCTTGTTTAGGCTTCGCTCTTACGTCGGAATGCTTGCTTTGCATCACGGACGAGGAGTGGGATGACGGAGTAGCCAGTCGTTAGTAGCTAGCCAAACTACGAAGAGTTGTTGTTGTTGCTGCTGTTTCACGGGCTTCAGAGTTTCTATTTTGCTTAGGGGAGGTTTAGACGAGCGGCGCCGGCTTCCTTTCAAAATAGAAAACGCTGCCAGGGCGAGAATAAATAACATGAGATCCTAGGGTATTGTTGTTACGATTGATTATATCTGATTAGATTTTCAGATAGATAGGCTTATCATGTAATAATTCCTAGCGTTACAGCCAGTAGAAAATGCAAAGCAGGTCAGTGCTTTAATTTTTCAAATTGAGAGAGACTATCTGTTCAATATAGACCTTATAACAAGATAGTTTGACAGCTTGCAAAATTTTCACAAAAGAAAATGTTAATTTTTTTTACGCTTCCTCTTTATACTACACCAATTTTCATACTTACGCGACTAAAACAGCCCAAGTGTTACAGTGCATTATGGGACACTTTTAGGGGACGACATATTCCCAAGATGGCGTCTATTTTGTCCCCTAGAAAAATCCCACAATGCACTGTATTGCCAAGTTCGACCCAGTTTTTTCCTCAACATCGGAATGACTAATTGCGCGGACAGTTTGGAACTTTACATGGTGTTTGCTGTATAGAGGTTCGTTTTACATTAAATATGAAGGAAATATTGAATTAAATATTATCCGAAATAGTGTCTGTTTGATGAAGGGAGTCTTTTTTCGTCGCTTTTAAGATAATTAGAGGTATCATTGTACTAATTCAGAACGCTGGAAATTTGACTGACGGAAGCCGAAAACTCAGTGTTCAATGTTCAACTCAATGCCAACGTTCGAATCATACTAGTTTACTGGGTCACCGTGATTAAGAAGTGGCCGGTTATAAAATGTGATGACCGGTTTGGGTTAGGGTGAAGTCATTTAACCCGTGAAATAGATATTAGACTAATACACTTTAGTCGACCCTAAAGGTAGGGTAGTAATATCTGTTCTATAGGGGAGGGTCAAGATGTATCTTCACCTATCGCTAAGGAGTTGAAAAGTCAGCGATTCTTGAACTTTTATTAACACCCCCCCCCTGCTTATTTATAACCAGACCCTTACAGTAAAATTTTGAATTGTTCAACAGGAAAACAATAAATTGCATAACAGCACCAATCAAGAAGAGTTCAATGCGGTAAGTAATGTTTTGCTTAAATAAATTAATATTTTTTAAAGGAAATAACGAAGTTGCGCTTGATTATCTTTAAAGAATGCAAATCATCCCATGAACCCTAACGTCAGTTTATGCATAGTTAATAGTACATACATACATAGTTTACTCAAGATGCGTATTGCACAAATAATACATTACATCAGCTATTTCAAAAACGGTTGGTGAAGGTTCTGTTCATGTTGCATGTTGCATGTTGCGTGTTTTATGTTGCATGCTGCATGTTGCATGTTGCGTGCTGCATGTTGCATGTTGCATGTTGCATGTTGCATGTTGCATGTTGCATGTTGCATGTTGCATGTTGCATGTTGCATGTTGCATGTTGCATGTTGCGTGCTGCATGTTGCATGTTGCATGTTGCATGTTGCATGTTGCATGTTGCATGTTGCATGTTGCATGTTGCATGTTGCATGTTGCATGTTGCATGTTGCATGTTGCATGTTGCATGTGCATGTTGCATGTTGCATGTTGCATGTTGCATGTTGCATGTTGCATGTTGCATGTTGCTGTTGCATGTTGCATGTGCTGTGCATGTTGCATGTTGCATGTTGCATGTTGCATGTTGCATGTTGCATGTTGCATGTTGCATGTTGCATGTTTGCATGTTGCATGTTGCATGTTGCATGTTGCATGTTGCATGTGCATGTTGCATGTTGCATGTTGCATGTTGCATGTTGCATGTTGCATGTTGCATGTTGCTGTTGCGTGTTTATGTTGCATGCTGCATGTTGCATGTTGCATGTTGCATGTTGCATGTTGCATGTTGCATGTTGCATGTTGCATGTTGCATGTTGCATGTTGCATGTTTGCATGTTGCATGTTGCATGTTGCATGTTGCATGTTGCATGTTGCATGTTGCATGTTGCATGTTGCAGGTTGTTTACCGAGCTTGCGATGTCTTATATTCATATGTAAATAATGTCAGAAGAAGAAGGAGATATCAGTACTGGAAAAATTAACAAGCAGACAAAGGTTAGGTTCGGGCGTGGTATGGAACCTGCAACATGCAGAAAAACCTTCACCACCTTTTTTGAAATAGCTTTATAAACAGCATAAGATCGTAGACATCTTTAAAGGTACTGAATTATATGATAGGCGCTCTTGTTGGTTTAGGAAACAACCTGGGTTTTGGAGGAAATTTAGAAAGTGTGAACGAGCAAGAATTGGAACCGGGCAAAAAATAAAAAATAAAAAATGGGGAAGGAGGAGGGAAGGGGAAGAAGGAAACGCGTTTCTATTTTTGCCCTCCCTCTCCGATCACTCCTTCTTTTGCTATGTCCCATTTTTCTCGCGGCGGGCAGGTAGAGGAAACAGGAACCGCAAAACCCCGATTCTTCCTCAAACCCATCACAAGAACGTCTGCTGCTAAGTTATGAGGTTATGCGGCGCAAGTTCTTGGCTTTCTCTTAAAATACAATATTTTCATATTTTCGTGGACAGTTCCAGGTGAAATATTGAGATTGAAACATTTTGGATTGAGAGCTGAACTAGTTTCTTTTTTGGGTTCAGCCATGCATCTCTTTTTGTCGATTATGAATCCCGAAACTCTTTAAATAAACTGAGGCTTGTTATGTAGTTTCTTTTACGGATAAAAACCTGCTGTCACCTTTAGTCACAACTCAGTGATAAGGGACATGGCTTAACATCGTAGGAGTGCCGGTTTCACTGGATGCCCGGCCTGGCTAAATTCCCTACCTGCACAAGATTTTCTCCCAAATTTAAACACATCATACTTGAGAATGTACTGAGAATTGATACATGCTTGTTCTGGCGCCCACTAATGACGTTTTTGCCCGATAATGCCAGGAAAACGTTTGTAACCTTAACTTATTTCTCAATTGACACGGTTTTCTTTGTTATTCACAAGCCTTTATTTTTGTTATAGCCCTCATTTTAAATGCGAGGTCAATATATAGTTATTGACCCGGTTAATAGAGAGTTTTAGATTTACGTTCACGGCAAACGTGAAACGTCAGTTGACCAGTAAAACATTCTTCTAAATTACTAAAAAAGAATTGCAAAAAAAGTCCAAGTAGTTAAAAGACAAAAGAGTATTTGCGCTTGGTGAGAAGATTTGTAAATAGTAAATTAAAATACGGGAAAACTATGAAAACGTGGTCACGTTCGCCGTTTGCGGGGAGAAAAAAAAGTTAATCTAAAACTCTCTATTAACTATATATAGACCTCGCATTTATAATGAGCAACTTTTGATAGAAAACCTTCTCAATTGAGAAATAAAATACTTAATTACCTCAAACGTCGGCAATAAGCCTATACATCCCTCGGGCCTGCGGCCCTCTGGATGTATACGGCTTATTGCCTCCGTTCTCGGTAAGTAACTCTTACCTATATACACCTATTGCAATAAACGTTGTCATCGCCAAAGGCGATAGGTTAAAGGCGATAGGTCATTTCAAGACGAAAATTGTTTCGTCAATTACAAACAACATTGAATTAGTCCATTTCCTTGACGAGAATAAGAATCAGAAACAATTCATTCCAGCTGCTCTTGGATCTTGGAATAACCTACCTCCTGTCGCTTTTCGTCTATCGCCTATTCGACGGCCTATCACTTTTAGCAATGACAACTATCATTGAAAAAGGTATATTCTGATGGAAATGCAATGTTTTTAAACATGCACTGAATAATTCGTGTACCTAAGAAACTAATTCGGAATACTTGAGATACATGTGGAGTAGTTTATTACGCATCGTGCTGTTGCCTGATAGAAACATCTATCGGAGGATAAAAACTATGCCGATCACAAGCTTCTTTTTAATAGCATTTTCTCCCTTTAAAAAAATAATTAATTAGATAATTAAAATTCAAAAAAATCCCACTTTTTCATGCTCTTTAAGACTTTTCTTACTAATTATGGTCGTATCAATGTTGCCGATAGTTCAGTTTCACATTCAAAAAAACTACTTTCAAAGTCTTAAAAAGTTGCTTTTCTAGTAGCAAACAGAATTTGCTTGTGAAACTAGTAGAGAAATAAGAGAAAATATCATATACCCTTGGCAGAATTTGAACCCACGTCTTCGGTATTCTAGTCCGATGTGTTAATGTGTTAACACATCGGACTAGAATACCAAAGACGTGGGTTCAAATCCTGCCAAGGGCATATGATATTTTCTCTTATTTCTCTACTTCATTATATACACACCGAACGCATAATATATTACTACTTTACTGTGAAACTAGTAGTTGATTGCAATTCCAAACGTCCTTTTCGTACTCGTAGTCCCCGAAATTCGTATTGTGAATATAACTAAAAGAAATTGAAAGATATTTCAACAAACAAGAGTCTTGTTTACAAAGTGTTTGGGAAAACAATATGCGCTTCAAGACAGTTGTCGTACTGTCACTCTTTCAAATAACTTCAAAGGTTTCTTCAGCTTCATATGAAATAGTTATTAGCAGGGATTTGTTCCACCGAGAGACATTGGCGCGCAGTTAAAAAATATTGTTTAAACTAGAAATGACGGATTGTCAACAAGGTGCCACGCTTTATTTCGCACTCCAAATCAAGTTCCGACGGTCAGACTTTCAACACATGCCACCTTAGATTTCATGATTATATTTAATGGCTTGTTTTCAAAGTCGCCTCGCAGTCTTCTACTCACAGCATGAAGTGTAAAGCGACATTGTCTGGTCCATTTATCTTATTTTCCTTTGATCTACACCTATTGATGATACTGACATCCACCATATCGTCCTTGATATGCTTTCTAACCGCTAAAAACAAAACACCAGCAGGATTGCAATGATTGTGATTAACTTCTTGGCGGGAGACTTGTTATCTTGTAATGCACAATCCTTGTGGCCCCAAGCTGAGCTTTTTTTCCATTCGATTATTGCCGTGTGTGAACTTAATAATACTAGTGTTAATTTGGTACTATTTTATGATATAGTCTAAATGAAAATAACGGAATTGAAAAATTAAGCAAGTCAAATTCTTGGACTTATGTGAAGGTATTTCCATTAATGCATTCAGACCCTAGGCAGATGGGATTCAGCCATAACGGCACTTCATTGGCTTCTCGCACATTGTAATTAAAAGCAAAGCAAGGAAGCCATGCTCATGTTCTTTACAGTCCGTAGCAGTTATACGTTACTCGCAACCTTGTTGAGAATAAAGCGCGTTCATACTTGGTATCATAGTATATACAAAATTAACACCATTCACTAGTGACTCCGCCTTTTGCAGGTGTTTGTCAGTTAAATTTCCTTTAGAATTGTCGTTAACAAGATGGCACGCGCCTACAATGCATTAGCTGTTTGCTTGCACGTGGTGCTAAGCCTAGAGTATAATGCTTCTGAAATCCTTCCTTTGTTCCTACACGACGTACATTACTAAATCATATGTCAAATTCACACTGTTTTGCAACTGTTAGAAAAGACGTTGCTTTACTCTCATATTCTGTTTATCATTCGTTGCACGACGCGTCACGCTCAATAACATATCTTCTCTCTAGTATTCTTTCCTTGCCTCCCTGACGAGTGCTGCCCTAAAAGCTTATTCTTCACGGCACGCGCCATCTATCCAAATTTAATCAAGTGTAAAGCACTAATGGAGGAGTTCGTTCTTGCCACACTTCAATGACTTCACTTTATTAATACTATATTAATGATGTTAGTTTCGCTATTCAAGTCAGTTGAAGTGTGCTGTTTGCGTGTTAAAAGGCTGTACGTGTTGTTGGCTAATTTTGACGTTTATTTCTACCATGTGGTCTATTGTGGTGTCATTTATCGATAAACAAGACCTTGAGTTTTTGTTTATAGCAACCAGCTTATGTCGTTGTCATTTTAAAATGAAACGAAAATAATAATAACAATAATAATCTTTGTGAAGGTAGTGACGGTTATTTATTTACAATAGCCTCTTAAATTTGCGCCAATTTTCTTCCAGTTTTTCCCTTCGACAGTTATATTTTTCTCCGTCTTAACGACATTTTTAAAAGACTTTTCATAAAAAATATAGGTGTTTTAGCAGTACTTAGTAACATTTTAATGTTTTATTTTTAGTATTTTTTCGTAACAGTCACAGCATTTTTTATGTACTGTGTAACTTTTTGATTTATAATTAATGAAATTTCATCATTCATTAATTCTCCTACGTGCTCCACAATTTTTCTAATCGAGTCTTGTCCGCTGTCAAAATCTATACTAACTTTGATTGGGCATTGGAAATGAAATGAAAAATAATTTCATCGTTTTTATAGGTTTCTGTATCGAACATTAGGGGGAAATGAGGGGTAAACTCAACTAGTAAGCCGCGCAAAAATACACAGAACTCTTGACGTACCAAAGTGAATTGATAGTTCACTGAAACAATGCCATAGTGACTGTTATCTTATTTTTATTTTTCCTTTTATTTTCTACCTTAATTCTTTAAACTTTGTTAGCAAAGCAGAGTATAGTTTGTCTATTAAATGAAGAAAAATGTACAGAAGAAAGCGTCAGATCTTGCGTTGTGTCCCTGTTCGTCTTGAGGCTATCTAGTTTTGACTTTATTCAATATGATTTGACACGTCAGACTTACAAAAACAAAAAGTGATCTTGGTCGAGATGATTAATTGAATGCTCCGACATATTCAAGCAACTCAGACGGATATATACTTTGTCTAATAAAATTCTCGCTTTATTCTTCCTTTCAAATTAAAAAGCCACTATCCTTTCTTGACGAACATAATCTTTTTTTTTTGTTCGATTGTTTCTGATTTAAACCTTCGATTCTTTTTGTGAAGTTTGTTGCTGCAAAACCGGTGGTTGGATTGTTCTGTCAAGAGTATTACCGTTTCCGACTAGAAGCCCATTAAGGACACGTGGTAAGGACTGAGCATATCAAACAGAGCTTATTTGAGGCTACACGAATTTAGAATACGAATTTAGAACACGAATTTAGAATACTCTGTCAAAAGATTAACTATTCTCCAAGGTTTGAATTTTTTCTACTTAAACTTTAATGCCTGAAAAAGCCATTACCTTTTTTACTATTGTTATTTTCCCGCCTTTTCTTTTGCTATAGCTTAATAATATAATAGTAATTAATTCGTAAAGAGATTCGTAAAGAAACCTTGGTGTTAAATAGTTCTGATTTTCGCGCTTCTGACATTCTCATCAGTTCATTAAAAAGCGAATGTTTTCGTACGCATTGTTGTTGTTGTTTTCTTTTGTAAATCTTTCCATTTCGTCGAAAGGTCCCCTTAGGTGATAATAATTAAAGTTCAAGTTATTTGCATGGCTACGAATAATACCCCTAAGGTTGTTTTGACGTTAGTTTTTGTGTGAATAATCCAAAAATTGCATTATTGTGGCGTATCAAAGATAAATCTATGGATCACACGTTATTCCACGACCTCAAACACTGCTGGCTGTGCCTAGAAAAAGAAACTAAAAAAAATCATATCTTTTACATCTGGTTTTACTTTTATTTGTAATTTGCTTCACTATCAATCCCGTAATCTAAAAACTCATCTGGATTCCTAACAGTGAACGAAGATTCTTTATAGGATGATATCATTTTTTGATGAAACATGCCAAGAAATTCGTTTCCATAAGCTTTCTCGGGGCATTAAGACCGGGTAAAGTGCTGCCTCTTTATTGAATACCTTGGGTATTAGAATTGATGAGTTTATGCCACTCACTGCATGGGTCTTGCGGCCAACATTTCCTAAATGCGACCACAGTTTGGTAAGATCAAACGGTCGACACCCGTTCATCAGGTTAAAAAACGTTTTTGTGGGTGGTCTTGTAAGGTTTCAACAGGTGTCGCTCTAGAACGTCTTTTCCCGCCTTTTTTAGTTCGTTCAGTTTAGGTTATAAACGAAAGATGTGGTTTGTTCGATCGCTGGAGTTTAGTTTCTCATGGTGCGCATTGTTGATCGCGCCGTCGGAGACGGCACGCGCAAACCCCTTTTGTCATAATCCTCATCTATTATTTCAACTTTGTTTAACGCGTGCCACTCGAGGCCACTACGCGTAGTTCTTTTCTTTGTATTCAATTAAAACCGTTAGAAATATTGCATTGGATCTGCTTGACTCAAGTGTGTATTATTTTAATTCTTTTTCTTTCTATGTCGTTTGTTTTTTTCTTGGCATGAATTTACTTTGTTTTCATAGGACCGGAGAATTACTACATACGTATTATAACCACATAAGAAAGTTTTCTTTTCACATAGAATATATTTGGCCCGACCATACTAATTATAATCTAATGCATAGGTTATTAAAATTAGGGACCTCTTCTGAAGAAATTAGGATAAAGAGCTTAAAAAACACCTGTCCTAAGTATTTTGCCTCTCACAAACAGCCTTTACCGAAACTTGATAAATGTCTAAGAACTTTAGTAAATCTTTGAAATCCATGATAATTTCAGTTGCAAACGTGTTTACAATACATCACACACCAAAACCAAAGAGCCAATCAAGACTTGAATTAACAAACGATAAGTTAGCTCGGGTATCAACCTACGTCACCTCATTATCTGACGCATGCTCAATAGACACTTCACCGCACCCCATTACAAAAAGTTACTTTCCATCTGTCTGCATTAGTCTCACATTTACATTCGATATATTAGTGAGAGCTCCGAACTCATTGGACAGAAACGTCGCTTTGAATACATGTTGCAATCGGATATTTTACGCTTGCTCTTCTTTCCAAATCAATCACTAAACTCGAGATAGTGATTTTTATCAATGGCTTCTGGGTTGTTGTTAAAATTCATTTTTTTCGAAGCTTTACTCCATTTCATTCATGTGCAGGTAAAAGAACGTGATTCCTCGTGTGCCCGTAGGTCAGGTGCAATATAGTGAAACTTGGTCGATCTCTCGCCTCAACGTCAACGTAGTACTTGATAATGTTATGTTTATTTCTTTCGTAGACCGCAGTCGGTGCTGGAAACTTCGAAATTCAGTTGGTTTCGTTTCAAAACATCGCAGGGAGGTTACGGAACGGCGATTGTTGTGATGGGAGTCCTACAATATATGGAAACCGTCGCCATTGTCAAGACCCTTGTGAAACGTTCTTCAAAATTTGCCTCAAACAATACGGACAGTCTGCAAAAGCAAATGAAGCCTGTTCCTTCGGACAGTACACGACTAAAGTTCTAGGAGGAAATTCATTTGCAAGCTCACGCAGTGCAAAGAACATATTCTCCATCCGTTTCACGTTTTCTTGGCTGGTAAGTACAACAATAATTCTATATTTTCGTGCTAAACTTTTGTAAACAGGGCTGTCAACTCAGTGATAGCGATTCCGTTATTTGAGACAACAGCAAAATGCAAGTTTGTGTAGACTAAATTTATGCTCCCTTTTACGGAAATGGGATATATTTTTCAATAATAACAGGTTTATGCAAACGCCATGATTCGCAGTCGCCTCGTTTAACCTTGAACTACAGAGTGGTCATGAGAGACATGACATTTCCCTAATATTTTAGAGAATTTCTTTACCGGATATTACCCTAATGTTTTATTATATGTGTTTATGTCCCCCAAGTTCTTACTAAGCGTACTTCAGTGCTCGAGATCTGTATGAACGGAAATTGAATTCGCTCCTGTGCTCTTAGAATCTATTTGGAACGGCACGTTCAATTTTGGTTAGAACGACAACAACGTCCAGATTCAAAATGTGGAATCAACACAGCTGCAGTTATTTAAACAGGCCCCACTCGGTCGAATCTTTTCACTAGAATGATTTTCATTCAAGTGCATCACCAAAAAGTCTTCAAATGTTGTTTACCGTACCAAGCCACGTGTCTCATTGACAGTCTTTTGTGTAACTCGATGATAATTAATCCAAGTCTTGGAGTTGACAATACTAACTAATTCTAATTCCAGAAACTTTCGGGAAAAAACACTTCTTCGAAAAACGGTCGTATTATTTTAAGTACTCATTTCGTGATACTAGAAAAACACTTATTTATATCTGATGTCTTACATAACTTGTTATTTATTACCACCTAAATGATATGTCCTCTCGTATGCACGCATCCGTCTCCGTCCATTTTGGTTGAGTTTTAATGGCCAAACGGATTCCTTGTCGGCAGTGAACACTGCGACTCTAAAAGAAAACATGAATATATCACCTAGAACCGCTAGGCTTTAGTATTTCATTTATACAAAAATCATATTACAGACATGCTCCTCAGCCGGATTCTGTTGCCGTGGTAGTTGTGTATCTATCACAAAAAAGTTCGATGTCAATTTCACAAGAGGTTAGGTTAATTTCACTTTGCAATATACGGGTTTTGTGAAGATCTCAGAGTAGCTTAGATGCGCAAAAAGTCTTAGCATTTTGTGTCAAAAAAAAATCTCTTGAATCCAAAAGTTATAAAAATGTTCTTTTCAGTGTACTTGATCAACAAGTAGAGTTTTTTCTCTAAGTTACAAACAGGTACACTTACGCGTACATCACACACAGGAAATGTATGCTCTAAAAAAGCTCGTTAAAAGACTTTAAGAGTCTTTAAATTTTAAGTTAAAATGTATGGATTAGAATGTTTTGTTTGAAAAGACTCAATACTTATTGTGGAATCGCTGTTGGCTGTGGAACAAACGCGCAACCTGTTCTTAAAGAAGTTGTGTCTTTCAACGCAAACAATAGATCATTTTTAAAAAGAAATTATAAAGCAATTTTGGTGATCAAATATGCGTCAAAAACTTCTTACCAGAGGCTAAATATAAACTCTGCTTTAAATCATATTGGATATTAGATATTATTTAAGATAATTATACGTAAGATAATACCGGAAATACTTCGGTGATATTCAGACGACACATTTCTGCGTTCTTGGTGTCGACGTAGGGCAGCAAATTGTCTTGATAATGTTGAAAGACTTCGTCGTACAACAAACAAAAAAGTTCAATTCTATTTATTATTTATTTATTTTTAAGTTCAAAATCTGAGCAAAAAATTGTTTTTGATTCTACGTTTAACGATGTTACGTAAACGTTTTCTGAAATGTTCTTAAAAAGACCTTTTTAGATTTTTCGTGCATTTTTCTGTCAGTAGTTCTTTTTTGGCGGTTTTTCTTTACATACTCCATCAATTGTTTATACTATTTGGAATCGTCAAAGAATATTCCATAAAACTATTCAATCGCGCTATGAAAAGTTCTAAAAGAATATTAGACCGCATATTATGGAACTATTGGTTTACAAACTAAGAATTGCAGGCTTCAGCATATATGATAAAACACGGTAGCAGTTTTGCGTTCTTTTTAAACTTTGATCTTTACTCATATAATATTTTAGGTACGAGTTCACCTAAAAATAGTTTAAAAAAACGATTTAAATGATTTACGATCTTTTTATTCTTTGGGGTTTTTTCCTTCACAGTTTGAATTTAATGAGAAAAAATATTGATTACTAAACATGCTGAGGTTTGTCTTAAATATAATACAAACTATCCCTACTGCGATAATCTTAACAATAGGCGATAGACCAAAGCGTTTATGAAGCTCGATTTTATGCATAGCTAGTGTCATCTGTACTTTATTTATTTCAAAGGTCTCTATGACAGCCATGCATTATGGATGCTTTGAAAAAAAATTATTGAAGGACTGATACTGAAAGGAATTCTGATTGATCGTAATTAAGAAATAGAAAAATGGATAAAAGGAAGGAAAGAGAAAAAAGCAAGAAGGAGAAAATTAGAGAATGAGGGAAAGATAGAAAGAAAAAAAGAGAATGAATGAATGAAAAAAAGAAAGAAAAGAAAAGACAAAAGTGATTAGAAATAAAAATATGATACTAAATCTAATTTTAGATTAATTTTCTGATTAGGAAAACTATCTCTGGTTTCCTTTCTTTTTATCAAATTTGGGTCAATACAGGGGTTCCAGCAGAAATCCAATAGAAAAGTAAAAGAAAATAATAATAATAAAAACAGGATCAAGAAAACAAAAAGAAACAAACATTCTTATTTATTTAATCTTTATTATAAAATTTTTATTTCATTTTTATATGTTGAATCTAATTTCTTTTATATTTAGATTATTAATTACCAACAATTTTGGAGGGACACTGCCCTCCCCCTGTGCCCCCTCGTTGCACTACTGGGTCAATATACTGTTTAGACACATTGTGACAGGCTAGCTCGTATATTTTTAGATGCATTTAGCTCGGTTGTTGATCCATAGAACTAATTTCTATGCTTGACAGACATAGTGCATGCTGGTCTAGCATTGTTATAAACAATGGTATGAAAATCTAAGCCTCAATGAACAATAGATGTTTACTGAAGCTAGACCAGAATGCTTTATGTGTACCGCCTCAGAAAATGTTTATATCATCCTTATCCATCTACATAATCTAACACTTCCATAAAAAATTCAGGTATTAGATATTCTGATAATCATATCTATAGCTTAAACTAATGTTTTTCCTAAGCTTTAAAGCCCCAGGCAATCCAAGGTCAATGCTAGGCTGGTAATGTCACATGTACCTAACAGAGACATGTCTAAGGATTGGATCATAATGTTTGTTAGCTACTAGTATAAGAAACGATGCTACACTTTTTTAAAGAATATTACAGCTTTGGATATTTACATATGGTTCTTTTTTTTTTTGCTTTTATGTATGTGCTATACTGCTTATTTTAAAAAAACTTTGAAATAAATCTCACTAATAATAATCACGTACTTATAAGTAAAGCTCATTGTATTACAAATTTATTTTGATAGTTAATTTCCTCTCAAGCAATCAATCAATCAAATACAAACCATTAACCTTGACAAACTAGGATAATATGATTTACAGTTAAAGATCATTTTTCACTTCTAATGTGAGACTTAACCAGCTTGCTAATCATAGACCTCACTAATGTATTTCCCTATTATGGGGTCTATAAGTCAAGAGTTTTAACAAGAATCAAGTTACAGGAACTGAACACATGTCTGAAATCGTTAAAATAGTGTATTAGATCAGACCTCCCTGATTAGATAACTTAATCACTTTTTCCAAACTTTTATTTAATGTATTTTGCAGCATTTAATAAATATCATATCATATGATGTTCTCTTCACTTTAATTCAAATTTCTTCTTAAAAAGTTACTCTTTGAAAAAATACTCTTTAAAAACTGTTACTTAGAATTTATTTTTATGTTATACTCTTAATTTATTGTAATAAATCTCTTTGTCTTAACAGACTACATATCAACTGGTTTTGAGGGCGCATGATGCAGATAACTCAAGTAAGTTTTGCAATGCCAAACAACATATTTATAATATTAATGTCTTTTATCTTGACAATTCAAAAAAATGAAGTCTCACATACAAATTAACTTATCCTACTTTGCTATCATAAGAATTTTTATATGATAAATTCTTTTTTTTATATTCCCTTTTTTTTTCTTTTTGCATTATCAAATTTCTCATTTTTACTTAATTATTATTTAACCAAAGGAATGAATTTTTTTCAAAACATTAGGTGATAGAATAAAATAATAATACTAGTAATTAGTTAATTCCTTTTATATTGCTCTTTTATTTTGTTAATTTTAATTTTTATAAAGTTCTTTGTTGATTATCATCAAACAGTTGATTTACTGACAAGACAATAACAATTTTTAATCCAAGATGTTTTCCAGTGTTGAGGGGTTACCATGGAAGCAAACACTGTCATATTTTAACCTCGTCATATTAAAGTTACTTATTTTAATATATTGCATATCCAATATATTCTTGTCTGAAAAATATAAATCAATAGATTTATAATCAGTTAAGTCTAGCTGTATTACATTCATGGACAATATTTAAAACATCATTAGTTAATTTTCGCTGAAGGTTTAATTGGTCATATCCCATTGGGCAGTTTTTAGGCAGAAAAGATAAATGATTAAAAAAAGCAAAAATCTTGGACATATTATTATAGCAAATTTGGTGAAATTTGGAGATATTTTGACCATAAGTCCCATAGTTTTCATCAGTCAAATGTGTTACATGACAAATCGACACATAAGCCAGTCAAAAGGTTGTCGTAAACACTTGGGAGCAGATATCTTTCATCCTAATTCAATGTGGGTTTTTCTATGTCTAATATCAATAGCCTCTAACTTTCTTCTTGTTGTATTGATTTCCAGTCGTTGTTTAATTTTATGCTCAGATAAAATATGTTTATTGATTATGTGTGAAATTATTTAATTTCTGGAGCATCATTTCTTCATTTCTTCATTTATTTTGTTTTTTGAGAGTTTTAGAGTATAATGGTAATAATTCACAACTTCCTTTCATATTTTATTAGGTAGTCAATTAATAGACCAAGCAACTCACCAAGGGGTTATTCTTCCAAATAAAACATGGGAAGCACACAGCTACAATGGTCCCACTGCAACCATAGAGTACAAGTTAAGAGTGGTGTGTGATACATTTTATTATGGACAAGGCTGCAACAAGCTATGCAAGCCTAGGGATGATAAATTTGGACATTATAAATGTGATAAACAAGGAAATAAAATTTGTATGGCAGGATGGAGGGGAGAGCTCTGTGACATAGGTAAGGTCTCCTTTATGGTGGAAGTTTCTTTCCTTAGCTCTAAGAAGGCTCTATAAAAAAAGAATCATAAAATATACATGTACGATTCTTTTTAAGCTAATTTGTCTGCAAATATTATTCATGGGTTTATCTGTATGATATCAGTACCATTCATCATCTTCATCAGCATCATAGCTGTCATCTTCATCACTATCATCATCATCACCACTATCATCACAATTAAAGACCCCTTTGCATTGAATTCCAAAACAAAACAATAGTCTGTCTTTCCCAGGAGCAATTCCCCTAGGGACTCAGTGCAAGGGGTCTATTACCAGCACCATGACATTATCATAATCATTATCACCACCATCATCATCACCACCATTATCATTACTATTATGTATCACCATCATCTTCATAATCATCATCATAATCATCACCTTCATCATCATCACCAATGGCATTAACAGCATCATGTCATCATGTCATCTTGTCAACATGCTCATCTCATTATCCTAGCTTTTAGATGGCTATAGAGTAGTTGTATCCTCAGGTTGTAATGTCTGACCCTTGATCTCTTTACAAAAAAAACCAGCCATTTGTAGAACAGGATGTGATCCAGAACATGGAAAGTGTTTCACTCCTGGCACTTGCAAGTAAGTTTACTTATTTTACATAGTGTCCTGCTCTAAAACTCCATGAAGATATCAATTTATGTCTTATTGCATATATTCTGTTAATACAAGGGTATTGCCAGGATTTTGCTTGGGGGAGGGGGGGGGGGGTTCCTCAGGTGTTTAGGTTTTTACAGCATAAGTATGGGGAGGGGGACCATGGCCAAAATGGTCCCCCTGGCTATGCCCTTGTAATAAATTCATTTGATGATCCTTTCAGATGTGATTACGGCTGGGAAGGAACTTTATGTGATCAATGCAAAATATACCCTGGCTGCGTACATGGAACATGCTCAATTCCATGGCAGTGCAACTGTAAGAATCGCTGGGGAGGTCTTCTTTGTGACAGAGGTGTGTATGGATAGTGTATCTGCTTTTATCACATTTTGAGTAAGAATTGACTAATAAAGGTCAGTTGGTTTTGTCTCTGATTTTCTATAGAAATGACAATAAATATCATTCAGCTTTTACCAATCTTGCTTACTATATTTTATGTGCTTGTTGTTTTTAATCTTATTTCCTGTTTTATGTATATCGTTTATAGTATTTTGTTGCTCCGGCTTGTTTTACAGATCTGGATTATTGCCGTAAGTTACCATGCAGAAATGGTGGCACATGTTTCAACATTGGGCCTGATAGACACAGATGTGAATGCCTACCAGGGTATACTGGACTCAACTGTGAATCAAGTACGTTCATTCAATCTATTCATTTCATTGCAATTTCTTTTTAGACCAGACTGCCAACCACTAATGTGGGTCTCCTTAAAAGACCTTCAGATTTTATCAATACCCTGTAACAAGCCACAGATAACACAAATAACAAAATAAATGGAATTTAGCTTGTTAGGGTTTGTGAAGTGAGAAAACCCTTAAGGAAGAGAACCAACAAAGACTTCCTTCACATTGTACTTTAATCTAGGCATTTTCTGCTCAATGTCAACCAGGTCTAAGGCTGTTTGTTTCTTTTCCTGTAGAGATTGACAGCTGTGCATCGGATCCTTGCCAGCATAATGGGACATGTACCAATGATGGCATTGGATTTCACTGTATTTGTACATCAGAGTGGGAAGGAAGAACTTGTCAAATAAGTAAGTTAAGTTATGATAGTTCTTAGTATGTAGAAAGTTTGCATATTGCTGCATAGTAATATGCTATCCATTTGAATTAATATAGTAATACTAAGAGAAATCGAAGTATATATCAGATAGACTCATTCAGCTTACTCATAATGTTTTCCCAAGATCAAATGTCATTCTCAAGAAACAAGATTTTTGTTTGAGCCTCATCCATAGTTAGATATGTTATATCACGCATTACTGGATAACCAAAAGAAAACAATGCTTGAGGGAAAGATGTGGTCTGAAATGGGAAGACACCCCACCCACCCTTAACGGGACAAATACCTGTTCTATAATGATTTTGCTTGAAAACTTTGATTCATATAACATAGTTTTCTTATCACTATATTTCTTTCTTAAGGTAAAGACTGTCGTAGCATGCCCTGCCAAAATGGAGGTACCTGCATTAATGCTCAGCATGGTTTTCAGTGCAAGTGCAAATCAGGATGGGAGGGATTGCAGTGTGAGAAAAGTAAGTCAATTTTTTTAAATTTCAATGAACAATTTATTTATCTAATGACATAAAATGGCTATGAAAGGCTAGAGGGTAAAATATAATTTTACCTGAACATTGAATACAATACATCTTTCTCTTACATTAAATGTAAGAGAGATATGTGAAAATGCTTTGTGTCTCCACGTGAACATGAGGCTAGCTAGTGCAGAACAATAATTATTACTGGTCACCATGCATATTCATGATATTTCGATTGAGTGCATAGACTGAATTATTTATTGAGTACCATGATCACCTTGTATTATAGATATCAATGAATGTGCTGCCTCACCATGTGTTAATGGAAGGAAGTGCATAGATTTAGTGAATGATTATGCATGTGAGTGCCAAACTGGATGGAAGGGAAGGAACTGTGATGAAAGTAAGTACTGGTAAATGGAATCCGGTCTTGAGAATAAATAACAAGGAATGACAACAAAATAATACTGGCTGTACTCGTACATCAGGGCCGGGTTGTACGAAGGGTGGATAGCGCTATCTCACAGATAAATCTTACCCAGTGTGGTTTAATTTATTGGATAACAGCATCGACTCATCCACTGGATAGGGTTTTATTCATCGGATTAAGCGCTATCCAGTCCTTCGTACAATTGGGCCCAGATTGCAAAAGAGAATAGAATAGAAAATAATTTGGAATAAAACGGAGCATAACAATAAAACATATTCAGAACTAAGAAGTAATTTTAGAACGTTTTTTTTTCTATTTTTACTAGACGTCAATGATTGTGCTGGACAGTGCAAGAACAACGGCACATGCGTAGACAAAACTAACGATTACAGGTGTAACTGCCCAGAAGAATTTACTGGAAAAAACTGTGAGGTCATTAAAGATTACTGCCAAAGCAACCCTTGCCTTAACGGTGGTATTTGCAAGGGCGTTGTCCATGGTTATCAGTGCGTATGCCCTGTTGGCTTTCAAGGAACTAACTGCCAGTTCCGTGTCAACGAATGCTTTCCAAGCCCCTGCAAACACGGACATTGCAGAGATCTTATTGGTGATTACAAGTGTATTTGCAGCTCTGGTTTCACAGGAAGAAATTGTACTGAAGTGTTATCCAGTGACAGTATTTGTAACCCAGACCCATGTTTTCATGGTGCAACCTGCGTCAAGCTATCCAGTAAGAGCAGCCAGTGCAAATGTGCTCCTGGATATACTGGAGCCTTTTGCGAGACCAATATCAATGAGTGTTTATCATCTCCTTGTAAAAACGGCGCTAATTGTATCGATATGGTCAATGGATTCAAGTGCGTCTGTCAACCAGGTTTTACTGGCCCGCTTTGTATCGACAATATCAACGAATGCGCATCATCTCCCTGTCATTCCTCGGCAACGTGTATCGATAAGGTCAATGATTATCAGTGTCGGTGTAAACCGGGGTATACGGGAGTCAACTGTGATCATAATATTGATGATTGTGGTGGTATTAACCCTTGCAGGAACGGAGGAAGCTGTGTTGATGAGGTCAACGGATACATCTGTAAATGCAGGTAATTATTAAGGCTTGTTGTAATTGCAACGTGAATCCTGAGTCTATGGGAAGCAGAAATTAAGCGAGGAATTAAGAGTGTTAAAACCCAAATTATCAATAAACGTTCAAAAAAGGGTGGATACCTACCATCAAGAAGTGCCGCAAACAATTCTTACGACATGAGGAAATACATGTCATTTTTTCTTTTTCCTTCCTTTCTTTTTTATTTTCTTTTCGTTTTCTAATGAAAATCGGGGTACTCAAAAAAGGGGAAGTTTAAATTAACGATATATTCTTTTTGTTTAAAGACCCGAATTCAGCGGTACACAGTGCGAAGTTGCTGTTAATAAGTGTCAGAGCAACCCATGTCTTAACAATGGTAGCTGCGTTCAAGGTCTTGGTATCTCTATCTCTATCTCATGTACATGCCCTTTGGGTTTTACTGGTCAGAGGTGCGAGATCGCACTAAATGCCTGTGGCTCTGCTCCTTGCTATGGTGCTAGTACCTGCATTCCCGGTGTCAATGATTACAAATGCGTGTGTCCTGTAGGATACACTGGAAGAAACTGCGAAGTCAGGATCAATCATTGCAGTAAGATCCGTTGTCAGAATGGAGGAACCTGCGCTAATGGTCTGTACAAAGCAACGTGTATATGTGAAGCAGGATACACTGGAGACAAGTGCGAGATAGATATCAACGAATGCGATTCACATCCTTGTCAACATGGTGGTAAATGCCTCGATCGGGTTAACAGTTTTTTTTGTAGCTGCCCTACCGGTACAAAAGGACATTTTTGTGAACAAGGTAAGATATTACACGATTCAGTGTTATCAAACCTTTACAGGGCTCGGTTTTCCGAAGGGTCAATAGCGCTGTGCAACGGATAAATCTTATCCAGTGGATAATGTTATTGGATAAAAACATTAACTTATCCACTGGATAAGGATTAATCCATTGCGTAGTGCTATCCATACAATAATAAAACCGGGCCAAAGTCTTCATTATCCTGTTCTAGCCTGGCACTCTACCTTTAAGCTCGAATCTTGTTGGACATAGAAACACAAGAGAATTAAGTTATGGCAATCGACTGCTAAAAGAGAGATTTTTGTAGGATTGTAAAACCGTGCAGTACCTGCCTTGCAAGCGCAACGTGCGGTATCGGCCGTAGAATTAAACGTTTTATTACCACTTCGTTTGAATTGTCCCTTCGTTTGAATTGACCCTTAATACGGTAACGGTATAAAATAGACAGATTCACGATAATCCAGTGAACACTTATCTATGAAATGTGCCGTAGTATTCAGGTACCACGGAGACGGGGGTTTAAGGGCTATATAGCCCCTTATATTTTTCAATTTTAACCCCCTCATCCACCCCCCACCTCCTCCCCAAACTACTTTTTAGGGTCGTCCTTGGTCCTCGTTTATAATCTAGGGGTTTGTCTTTATTTCAGTGATGGACTCATGCAAGATCGCCGTCCTTAAAAACAGTAACTCAAGTGAGTTAGTTGATTCTAAAGTATGCGGTGACCATGGAACATGTCAGAACTTCGAGGGCGGCGATTTCAAATGCAACTGCGATCAAGGATTCACTGGCAACCATTGTCACATCAGTAAGTCTCTTCTACGACTAATCATTATTGACAGCAGTTTATAATATGGCATATCTTTATCTTTGACAGTTATGAGAACGATAGTATCGTTGAACTGTAGTGATCGTCTAGGATAGTCTCTTTACGTCAGTTGTTTAAGTCAATCGTCAATTTTTCGAAAGAATTAACTACGTTACAATGGTTGCAAGAGGAGAAGGAGCTTCATGGAGCAAATCTACAAAAATAATTCAAACTCTTAGTTTTACTTAAGATTTCTCATTGGTTTGGATTTTATGGCTTAATAATTTGTCTCTCTAGCTGGAGCAAATTCGAGAAACATTTGTCAGCCAAGGTCTCTACGTTCCTCTTACATGGTCAAGGATATTTACCATACTGAAGGCGTAGGAGGATAGCAGTTAATAACCACTGCGCGAACACTCTTACCAGCAAGTTCCATATAGATCATGTTGGAAACTTGACTAATTACACCCATATGTTGTGTTTTCTTGTTATGTAGATGTTGATGACTGTGTAAATCACCAGTGTCGTAATGGAGGAACCTGCCTTGATGGAATTGGCTCTTATAAGTGTATTTGTAAGAACGGATGGGAAGGTCGCTTCTGCGAAACAAGTAGGTTTTAAATTAAGTAACTACGATTGTAGAGCAAATTTTGTGTGACTGCGAAATCTAAGGGTACGTACGTGCGTGCCGTGCCGTGCCGTGCAGTGCCATGCTGTGCTGTAACGATGTATCTAATTTTATCTCGCTTGTGATTGGTTCAAAGGAGGTGGTGAATTTCTTTCCGTGACATTACCTTGTGCCATGCTATTCGTGGTATTGTATCAGAAATTATTCATTCTTTTACAGCACATGTTATTGTCCACGCCGGCCACACATAACACCAATAATTCTACATAATGATTTCAAGTCGGTTACTTGTTTTAAAAATATTATGTAATGTTTGTGTACAGATTTTGACGACTGTAAAGGTGCTCCTTGCAACAACAATGGAACGTGCACAGATCTTGTCAACGATTTTGTCTGCAGCTGCCCTCCTCAGTGGAAAGGCAAAACGTGTAGCTCAAGTAAGCGTATGTTTTGATGTTTTTTTTAATTTGAATGCTTATTAATAATGAAATCCGGCCCGAGGCGATGCCTGAGGAGATACTCATGGAGATGGTCAATCTTTAAGATAGTCAGCAGGTACTTTAATCATGAAAAACATGACGCCAGGGTCACGTAAATCCTAACTATGACAAGTCTTGAGGCTTATATAAGAAAACTAGTAAAAAAAATTACATGCAAAAAGTAACTAAATCTTGCAGAATTTGCATTACAGTTTTAAAGTATATTAATACATACATAGATTATGATTTCAATTTCTTAACAAATAAATGTACTAACAAGAGAGAGTAAAAAAGTCTCGCAACTTTTTGCCGAAATATTACGTGCCACTTTAAACTCAAACTACCTTTGCTTGAAGAAAAGATTTTACTGTATTTTCGTTTTTTAGCATCCTCTATTGCAAAAACTCTTTAAAGTAAGTCGCATCTGAATAACCTCATGCAGAGAAATTGCTATTCTATCAACCTCCAAGATTTACGCTGTACTCTAAAGACTCAAAGACGCCTATAGACGTCGTAATGCGCTACGCCTTACCAAGATACAATCCCCGCGTTTTTATTCAGCATAACGTAGACAAAAAGAACCTACTTTCTCATGAAAAATCAATAGTTAAAACTGAAACAAAAGCAAGTTTGAAGTTTATTCTCATTAACACAGTATATTTGTTTAGATAACTCCAGCTGTGAGGTGAATCCATGTAACAACGGCGGTACCTGTAAAGAGATCGGGAACAATTTCCACTGTTTGTGTCAAAAGGGATTCAGTGGGCGAACATGTCAGCTAGGTAGGTTCGTCTTTTATCATTGGCATTTCATAGTGTTTCTGCATGTTTGTTTTCATCGATGAAAAACTGGGGCTCTTGTCTGGTAGTTTAACCCTTCCCTTTTGAAGCGTTGATTCTTTCATTCTCAGGTTCATTCTATTTCAACTTTCTTCAATCTCTATTCGTTAAGCATGGTTTCCATTTGATCGCTTCGATCGCCACAGAAACGTGTTTCGACTTTCAGCTATCGCAGCGATCAAATGGAAACACATCTTAGTCAGCTCGCGCAGCGTTATTTTCAAACACGACACAAAGCTTCTTTTCACCACAAGATCGCTATCGTATCTGAGGGTTCGGCGAGATCGATAATATACATATACAATGCATCTGATATCGATGAGACAAAGGCGGACGAAGGGTTTTTCCTCTAAGCACGACCTTGATAATATATTAAACTAATATCATGCATACATTTACCTACGAAGATCAATGTGGATTAAAACTCCTCAAGATCTGTCAAATATTTCAACAACTACAAAACAATACTACAAGCTACTTACAGGCTTAAAACTGAGTGTTATCTTGAGGGTTTTCCCGACAAATTACCTTAGCTTTCAGTAGCCTAAACAATTGTATTTGTGATTTACCTTGACCCGAAGAATTCATTGTTAATAAAGCAGGTGTTGTGCATGTATTTTTGATTACTACAGCACACGGAATCGCCCAAATATTCGGTAAACTCGGAAACATCTAAATTATAGAAGATCTACTTCCATTTTGTATACTAGTACTATTTCCATACTTGTTATGTTCAGTGCGGTTATACGGTTAAGAATGCATCCGATCTTTAGCGCGGCATGCGCAACTGAGTCTCTCTTTTGAAAAAAAGTGAATAATTTGGACAACAACTGAGGTCCTTCTATTACATAACACTTCCGCGTAACGAATAAAGAAAGTCGAACTTGATTGTTATGAGGCCTTTTCTTCTACTAACAGGCACGTTCTGCCTTTTGAGGCACGTTTTTGGTGGTAGAAGCATGTCTGCTTATTCTGTAGCAACCATTATCTTAATAATAAGCAGATGTCTGCATTTATATCACCATGAGTAGTGAAGTCCAGCTCTGTCTGTTGTTGCTTTAAGAAATAACACAAGCAAATTATTACGCTATTCCGCGCGAGAATAAAATGTCGTCCATTAAAATTCATTTTTTGTTCAGAATAAACAACTCTCAACTGGGGATTGTCTACGGGATTTTAAATGTTTAATGAACGTTTCGCACCGATTGTTTTTGTCAAAAGACATTAGTTAAGTTTTGAGCGGATTTCGAGGTTAAAGTAAATGCAGCTAAAATTATGTGTTTTGCCGTTTTGGCCCAGGTTCCTGTGTCCCATAAATACCCTTAAATCCCGTCGCTAAATAATTATATTAGATCGTTTTAACTCAAAGTATAATTCATTTGTTTAGACTTTGGCAAGTGTTACTCGAGTCCTTGTAAGAATGGTGGAACCTGTATTGGTATGGCTGGTGGTCAGGTGTCTTGTAGCTGTAAGAATGGCTGGGAAGGCTACTATTGTGAGAAAAGTAAGACTCAATAGACTATTTGTTTACACACCGAACGCATAATTTATTACTACCAGACTATATGTTTGACTGGTTGGATTCTGTATAGTAGATGTAGCCCTAAGGTTTCCCTATTCGATTGTCTTAGTGCCTTAGTGTATTGTTGAGGGTGCTACTAGGAATAGAGAATGAGATAATGAAAAGGGATAATGGAATTGAATTAGAGAATAAGAGAAAGAAAGAGAAAAATGGAAGGATTTTCGATTGTGCTGCTATAGAAAAAGAAAATGAGAGAATGAGAAGGAACATGCTCAAAATTGAAAAACTCGCCTGTACAGAAAAAGTATAGTACTAGATAGATAAGGCAATGCGCCATGTGAGATGGGCTCGGATATCAAATAAGAACATACGTAATAGGTAAATTACGAGCCTTAGATGAATCGACTGAAGAAGAGTGCTATACAAGCCTTTCACAACTTCAAGTACAGAAAAAGGGACCACTAAGTTACCAATAGAGAAAGAAATCAGTACCAATATAGGAATGGCACTTGCTAATAAATTTCAAAAATTAAAAAAAAAAAAAAAATTAGGTCCAAAGTAAAAGCTACCATCAACTAAAGAAATAATAACATGACGATTTGAAATTGTAAAACATTAAACCCATGGTAAAGAGTTCTTATTACTGTCATTTACTGAGCTTAGGTAAAGTCCAATCATTTCCTGATTTGTTGTGTGTCTTGTTTAGATATTGATGACTGCGCAACAACCCCGTGTTATAATGGTGGTACATGTGTGGATAAAGTTGGCTTCAGAGTGTGTTCCTGTGCTCCTGGTTTCTCGGGTCCTGACTGTAGGATCAACATAGATGAATGTGCATCCTCCCCTTGTTTAGCAGGTGCTAAGTGTATCGATCTATTCGGTGGCTTCAAATGCCAGTGTCCGCCAGAGAAGATTGGCTTGAGATGTGAAGGTAAGAAAAGGGTGGATCTTTATAACTTTTGTCGTAGCCCTGTCTACTCAATCTCGCATTGTATTATATATAAACACAAACATTTGACAAATCAGTCTGTAGTATTCCGGCTTTGCATTATAGTCGGAGCACTGACAAATGATCCAAATATTTGGCCCAACATTTAGCCATCATTGGTTGGGTCAAATGTTGGGACTGTTTGTCATGGTCAAAATGTTGGTAAAATGTTAGGTCAAAATGTTTGGTCAAAACCTTTTCAAATGTTGAGTCAAATGTCGAGTCAAAAGGCTAGGTCAAATGCTGGGTCAAAACTTTGGGTCAAATTTTGGGTCAAATTTTAGGTCAAAACGCTGGGTCAAAACGTTGGGTCAAATGTTGGTTCAAATTTTGGGTCAAAATGCTGGGTCAAAATGCTGGTTCTAAACGTTGGGTCAAATGTTGGGTCAAATTTTAGGTCAAAACGCTGGGTCAAAACGTTGGGTCAAATGTTGGGTCAAATTTTGGGTCAAAATGCTGGGTCAAAATGCTGGTTCTAAACGTTGGGTCAAATTTTAGATCAAAACGCCTGGGTCAAAATGCTGGGTCAAAACGTTGGGTCAAACGTTGGGTTAAATTTTAGGTCAAAACGCTGGGTCAAAATGTTGGGTCAAATTTTGGGTCAAATTTTGGGACCGTTTGTTAGGGCCTTTATAGTCGTCTCTGCTTTTCCTTGGTAGCTGTAAAAATCTGCCTGCCGGTAAAACTCTTGTGCTTATTACTTTCATGAAATGTTCTTGTGGTTCTAAGTCCATAACTGTTTTGATATTTCAGCTGATCACCCTTACCTATGCAAGGTCGGCGATAAAACATACTTACATAACACTACAACAATAGAGGACTGCAATACATGTAGATGCTACAAAGGAACCCGAACATGTACAAAGGTTGACTGTGGACCACGGAATTGCAATAGTAGTAATCCCTTTGATACTTCGGCGTGTGACGACGGTGATGTCTGTAAACCCAAACAGAGTAATTGTCTCAAGCCACCATGTGCTCAATATGGAGTCTGCTCGGGAGTCACCAGTACGTCTATTGGTGACGAGCGAGGGATTATAAGAGACGACTTTTGTTTGCCAAACTCCACTGATCTTAGTGGAGACTGCGCAAAGATTAACATCTTGTTTAACTTGCAAAAAATACCAAAGGTAATGTACCAGTAAAGTTGTACTCTAGCCTAATAAACATAAATAGCATATCTTTTGTTGGGAAAAACTCGCGTTGACATGCATGGCGGCTTTGGGGCGGATCTTGGGGTTGTAAAAAGGGAGCGTAACAACCTCTCATCCCATCTCAATACCAATTCTGTTTAAAGATAATAATTAACTGAGCCCATAGTGAAGATTTTTAACATTTCGCTGTAAATCCCACTCCTCTCACTATCTGGCCCTACTGTTATGATGTCAAATATATGCAATATAATTGTATAAGAAGTGTTATTTTGCTTTCTTTTAAACGTTTTCATGGTCTGATTCTAGGGTACGATAATGGAAGAGTTCTGTCGTCAATTGCGTTATTTGCCGTTATTACAAAAATACGCATTAAAGGCTCATATCCGTTTACTTTGTGGTGGAAAATGGCCAGAAGAGCCTGTCATACAGCAAGACACTAAAACTGTTGTTGTTTCAGTGGTAAGCTTTCGATTTTTTATGTCTCTTTCTCTTCTCTTCTCTTCGAATAGCTTCAGTGAAACTCGACATTCTCTTTATTACTATTTCCAGGCTAGTTCTTCAAACTCGGGAGTGGCTGAGAAGGCAGCTGTTGATATCGCGAGGTTTATCCGATCACCACCCAATGATCGTTCTGGAATCAACGTCACTCTTTACAAAGTATTAATAGCTGTAAGAGAAGTGTCTGTGGAACGATCTGTCACTCTTTCCTTTCACAAAGATAAAGGTACGCCGTTGTTTCCGATCTCATACGTGTTTGTATAAGCCTTAGAGTTGATTAAATTTTGAACTTTTGTTAATCGTGGTATTATCTTTTTGACAGAAACGGAAGCACCTACGTACTTAATCCCTGTGATAGCGTCTCTGGTTGTACTGGCTGCAATACTTTTACTTATATTATGCATACGAGGCAAATGGCGGGACAGAAAGCAAAGAGAAGATGGACTAACACTGCTGACCAAGAAACGAAATCGTCCCCTCGAAAAAGTCACAAGTAATGGTAGGAAATATTATAATCAAACGTCATCAGATTCATCATCATCAGCTCACTCATCATCAACACACTCCACAGAATTAAGAAACTTTGATTACAACAGAGCAAGTTTACTCGAATCCACATCGACTTGCTCTAGCCCACCTGTTCTCTCCCCACCCCTCTCCCCTAGGGAAGAAGGGGCTAAAGACGAATGGCGGAGATTTCAGGTTCGCCGGAATAGTACACAAATAGAAATAATTGTATAGTTTAATCTCATAGAGAAAATATACTTACATAGAGTATACCATAGCAATTGTAGAAAGAATATTCGAGAATATTAATATTGTGAACAAAGTAAATAATGACGTTATGCAGAATTCAGATTTTTCTAAATATGAATCAAATTGCTCGACTTTCCGAAGATGAGAGGAAGACTGGTTACAAACTCTGGCAACATTGAATTATGGGTAAAAAGGATGTCAGCCCCATAATTCCATTTGCTACGGGTCATCACCAGCGTCCTTTCAACTTCGGAAAAAGAAATTATGCGCCTATTAATGTTGAGCTCCAAGGTTAAAAACATGGGGGCAGACCCATAGTCAACTTTCAGGTATTCTGGTTGAATGATCAAGCACAAAACAATATGGGTCGAGGCTCCGGCGAAACAAAATAATCATAATTACGATTACATTGTTGCTTTCTTAAAAACTCGGATTGCTTTCTGCTTGGACACTCAACCAGAATATCAAAAGTTGGCTGTTAAGAATTTCGAGCGAGACCACTGTCAAATTTCCCACCGTTATAACCTTGACACCCCACCCCAGTAGTGACGCATTTCAGCCCTCTCCCCTCCCCTCCCCTCCTCCTCTCCCCCCAAACCCAGAGCTCAACATAGATAGGTGCATTAGTATCTTGTCGTTAAGGTAAAGCATGGTTATTCGTTTATAGTCGTGGTTGCATAATTGAAAGATGTAAACGAGTAGTAATTTATTTGATAGCATGTATGGTGCGTGTCTCTCTCTAGATTGTTTCTGCATGGTTAGTTAAATTTATTTATGAATGTTTTTTTAAAGAAATCTGTACATATGTAAATGTATTAATATTATTTAATATTTAAATGCCGTGTAGTTCACGTTGGACCACCAGACGTTCACGTACTTGTATGTACGATCACCACTTTACAGTTAAATTACGTTATTACAGAGGTCTACTTTTGTTCTCCTGACAAACGCCAGGACAATCTAACCTCGTTGGGTATTTTTAACAAGTTTTAGTTATCTTAAAGATTTAATTAAGTTTTATTTGATTACTGCTGTATTTGGAATCAAATACCTCACATCAAGATTCGAAGGGTTTGTCATATGAACCTTAAACCTCGGTTTCAAGTAGAGAAGAAATGCTTCGTATCGAGGTTTAATTCATGTAATATGTACTTCTGGCCTTGGCATGACGTATTTCATTCTGTTATTCACCATTCACCATTTTCCATACATTGGTTCACTGGTCAAACACTAAGCGCTCAAGCGCGGCGCCAAGGTACTTTCAAAGGATTATTCAAATTTGAACCTTGCAACCTCGACTGAATGCTTTGTGTTTGACCATTGAACCGATGAAAGGAAAATGGTGAATGAATCAACTAAAAATAGCGTCAAACGTAGAAAGACCTATATACACATATTCTGTATAACGTTAAACCTAAAAATCGTGTTAAAACTACTTAAAGTTCTGTTTAAGCCTTACCCGGTAATCCTTGCATTAAACTGGGTTGTCATGGCCACTATTTGGTGCGCGTATCCTATAATTAATACCATCCTAGCTTTTGATGACGATAAAAAAATGAAAACAACTAGTACAGGCCTATATTTCCGGTAACCAATGTAACAATGAGATCCATTTTGTAAATTTCAATTTTGTAGCGATATAGTTTTGTAAAAAATATTCAATTAATAATTGAGCTGTAGAATCGAGACGGTCGTTCGTTTGACCGACTGAGGACGTATAATCCTTGTGAAGATTAGAAAAAAATCCTTAAAAATATTATTTTCTATATGAACTTGTTAACCGCGATGTTAAACTTTTTTAAAGTTAAAATTTAAATTCCTAATGAAGTCGGATAGTTTTAGAGTATTTTTTTATACGAGTCCAGCTTTCGTGGCTGTTTTAATATGACGATTATTTCGTTTGGTTTCATGTCAGTAACATATAATGCTAATAGTCGTTACATTAGTTTATCATCGCGCAGCAAGCTTAACGTTAAGCTATTTTTATTACCAATGAAAGTAATAGAGAACAGAATTTTTACTTGGGTGGGTTAGCTGTGGCATACATCAAGTTTGTGCCACAGGGATCCCAACTTGATTCCCCATACGCCTTGCATATGGGCATTTTATTCTAGTAGGGGGTGTAATCCCCCTATTAATCTATCCACAAGGTTACAAACGTTACGTCTGGTTTTTCTTTCGATACCTCGTGGTTTACTCTCATTGAAAATGAAAATAGCGAACAAGCTCTATTAATTATGTACAGCGAGTATACATGCATAATATTTAGTATACATTTAACGTGTAACAGACGATATGGAATAGCACATCACTTGATCATTTTCCGCTAACTTTTTCAGATCGTTACTTGCTAGAGTTCTCTTTAAATGGTCCAAATTTGTCGTTGTGGCGGGAAAATGGTCACTTGTCATGTGAGGTGCATATCGCTCATTCGCTGGCATCCTAAGCATGCTTTAGAGAAACTCGCTTTAAATAACGTTTGTAGAATAGCCAGTTGTTGAAACACTTCTGGCGTTAGTTTATTGTAGGCAAACGGGTTCAACTGCATATTTAAAGGTGCGGTATACAATCTTAAGTGTTTCTAACACATACGATTTGCATTGATAAAGTCTGGCATCTAAAATGGTGCAAATTTAATGTTACTAGCAATATGGAACTAGGAATGCGTGCGTGCGTGCGCATCTTATAGAGTAGTTGCAAAATCAAAGAAAGCTCTAATGTAGCCCTTTACGTACAGTCTACACTTTGATTTTGTGTCCCGTCAATAGGCCATGTCCGAGATATTTAAATTCTAGCACGATACCGAGACTCTCCTATTTCCAAATTAGCATTAAACATACGAAACGATCAGTTCTAGATCAGATATATTGCTTTAGATTCTATTTTAACGTTACTGATTGGTAACCTGGCTAGCATTTCTACCAAAATGTCAGTAGGAACGCGGTATATGATACGTTATTTTATCCCTACTAATAATTGAATTTGGTAATCCTCATGTTTATACCATACAAGAAGTAGCTTGGGGCTTAAGCCTCGCAATCAAAACTGAATTTCAAGATATCAAACGTTTAGTTTAGATCCGAATGAGTGCGTATAAGCATGCAGTTCTGACTGAGAAAAAAGGTCAGTAATAAGCCTGAAGCGAGATGACGTTTTACCCCCCGGTCTCTAGTCCATAATCCTTTTCACACTGCTTTTGTTCTCTAATTATGACTATTGTTCTTGTATTCTTTAAAGAATCAAAAATTTAATATGAAAGAATTTTAAAAACTATTATGGTCTAGAGACGGGGGTAAACGTCATCTCGCTTCAGGCTTATTAAAGACAGACACTGCAAATGTATTGGTACGTATTTAAAGTGAAAGTTGGTAGCCGGGCATAAAAATGAATATTAAGTCATTGATGCCGGCGTTGTAGAGACCTTTTGCGCAAAATCACGGATTTGAATATCAAGTTGGTCTCGCGTTGTAAAGACCTTTGGCGCGAAAACTGGGATTCTTCTCCAAAGGGTCAATAGCCAGTGCTATCGTAAGCATATAAATACAATATCTTAAATATAAGTATTTAACGAGAAGTTCTAATGTATGGTTATAAGAACAGGAGTGTTGTACAGGAGTCTGTAATATTATGCAAAGCCAGCAGCTAACTGCGGGGCAAATGTTAATGTACGGCACCATTAGTCCATCTGCATATCTAAATCCTTCACAGCCATAAATTATCGACAAAAATTAAATAAACGAAAACAAATCTGTAATAATCTGTTTTCTTTGCCATTTAGTCCTTGGTTTTACTCGATTCTAAGAATTTTATACCTGGCTCTCACCCAGCGACGCAAGCAGACGCATTCAACTCCGTTCTATGAAAAGGAGCGACGCATGCGCAAAAGAACAATATTTCCTTTTTCATATATCTTCACTTGTTCCTATGAGAAAAGAGAGAACCAGGCTTAAGGTAATTCCCTTGAAAGAAACTTTGCCTATAACTTTGTCCTGAAACTTTGCATTTAAAAACTGCAATAATGGGGTCACCATTCTCGTTTTTTGCGCTAGATGCTCTCCAAATATGTTAATTCATGGGTTTTGTAGTGAAATGCGGTAGCAACCGGAAGCTGTAACCAAGAACCTTTATTCACAGTTAAAAGCACTTTCTATAACAAAAAGTACTTATAACTCGATAATCTATACTATTAAATCCATCAAAGTCATTGGATGACTATGATTCTTGAACTATTAGTGAAAAATACAGATTCAGTGCACTTGCCCCTCTACGAACGTCCAAACATTGCACGTCAACTATTCCCAAAAAAAATATTTCAAAATTTATCCAATAATCTTTTCTTCGTACTCATATATAATGACGAGCATTGCATTTATCAAAAATCTGAAATAAAAAATGAGGGTCACCATTCTTGTTTTTGATTTATAATGAAAAAAACATCTCAAGTTCGTCGAAAACTGACACTTTTCCGAGTGGAGACTGGGGCGAGACAGATAAAAATCGCAATTTCTCTATTCAAAAAAGAAAAAAAGTGAAAATTAGTTTTGAACATGTTTCTTATTTACTGTTTCCGAAAGAAAAATGCCTAAACTTTGTTAGTTCCATGCTTTTAGTTGCATGCGCAGAAAAATGCGCAGTACAAAACAAGGGAATTGCCTTAAGCACAAATGGTAGAGGGCCGGATTAACGGAAAAAGGGAAAAAAATAAATGTTCAATTGAAAAACCTTTAATAACAGTTCAGAATAGACATCGTCAGAAGTTCATAACTAGGCATGAACTTCTGCCATCGTCATATATTAACGTTGCCTTCAAAATATTGCCCGAAAAAACTTTACCTTCGAGTTCAAATAGAGTGAAGTCATTCAAACTCGTGAAATAGATATTAGACTAATATAATACACATTTGTAGGTCCTAATTTCATTTTCTTCTTTTGTGTCTATTTGATTATTACGCGTTGACTAGTATTTTTTTTTATTTATTTTATTTATTTATTTATCTATTTTATTTATTTATTTTATTTTTATTATTTATTTATTTATTTTTCCTGTCTGTGAAATCTCAAACCTTTTCGGTCTAGAAGGGTTTTTTGAACTATGGTCTTTTCAATATATCTCTATAAGAAAAACTTACTTCGGAAGATTGTTAACTTCGTTTTAGTGTTTCTGTCCCGATCCCCTCCACTTCTTCCAGACATGATGTGACTATAGACCAAAATTCGAAAAGTTTCCTAATCTTCTTCTGTATTTAGAAAGCCATCGTGACTAATATCAGGACAAAAATTCGAAGTCCATTGTATACAGTCGATGTTTCTACAAGCTTTGCAGAAATTTGAGTCACTCGAGTAGAGTAGAATAAATCCAGCCACAGTAAATGTTATCAATAAAGATAACGCAATCCCCTTTGAGATCCAGTCACGCCAAAAGCGTTCTGTTGTCACAACATCTGGTTCTGGTACTTTTCGAGGTAGCAATACTATTGTCGCTAATAAGCCGAATATAAAGCCGCCGATATGGACGAAGTTACCTATATACGGTAAAGTCCCAATAGCTGTGGAGATAATTTATTATTAAATAATGAGAAACGATTTTCTGAATGAGATATGAACAATAAGCCGTGGTTCTCAGATGCAGCTAGATATGCAGCTCAAGTTGGAAGACAATTCTCAGGAGATTGAAATTCTTTTGTTTTGTCCTCCAAATTGAGCTGCTTTGACTCACACGAAGGGGTCTAGAGAGAAAGGTCTAGAGAGAAAGGAAGAAAAGAAAACAATATTGAAAAATTCGAAGAAAATATAGACTTTCTACGTTTTATTACTTACCAAAGCTGATCAAAATAATAGTAATCAAAACACACAAATCACAGAATGGTTTTCGGAGCAGTCTATAATAGCGAACATACCAGACCAAAATTATGGCTAAAAACCCAAAGAGCGCACCCGAAGCACCAACCTGTGTGAAAGAAATACAAAATGGAATTTCAGTCATGTGACAACCTCCCTTGTGAGCCTTTCCCTCGAACAAATCAATAAATGATTTTAAACTTGTTTAGTCAAGTTTTTACCTCAGGCAAGAGAGAAGTAAAATTCGAGCCTTAACCTCGAAAAAATCAAAAACTTCTTAAAAACTCGTATTTTTTTTGTTGGCTAATCAAGTTTTTACCTCAGGCAAGAGAGGAATAAAAATTCCACTGACTAGATTCCCACCAAACCCACTGATAAGGTATATCAGGGCAGTGCGCACGGTTCTGCAATATAATGAAGAAGAACTGAGTACGTAATCTAGATATCGTAGATGCATTTGCTTAGAATCTGGCGACAGAAACGTCCCGCCCAATTTTCGAGCAATTTTTTGGTGATTTCTTTCACTGCGCTTGCCATCCATACCCTCATTTCCCTGAAATTTGTGCGATACCATTTCCAAATCTTAAATTACTTCCTTTTGCCATTTTAATAGATATTTAATAGACAACGCGCTGCCTAAAGGCAGCCCCTTAATTTACCATTTGTAATGTCTTTATGTCGTCATAAGACGGCGCACAAAAAAATCCTCAAGTGTTCTAGCACAAGTCACAGAACATTGTTGCTGTGTTTGATTGACATTAGGATCAAAGAAGATACCCTAAAAGCTACACTCTATCAAAATAATATGCTTATTACCCGATTTCTTTCTCTATTTTGCTACCAAAAATGAGTTGAAAGATCAGATTTGTAAGAAGATGAAGAATTCCTACGAGTACAGAAACATCTTATTAGTAAAATATAACGTTACTTCAACCCTAAGTTTGACAATAATGTTTCCCAAAAGCTTGATTTGAAATGGGAAAACATTACGCCAAAGCCAGGTCTATTGAGCGTTCTTTGGAGGGTAAAGGACAGGGCAATAGACTAAAATGGATAGACTAAAATGCCTATATTTTTCTCACCTATGTGCAAGAAAATAGGAGTAAGAAGTCTGTATCCTGATTTCCATGTGTTTGCATGGCACCCGTCATTCCACAGATATGGTCCATGCAGTTAACCTCACTGCACAACAACTGAAATCAATACAATAGTCATTCAATAATGCATGCCACACAACATGGACTTGTTTCAAACACTCGAGACAGAAGATAGTACACTACAGTGGATTGCCGTCATTTCAGTAAATTAAAAAAAGAAATAATACTAGATAGATTGACTTGCAGTATTAATAGCCAATGTTTGATATTCTGGTTGAGTGGTCAAGACTGCAACAAACATTTCAAGTCAATTAAGACTATGGAAAGAATAATTTGATCATTCTTCTTCTTCTTCTGTCTCCCTGTAGTCTCCAAATTGTTTTGCTTGATCACTCAACCAGAATATCAAAAGTTGGCATTTGGGAAATTGTATATCTAAGTAAAAAGATATACTGGTGAAGAAAGACATAATACTCAAGGGATATCAAGTAGACTTACTTTATCTTTGTGCCATTGACCTCTTATTAACTTGCATTTTTCTTCTGACATAATTTCACATTCAGTATGTAGTCCTATGCAGCATGGTCTAAGCAACACACCAAAACTACATTTTTTATTTGTAGGAGTGCAGGTTGTTTTGTTGCCAATGATTTGACTATGAAAAGCACATCTATAGATAATGAGGAGACAAAGTATTAAGGCAGCCTTGACTGATGGGGGGGGGGGGGGGGGATAGCTGGCTGTATGGGAAGGGTGATGGATAGATGGATAGATGGATGATGGATGGAAAGACAGACAGATGGATGGATGGACTGACAGATGGATGGGCAGAAAGACAGACAGACTGACAAAAGGAGAGATTTATGGATGGGTGGATGTGTGGTTAATGGATGGATGGATGGATGGACTGACAGGCGGATGGGCAGAAAGACAGACAGATAAATTACAAATGACAGATGGATGGATGGATAGGTAGGTATATGTGTGGATGTGTGGGTGGCTAACATGAGTGTACCTAACTGGCTGGCCTACCAGCTAAATGAATGGATGGACAGATGAACAAGTGGATGTACAGACAAATGAAATATTATGAATGGATAAATGGTAAGAAACCATTAACATTTATTGTAAAACAACTTATTTACCTAGACTCATTCATCATTCCACATTCTCCATTCAGGGAACAGCATCGATAATTTTCTTCTTTCTTACGTCTATTTTCAATGCTTTTGACAATAACTTTGTCTGTTCGCATACACTATATTGTAAAAATAAATATGAAAAAATTCTTCATCTTTGGAGTTACTTGTAAAAAATACACCTTGATTTATAGACATTATACAGACAACTGGTGCAGGTGCATGCAGGTGTTACGTGCAATAATATTCAGGCATTTCCTAGCAATTTATTTTCTACCTAGTTAAGGGAGAGTCGAATTAAGTGCTGAATTTTTGAAGCCCCAAACAAGCATTTTTGAGGCTTTTTCACTGAAAAATGACCCCAAAATTGCATAATAATCTTTATTTCATTTTTTTGAAATAAACCAATTACTCAGAGGAGAGATTTCAGGAGCAAAATTTGAACTATATTGATTAACAGCAATTAACAGCTATTGCTAACCTGAGAAATACTAAACCACAAATATTTAGGGTGGTTAGCCTGTGATAAGCCCAGAAGTTATTTCAAGATTACATAAAATTGAAGATTCTTTGAAGTTGCAGTACATGTGGTAATGAACTGATAAGAGCAATGGGAAGCATATGATAATAACTTAAAGCACACACATGGTACAACATGCCATAACATTGAAATGGCTTTCCATCACATTCCAGAAATTCACCAATCACAAAACATCGACTATAGACCTCCTCGGCTTGAGCACATGTTTTCCCATTTCAGACCATGTGTCATACCCTAGAGTATCATTTCTTTGTTTAACGGTTGCACTCGGTTGGACATGAAAAGACACATGAATATGAGCACATGTTTTCCCATTTCAGACCACGTGTCATTCCCTAGTGTATCATTTCTTTGTTTAACGGTTGCACTCGGTTGGACATGAGAAGACACATGAATATGGATTACAACTCAAACAAAGAATCTAATTTCTCAAGGGAATGATAAATGGGACAACATTACACCCAAGGAGAGGTGGTCCATTGTAAGATAGGGTATGGTCATTAAAGTACAGCTACGCATTTGCCATATCATTTTCCACTCATATGAAAAACTCTATATAACAAGTAATGAAGTGACTCACCGGAGAGAACAAGGCTCCCATTCGTACTAAAAATGAGGCATTTGGTCCAATGAAGATATTCACACCAGGAATAACACCAATGCTTTCCTTGATGCTCTCATTTTCATAATTATGTATAAAACCAAATACTGATACATATTCATATTTAGTGTCTGATTTAAAACCAACAGGTTCAATGCCTGCCAGCGGCACATGAATACACCAAGATAACAACTTCAATCAGGCTAACTAAATAAATAAATATGGGCCACCTCCGATTTCGGTGGACTGTTTCTGGTAATTGTGTGCTTTCAGAACTTGATTCCTTATTCTCATTTGCTTCCTTGTCTTTTGATCCTCGAGGTGGTGTTATGATGCAATGGTAGTTATTCCCAAGGTATCCAACAACTGAAGTTGGAAGCTCATCATAACTTATGCTTGATCTCAAAGTAGGGCGCTGAATTCGAGGGTATGGTCCTTTGGCATCTGTATTATAGCAATGAGATGTATAAACTGTGTGTGTGTGTGTTTGGAGGGGAGGGGGATGAATATGGAAAACATTTGCTTAATATATAAATTTTCATAATTAATCCTTTTGATAGTGCATATTGAGTTGAATGCAAAAAATATTTAAGTGTCGCATCTCATACGAATAGATCATATTATCTATTAACTATGTAAGAAGGTATATTCTCCCAATATGACTATGATGTAACATAAGGAATCATTTAATATACAGCACTGTTAAATCTTCTGGAATACAGTATTTTAAAAGCATCACCCCCTTACTTGTGACTCATATAGACATTATGCAAATTTGTTCTCAAAAAATGTCCAGAGATCAGTATATTTAACAGTTGCCACAATAACTCAAACCTCTTAAATTGGAAATATAAATCTTGATAACGTAATAGACACGACCCTCAAATGACGAAATATTATCACAATCAACTATTATTTATTATTTAATTATTATTATTAAGAGACAATTCCTAAGGTAAAGTATTGTTATATAAAGTCTTATAGGCACTTTCAAATTCTGGTTTAACGAAATTAAATTTAGGAATAAAGGGAATGGCATAAAATCTTAACATTTCAAGTTGAAGCAAACCTTGAAGCTATAAAAGCTAGAAATCCTGGTTCAAAATCAAATTTTGTGCATTACCTTACGTGATTGTTAGACAAAACCGGAAGTCGAATATCAATTAAAACGAAAGTCAAACAAATCGATAAAAAATAAAATCTCAAAACGTAAATTGGCTTTAGAGCTTTACTTTGGTAGACCTGCGATTTCTTTGCTTCATTTTTCTATTTGAGTTTATTTTGATCGACATTAAACTGTCAATGGAACATTTTAGTTTCACTTTGTTGCACATAAACGATTCCACATCACCGTGCGAATTGTACTCGAGATCGTGGTATTTCCTATACAAATTATACACTCGAATTTTGCATCTTATAAATACTACAACTTTTATGGTAAAAATCTCAGAAAAAACACAATCACTATTTCAAAATAAGAGGACATAAACATGCGTGCAGCTAAAGTGTAAGCCATAATGAACTTTCAACGAAATCTTTTGGAAAAAAAATGATTACCTTCAATAAGAGTATTCTGCTCCGTCTAGTCAGCAAAGGTCTTCTCTCTTCTCTCTCCATCGCGCTGATTTTTCGCCAAAGTTTTCGAACAGGAACTACAGAAGCTCAAAGTTTCGAAATCATGAGTACTAAACGTTAGGAGAAAATAACTATAGATCTCAGCAAGCAGTCAGTACCCTTCAAAAACGTTAAGGGAAGGGAGGGTACATTGAATATTTCGAAGACTTACAAGTACAAATATAAAATACATAAATAAAACTGTAAAAATATGGCACTTTGATTTTGTTTATTCAATATTTTAAATTAAAAAAAGTATTTTGATTCGAATATTTTTTTTTGAGGAGGACACAGAAGTGCAAACAGGGATTACTGTACCCTCCCTGCTTAGACCCCAATCTCTTTTATCGGAGCCGTTGTCTTGAAAACCGCGTCTTCAAAAATATTCAGTTGTCTTAAGTAAATAGGAACTTCAAATATACTTGAATGTTGAAAGAAAACCCTCGTAAAAAGGGCGAGAATTAAGAAAACAGAAGCTGAATAGGGAGCTCTGTGAAAGTATTTATGAAACTGGTAAGGTTTTAAATTTGAGAAAAAATTGGAAAAGTTGAGAATTTCGTTTTGGTTTTTTGGTTCATGGTCAACATTGTTCTCAAGTGAAAGATTTAAAACACTCTGCAACTTTTTCGTATTTTATCGTCTAATTTTTTATCTTCTTTTCAATGTACTTAAATAGTATATTGTACAATATCATATGCATATGTACCTAGTTTACGAAACACTGAGTTAAAGGAAATAATTAACAGAAAGAAAACAAAAATATCAAGGTGAATTTTGAAGTAAATTTAGAGCTCATATATGTATAAATTCTGAATGCAATAGTATTTTTTGACACTTCATCCGTTTATTCTTTATTCTTTTTTATTCCATTCTTTTTTATTTTATTTTATTACAGGTTTAAAAAAATACCATTTTTTTTGTCAAACTGGGACTCAAATATTCTGCAGTGGTAACAGAAGAAAAAACGAAAACAAATCATTGAAAAAGTAAAAATGTTCAGTGTTCCAATATTGTGGGTTTTAAGATTATGAGGAAACTCTGGATTATCTTTTTGTGCACAGTGTGTTTTAATCGTTTGCTTGCGAAGGTGAGTGGAGATTGAACGGTACCAAATATCTTAAAATTACCTCAGCTCCATTGATATTTTATGTTTATTGAATATATGCAAATACTATGTATTTATTGACTGAGTGGGAGGACCGTATGGGAAAATATTTGGCTTGAGGTGATGCTGTATGGTTTGACCTAACTCAGTCAATGAGCATTTTAGAAAGGAAAGAAAATATGGTCGCAGGTTAAGAGCGCGCACCCGGGAAGATACGAGTCATATGATATCACATATTTTTTGTTGTCATTGTCGTATGGTTGTTATCATCATTTCTATCATTACCATTTTCATCATCATCATCATCACCATCATCACCACCACGATCATCATTATTATCACCATCATTGTCATCACCACCATCATCATCATCACCACTATTATCATCATCTTCATTGTCACGATCACCACCACCATCATCATCATATCACCCTCATCGTCATCACCGTCACCACCACCACGATCATCACCATTATAGTCATCATCATCACCATCATCATCAACACTGTCATCATCACCATCATTATAATAATTATTGGCCACTGTTTCTGTCATTACCCGCAACGTATCTTTATTGATCTGAAAATATCTGCCAATTGTCAGTTAATTGATGAATAGTTACTGATATTTCATTACTTCATTCTTTAGGGGAACCACTGCCAGTTTGATTCTTGCAAAAATGGTAGGTTTATATAACATAATAGGGTGCTAATAGTTATTATCAGTCTAGACGATTCGTATGATTTATGTCATGTGTGATCTTCACTCGTAAGTCATGGTGAGGGGGATAGCAAAATGAGATTTTCACAGGGGCGGGGGGGGGGGTTGACTTTTTGGGGAGTTTTTGTCATTTTATGGAGAGAAAGGTTAATTCTGAAGAGATATAGTTAGAGTTGGGAAGAAATGTTTGCCCACTTCTGACTCTCCCCCTCCCCTACCTACCCCCAAAATAGGTTGAGGAATTCTTGAATAGTAAAGGATGACCCCATGATTTTTAAAAAACAGTTCAAAAAGTCCCCTAAATGTTAAAATATTTGGATGGTTTTTCTTGATATAGATGACTGTAAAAACATGCCCTGCAGACATGGTGGGACATGTATTGACCAGGTGAATGTATTCCAGTGTATGTGCGCCAAGGGTTATACTGGTACTAAATGTGAAATCAACATCAATGACTGCAGTAGTACTCCATGTAGGAATGGTGGAGTGTGTGCCGATGGTGTTGATGATTACAAGTGTGTCTGTCAATCAGGGTACTCTGGTTTGAACTGTGAAATTAACATTGATGAATGTGCTTCATCACCTTGTAAGAATGGAGGTGAGTTAGATCAGACACAAGTAACAATTAGAAGCATCTGATTTTACTAAAGCATTAAGGGAATCAAAATTGGCATTGTGGCATGCACATGTCTTTCACCTCTGGGGTTCTAGGGTTGATTTCTGTACTCTGCCATTGCATGTCTGGATCAGCCTAGAGGATGTGTCAGGGTTTGATAAATTTAAGCCAATCCTCTCTTAAGTTATCCATTTGCAATTGCAGGTGCTTGTAAAGACCTCATCAATGATTACCAATGTAGCTGTCTGCCAGGATACTATGGAGAGAACTGCCAGATAAACATCAATGACTGCCTGGCATCACCATGTGCTAATGGTAGTACCTGTATTGATTTGGTTAATGACCACCACTGTGCCTGCCAACCAGGGTTCACAGGAAGGAACTGCAGTGAAAACATTGATGATTGCCTTTCTAACAAATGCAAAAACAATGCTACTTGTATTGATGGTATTGATTCTTACAAGTGCATTTGTGTAATGGGATATAGAGGAAGTTACTGTGAAGTGAATATAAATGACTGCACACCTGTGAATCCTTGTGAGAATAAGGGTGTCTGTCTTGATGGAGTCAACGATTACCACTGTGTCTGCCCCACAGGGTTGACAGGTAAAAATTGTTCTATTAATATCGATGACTGTCAGACTGCACCCTGTCGACATGGTTCTACATGTACAGATCTTATCAACGATTACAGATGTAGCTGTCCTAGAGGATACACAGGCAAGGACTGTAATATTGATATCAATGAATGCACAAGTAACCCTTGTAGTAATGGCGGTACTTGTGTTAGCCTTGTGGATGGGTACGTCTGTCATTGTGTTGATGGGTACAATGGGTCTCAATGTGAGCATGATATCAATGACTGCAACAACAATCCATGCCATGGGGGTCAGTGCGTGGACTTGGTTAACAATTATAAATGCAGTTGTCACCAAGGAAACTTGGAAGGACATGTTCAAACACTAACGACACCTGCATGGCCTTCCAGTGTCGAAATGATGGAACTTGTCTGTCTCGGAATGTCACTCATTACTCATGTGTCTGTCTGGCTGGATACACAGGTGTTGACTGTGAGGTTAACATCAATGACTGTCTGTCACACCAGTGTCAGAATAACGCCACTTGTTTGGATGGTATCGGAAATTACTCCTGTGTGTGTCCAAGAGGATTTACGGGAACCCTGTGCCATATTAATGTAGACGAATGTAGCAGACAGCCTTGTAGTAATGGTGCCACTTGCGTCGACCTTGTTAATGACTTCCGGTGCGATTGCGCCCCAGGTTACCAAGGCCGCACATGCGCAGTGGATATAAACGATTGTGCCTCGTTTCCTTGTCGAAATGACGGCTTCTGTACTGACATGGTCAATGGCTTCCAATGTTCCTGTAAAGCCGGTTTTACTGGTAAATACTGTGAGGTGAATTATGACGAATGTAACTCGTCACCATGCAAGAACGGTGGTCTCTGTATGGACAAGGTGGACAGCTACGAGTGCTTGTGTCACCCTGGTTACGGGGGATCTAGCTGTGAAATCAACATCGACGACTGTGCCGGCAAACCATGCATGAATTCAGGCAACTGCACGGATGACATCGATGCCTTCTCTTGCTTGTGCGCAGTGGGCTATACCGGGCGCAAGTGTGAAATCAACGTCGACGATTGTGTTGACTCTCCATGCAGACACGGAGGGACCTGCCAGGACTTGGTCAATGGATATCGCTGCGTCTGTCTCCAGGGGTACACGGGAAAGAACTGTAGCATCGACATCAATGAATGTGCAAGTCAACCTTGTGTGAATGGGTCGTGCGTGGACCGTGTGGGTAGATATGAGTGTGTTTGTAAACCAGGTATGTATCTCACTCACATAATGCAAACAGAATGTCAAGGTTAAGTATTTCTTTCCAAATCCCCCAGATATTAACTGAGAATCAAAGATGATGTTAGTAACCTCACCTCTGGGGCCTGGGGTTGGATTTGGCATCACATGTGATTAAAGTTTTTCTAAGTCTCTCCGAGGGTTTTTCTCCTGTTTTCCTCCTTCCGCAAAACCTAACACACTAAATTCCACTTCGATATTTGAGTTAACAATGCTCTGACTTTAAGCGGCCCAGAAGTTGTTTTCAAGATATCGATAAAATGTGATGACGAAGAACCAGTTTCAAAACTCACAAGCATAAAGCAACTGGGAGTATCACTACTACCCCTCAATGGAATACCACTCCATATTGCTACCCCACGCCTACCACCCCCCACCCCGTCTTGCCAAGGGACCTGCCCAAAGTACTTCCTGGAACACCCATTTTTAGAACTGAAAATATATATTGATAACTCGTAAATTTCATCCTAAGGTTTTACAGGTCTCAAATGTGAGTTAAATATCAACGACTGCGCCTCTTATCCATGCGGCAACCATGGCACGTGCTTGGACCTGGTCGACGACTTCGAGTGTTACTGCGCAGCGGGTTTCGAAGGTCAGACATGCGCAGTAAACATAGACGACTGTGCGTCACAACCGTGCCTTCATAATGGAAGCCGCTGCATTGACCAGGTTAATGGGTATATGTGCTTATGTGCACTGGGCTATACTGGTACTAATTGCACGGTGAATATCGATGTGTGCGCGAGTTCTCCTTGTTTGAACCACGCAACTTGCGTAGATGTTATCAACGGAGTGCAGTGTATTTGTCCTCCAGGATTCACAGGTTTGTAATCATAGAATCATCTATGTTATCCATAAACGTTTCCCGAATATTCACTCAAGCGACCACAAAACGATGGGTTCAAGTCGGGTTTGGGGTTGATTTGTTCATGTATTTACTGTATGTTGTCCAGTCCCGACCTTGACTTGAAAATATTGTTCCGTGTTCACTAAAAAAATCAGGAAACTGTTCCAAAACTTTAGCGCGCATAACAATTATAGTAAAAACTAACGAGCAAAGAAAAGGTATAAAACCAGGAAAGATTAAATCTAAGGTGTCATGGCGATAGTTTACTTGCCACGGCTTTCCAGATACTGAATAAAGCTTAGCTGAGCGGGGTTCTTACCTGAACGGGTGATCTAAACATGATAATGTTGGTGATGATGATGACAGTCGCAGATAATCATGATAATGGTGGTGATGATGGTGGTGATGATGATGACATTGGCAGATAATCATGATAATGTTGATGATGATGTTGGTAATGATGATGACATTGGCAGATAATCTAATAATGGTGGTGACGATAAATGATGGTGGTGATGATGATGGTGATGATGATGACAGTGGCAGATAATCATGATAATGGTAATAATAAAGATGATGGCGAGAATGGTATTATAAATATTATGATGATAAATGAAGTATTCAAGCGTTTCTTCCATTTTTTTCACGCTTTTATTTTTCGAATTTAAAATATTTAGAGGTGAGGTAGTAGGTGAGATGTGTGATTATATATATTGTTAATAACTTCAGGTTCTTCTTGTGAGACAAATATCAACGAGTGTTCATCATCCCCGTGTACTAATGGCGCTACTTGTCAAGAACGTGTCCATGATTTCCACTGTCACTGTTACCCTGGTTACACAGGCAAGACATGTAACATATCAATAGACTTGTGCCAAACGGAACTTTGCCTTAATAATGGAACATGTGCATTGGATCTCCACATGGGATACATTTGTTCATGTGCGCAAGGGCTCACGGGGAGAAATTGTGACGTCATAATCGACAGATGTCAAAGCCATACCTGTGAGAACAATTCCACGTGTCTAGACACGCCCTCTGGGGTCCAGTGTCTTTGCAGCCAGGGTTTTACTGGAGATCGCTGCCAGATAAAAATGAACGGTTGTGATGGGGTCACTTGTGAGCACGGAGGGACTTGTGTGGACATCGTCCATGGTTATAGATGTAATTGCTTCCCGGGTTACAATGGTAACCGCTGTCAAATGATTGACAGGTGCCATTCTTCACCCTGCTTGAACGGGGGCAAGTGCATTGGTGATGGAGAGGCATATTACTGTAAATGCTCAACTGGATTCTTTGGTGTCCGCTGTGAAAAAGGTAAGGAGTTGAACTGTTACTGACGCTTACCTGTGGTTGTACAGGAAATCTTTTTTCTTTTTTTGTAATTACTTCCAAGAGACGGCTGGAGACCATGTTTGTTCATATCACTTGGGAAACCACAGGAAAAACCCATTTCTTATAAATTCAAACGAAATGGTGAATAAGATGAAGTCAGTGGAAAGAAAATAGAGAGTTACTATCAAGAGCCGGAGCTTAAATAAGAGGGAAACTTCTCATTGTGGTACACGCCATGTAATTCTTGAAACTATTCATTTTACTATTACTATTATATTTACTCTCTCTTTTGCCCAGAGTTCAATCACTGCGTTGTGCGAGTTGCTAATACCAACACGACATTTCCTTCTAACATATGCGGTCATCATGGGTCCTGCTCCAGTAGACCCACGGGCTTCCTGTGTATTTGTCATCCGGGATATACTGGTCTTCTCTGTCAGACAGGTAAATTTGTAATTTTCTCTGTGGCAAGGAGGAGAGGGGGTTTGGGGTCTCAGAACTGCTATATATGTAATATCTCTTAATGGTAGAATTTTTTGTGATTATTGTATCTAGAAATCAATGAGTGTGATTCAAACCCTTGCCCGGCCAATACAACGTGTGTCGATGGAGAGAACTCTTTTACCTGTCATCTTATTGATCAATCACTGGGGAATTCCTTCAAAAGTAAAAACATAGGTAGGCCTCTTGATTCTGTGAGGAATTGGCTTCAATAAACCTTGAAGAATATACGTTTCTTATAAATGGACATCTATGTAATCACTATCATCATCATCTTCTTCTTCATCACTCATCATCATCATCTTATTGATGTCGAGCACTGGAAAACATTTTCGAAAAAAGTAATAACATTTGTACAGCTTCTCAACCAACCAACCAACCTGATTATTACTTGCGACACAGTTGAGACATCTCGTACAATCTGAAATAATTTTTTGCACCTTTGAGAATTTAGATATTGATAACCTGATTGTTATTCATTGTTGTCATCACTGGTTCAGTACCATCTTCATCGCCACCATCATCATAACTGGTCATTATCAACACCATCTTTATCACCATCCTCATCAAACTGTGGCACTATTATTATCATCATCGATCAATCGTCCTAATCTTCAAAATACTGTCATCACTAATCATCATCACTAGTAGCATCATCATCATCACCATCATCACCATCATCACCACCATCATCATCATCACCATCATCATCATCATCATCACCATCACCATCACCATCATCATCATCACCACCATCATCATCACCATCATCCCCACCATCATCACCATCATCATCATACCACCATCATCATCACCATCACCACCATCATCACCACCACCATCATCATCATCATCCTCATCACCATCACCATCATCATCATGCTTTATCTTAAATCATGAACGTCACCATCATCACCAAGGATAACTTTGAGCAACACAGAACTCGAAACTAGAGTTGTTGTTTCGTGGTAGATTCCTTTAGCAATAATAATTATATCTTCTAAACTATGACTGTTGATCATTTCCAGGTGACGATAGCAAGGAATATGTAGTTCCTATAGCGGTGGTATTAACTTGCTTGCTGATCATTCTTGTGGTGGTGGTAGTAGCTGTCGTAAGGAGTAAGATGCGACACGGTGGTCCCAAAGGTAGAATTAAGCTAACACGAAATCATGCTGAAACGCTACCCAATCCGTATAATGAAGAAAGGACATTTGAAAACCCCATTTATCAGGTATGGCACATATAAACTATTTAGACACATATCCCCCAAGCCCCACCCCCAATTATGTATGGTATGGCACATATAAACTATTTAAATACATATCCCCCAAGCCCTCAACCCCCCCCCCCTCCCCACCCCCAATTATGTATGGTATGGCACATATAAACTCGAATTCATATTAATTTAGATATAAAGGGATGGGTGAAGGATCTTTTAGAAGAGGGGGCTCCATCTTATGATCAGGAGAAACCGATGAGACAGCACGTTGGGTAATTCTTCATAAAAAGATCTTCAGCTGGGAGGGAGGGGTGGAGGTAGGATGGGTTCGCTTCCCCCTGAACGTACATCTCCTTTCCTATATCCCCCCTGATATCTTAGTTTCTTCTATGAAGATTGTTATGGTAGCTATTTGGATGTTTATGGATGGAGAGAAACCAAAACTTCCTTTAAAAAACATCTGAAACACGAATTAACTGGTTGTAGGTGGGAAAAGAGTGCATCCCCCCCCCCCCCCCCCCCCACACACACACCACTTTCCCCCATACGCCCCTGTACTCACATATGGGAGCAGCTCCAGAGATCGAATCCATGATCACAGCAATGAAAGACAGCATATTAGATATTAGCAGGGCACATCCTCTGTGCTTCCCCTATATATTCTGACAACAAGGACAAAAGTTGCCAGTGGTATCGGGCTGAAAAACATGTTCCATGTCGTCGGAGTGCTGCATGAACGACCTCTTTGATTGCTTCCGAGGTTAAAGCCATTTGACAGTCGAATTATTGGTCTATATATTTTTGTTTACTTTGTATCTTCAAACGTTAATACTTTAGCCAAGCCACGAAGTAATGGCGTCAAATCTTCGTATCGAAATGGACGCCCTTGAAGCCATAGGCTACCAGATAGACCAAGACCTACACGACCTTGCAACGATGAAGAACAACAGCAACGCTACTTCCTGTCCCCTAAGACGTACTTCCTCTGCTCCAGACCTTCTGGACGTTAACATGGATGCAACGTTCGTTGACCTGGATGCTAGTAGTCTATGCACAGTAGACGATCTATCACATGATACACCGCCAGCAACACGTTACTCGGATTTTCAACACGGTAGTGGCTTGCAGGATAGCTCGTGTAGCTCCGGTGATTGGTTGGATACTCGCTTGTAACTGTATGCATATTTCATATTTGAGTCTTGTAAATGTTGTTATTGTGGCTGTTGTTGCTCGTAAGTGGGGTTTTGGGGATGGGGAGGGGGGGGGGGGGGTTGCTCGTGTGGTTGTGGTTGGGGTTGGCATGTATTTGAGGGAAGGGTACGGAAATGGAATGCAGTGCCAGTGGCTATAATTTAATATTTAGAGTGGGAGGAATGAATAAGGTTATCCCTTTACATTCCAATACTCTATGGCACCCAGTATATTTGAGACAGAAATGAGACAAAAATAGAAATGGTTAACTGAATGGTTAAGTTGGGCTTCCTGTGTTGTCTCGGTTAGTGAGTTGGGACTTGTTGAAAAAAAACAACAAACAAACATGGCCGACTTTTGTGGACAAGATTCTTGTTTGGATCTAGTGTTTGAGAGTTGTTTAAAAGTGGCTGCAGGTCTCAAAGATAGCGAAGAAGCTTAACTCATGGATGTAGATGTTCAAAAAACCACAAATACTCGTCTCCTCAGTGAAGACGTCTACCGTCCTTTGCGAACTAAAGGACAAAGCTATGCTGTTCCTTGTACTATCATCCAACATCTAAACCACACTCTTGGAAACCACCAAGGTCTATTAGTAGGCGCCTGCAGCTTTGCAGTTCATGATGATTCTATCCTAATCACTCAAACGACATTTCCAGGTTCAAATACAGCCCACACTTTCAAGGCTGGCTTCGTTCAAAGTTGGGATTTGACGGATGTTTCCGAGGAAGGACACGATGACAGTTTGTTCACCTACGCACCAAGACCTGAATTTTCCTTGTCTCCAAACGAAGGGACAATATCCACGATACTTAACAGCGGAAAAGGAGTTCTTATTCTCGCGGAGATTGAGGAGGATTCCACTCTAGAGCCTTGCAAGTTTGAGTGCGTTTCAAAATTTGGTTCTGATAACTTGAGTGCAAAAATAATAAGTTGTGTTTTTTCTCCAGATGGTAGACTGGTAGTAACTATTAGTGTTATGTTGTTTAATGCTCTTCTCGGCCAACAATACCATGATGTGTGTCTCTGGAGGCTCAGAAAGGCTAGGGTTTTGCAGAAATGTTCTAAAATTCGATGTGAAAGCCATCTTCCTGGATTTTCTGGTGAGCCACAGAGCTGTATTTTCTCGCCTGATGGCTCCCTCCTTGCCTTGTCTACAACAGATAGTCAATTGTATGTTCTTAGAAGTAACAGCTTTGAGGTCTTTGCAGTTATTCGGAGCACAAGATCTCTTGGCAATTACTGTATGTGTGCATTTGACCCTTGTGAATCTCTTACAAAAGTAAATCTTGGTTTATCAGATGGCTTATTTCAAGTATGGAGATTGATTCCTGGGAATATTGACTGTGTACTTGAAGAGAGAATCTTGTCCTTAAGTGCCACCAGACTTACTTCGATGGCATACACTCTTGATCACTCTTTATTAGCCTTTGGAACGACAGCTGGGGATATCTTTATCTATGAAACAGAATTATACAGCCAGCTATATAAATTAAATCCTAACGAGGGTGTAGATGTAGGCAATTTGCAAGTCTGCTCTATTGCTTTTGCTAAATCCTGTCAAGAACTTGCAGTGGGTTATGATGATGGATGTGTTCGCTTATGGCAGCCGCCATTGAAGATGAACTTACAACACTTGTGTCGGCTGGAGATTATCCAACTATTGCCAGAAAACATGATTTATAGATTACCATTACCTGAATCCTTAAGGGCATATCTCATGTTTAAAGTATCCTTCGCCGTTGACTCATCAGATGATTAAGGGATACCTCATAGGATTTGCACACTGTCATAAAAGTTGTTCATGTTCACTGGGGGGCCAGCAATTTTTGAAAGCAACAAAAAATTAGTTTTGCCAGGAGGGGAGGGGGAAAGGAGTCTAAAAAAGGAAATGCTTTAAAACTCAGAATTCAGGTAGCCCCTCACCCAACTTCATAAATTATGGTCACTTTGAAGTTTGGGTTGAATATAAAGGCACAGACACACAGTTCAACATTGCGCACAACATTGCAAAACGAATTGCATCATGTGTCATGGCTTGCAACATCGATTACAATGTTGCACCGTGTTTCCGTAGGTTAACATGAATTGTATAATCAAAATTATAGTTGATATATGAGTATTGAATAAAAATTAAAGCCAATAAAATGATGGTGTAACCATTACAATCACTAAGATGTCTATAGTAGTGTTTATAGCTTAGTTTGATACTACTTGGCCCTTGAAACAAAATCATATAGATAGTGACTAACAGTGAAAGTAAAACAATACAAAACAATGGGATTAGTGTCTATTGGCTATGAGTCAATAGCTCTTGAGACCAAAGGCTGAATGGGCTATTGACTCATACGCCATGATGGTGAGATGAATAATTGTATTAGTCAAATAATAATCTTCATCATAAGGGTCAAGGTCAAAGTCGACCAATCACATTCAAGAATTCTCAGTACTCAGTAAAAAAAATTGTTTAAAAACATCAAAATTTTATTCTCTTGAAAAATTTATTTTTCCTTAAGAGATTTTCCAAAACTGGCGTGAACATTATGAAATTGATGACCCCTTAATTCCTTTCGAGATTCAAGATCGACTCGGCTGCACCTGCACTCTTAGTGGTCAGCGGAGAGGAAGAAAACGCTGTACATTTAGCATTGATTCATGAAAGAGGCTCGTATGAAAAACTTAGTCCAATATTTCCAATCGGTTTTGAATTTGGATAAAGATGTTTTATATTTTCGTTTCTTCGGGTAATGAGGGATCTGGGATCAATTTGATCGATGTTTGTGTTAAAACAGTGGCGGATCCAGGATTTTTCAAAGAGGGGTTCCGTTTCTTAAACTGTGTATAATTCTCTTTTGTTTAGTCGATGTTTGACAAAAAAATTGGCTCTAATCACCTAATTTACTATCTAGTAACGGGCCAAGCTATAATAACACGACCCAACGCAAAACTACTCATATTTTTTTATTAAAATTCAAAGAAAAGACACATTTCTGTTACCTACAAGATCAAACCATCAAGGGGGGTTTCCGAGGACCCTTCGACCCCCCCCCTGGATCCGCCACTGAAAAACGAGATTTCAAATCAATTTTCGAAGGCACCTAATTTCCCCCAAGTACATTTATTGCTTAGTAATATTTCAAAGGACCGGTACTCTTATACCTAAGTAAAATTGAACTTTTGTTTCGTGAAGTGCCCATTTTCCTTTCACAAAAGAAGTAAAGTTACATTTTCTGACTACTTGATGATTAGTATTCATATTTTTATAGGATATTTTCTTTCTTTTTTTTTTCCATTTCATAGAAGATTTTTAAATTCTAAAACAATTCTCTTGTGAAGAATATTATCAATTCTGAGGGCGGTCTAAGTATTTTACTGAATACAGACTTCTCACTTTTAACTATGTTCTTCAGGCCATCTTGAAAAAAACATTTCTTTTTAAAAAAAAAATTAGAAACATAAATCGAGTCTTGGTGACCGACTTCTGGCGAAAATATCCGCTTTAAAATTCGTGTCTGTCGCTTCTAATTTTCACAATTGTTATTAGAGGAAGGAAATAAAAATTAAAGGGGAAAGATATGAATAATATCAATAAGCCGAATTAAGCCCAAATAAAACCAAATTAATGGCAAAAAATCAGGTTAATACTAATCTTGTAAACTTTAACTAAATATACACTAAAACATTTTGATATTTTTTCAAAATAAATTTTTGTATCTTACTTGTTTCTTTCTTACGCCTTGTGTGATGGCTTCGCCTTTTTTCTTTGCTTTTACATAGATGTATAATTTATTTTCGTATGTATTGCACGAAACAGTAAAATATGTATCTAAAATATAGTTAAAGTATGAACGATTAAGAATAAAGATGTGACTTTTGACCGGAACAAAAATAATTGCTTGGTGAAACACAATTTCAATACCTTGGGCTTGGTCGGGTCTATACTCGGGTTACAAAAAAACAAAATACCTTAAGAATATTTTTTGAAATATTAAAAACAAAAAAAAGGGCAAAGATCACGAGAAAAGTATTGTGGAGAGACAACTTATCGACTACATTTGTTAAACATTGGCTAGCCTTGTTTTGGTTTTCGACTATTATTGCTATTATCATATTCAATATGATTGATATATGATCAATATTCGAGAGAACCTTTCAAAAAATTTTATAGAATACAAAGTGTTATATTAAGTAAGAATTTGAAGTTCTTTAATGAACTTACATCCGGACAATAGACTACTAAGGTTTCTACTTCATGTAATATTACAAATAATGGAATACCAGGTAAGTTCTTTTCACGATCCATTATCTGTAACTTCACACGAATTACTACCCTCTACTTGGCTTTTTGCGCACGACCCTTTTCTAAGTTAAGTTCAACTCATCTGTTATTTTCCGTTCCACCTGTCTGTTTGTGTCCTCAGATCATTCCTCACGGAGACATCTGTAGTTCCCGCGTATTGTGGCGCGTCTTTTTTCCTTTTCGTTCTACAGGAAGCAACGAAACCCGCTTACCTTGAATTTGCAGTCAATATTTATTTTACGTTACGAAAAACCTTGTCATAAGACACTCAAACCGCTTCAAGACCAGGCAATTTCCAGGTTAGTTGAAAACATTTACTTTACTCTTTCTCAGGATATTTGCTTGAGATTGTTGAACATTTATTCCCAAAAATAGCATTTATTTTCGTTATCTACTAACTAAAGATAACCGCGTTTTATTGATCACAATAACACTCAACGTTGAAAATTAGGCATCTCACATCTCGCCTGGGTATCGTCTCCTGAGTCTGTATAGGCATCCTCAATCACCTTTTTTTCTCGTATTGTACTGACAAACCCAGCCGGTGAGCAATTTTAAGCGGATTTCTATTTTCGACTTTATTTTTGCTTTACACCAAAACTTTATAATGGCTTAGAGTTTTGATTAAAAGTTGGATCTTATAACAAACAGTAAAAATAAAAAACATTTTTTCTGGTTTGAACTGGACCTGCAATTCGCTATGCAGTTCTCGATTTCCGCATAAAAAAAATTATTAAAAAAAACCTTTCTTTTAAATCTCGTTAAGTAGAAAGAATACTGAAAAAGAAAAAAAAACATTGCAAAATAGATCAAATTTTGCGTGCAAAATAAGTTTAAAATCTAAAATTTGTTATTATTTTATGATGGAAACGAACTCTAGTCTACTCGGTTTTTTCGCTAGCTGAAGTTTTTTAAAAATTTTTGTTAGCTTAGCGAGCGTAATACCAAGTTGTCTCTCAAATCTTTCTAAAATCCACAATACGAACGTCAAAATAAAGGATTTTTCACCAGTGAGGCTGTCGGCAATAAGGTGTTATTTGAGTTCTGTATAAGTGGACTCTAGAGCATAATTTCCATATATATTTAACCTGAATTGTCTTGTTTTAAAATAAAAAAATGTTAAAGCAAATAATAGGTATAAATGTTTGAATATACTAACGCAAAATAAATAAGTAAATAAAAAATCACTCGGGTTTAAGTTACATTTTTTAATGCTAAAGAAGTCGAAAGTATGAAGTTGGAAGTCGTACATAATAAACCATTAGCTTGGGCGGTAGTTAATCTTCTTCTCAAGAGGGAATTAATTGATATACGTGGTCTGAAATAGGCGAAAACATTACGCCCGCGCACAAAGGGTCTATTACATCGAGAAGCGAGTTTAATTGACTTTCCCAATTCGTGCCGGTTTGAATTAGGCTAATGGAAGACTGTAGCTTTTAAAGTCACTCACTTTAATTCCTTTTTCAAAACAGTGAAGGAAAGAAAAAAATGAAAATAACGGGAAATAGTGATATGGAATAGCTTTTCTGAGGCCCCGTCCACACTATGCCGGATAAATTTGAATCCGAATTTTTATTTATTCGGTTAGGCCTACCGTCCACACTAGTCCGGGCGAGTCCGGAACAACTCTTCACCGAAAACGACTTTTTTCGAATATGGTCTTCAGAGTGGAACAATTTGAAAACGCCGGCTAGCCGTATTAGTGTGGACGGAGAACATTACGTATCCGAATTTTTCGAATACGATGACGTCATGATTGTCATGGGAACATGGCGGGAAGGCTAAAAATTCACCGCAGGCTCAATTTCAGCTTCGATGCACATGCTCTGATGTGCAATGAAGCGTTTTTGCCGCCTCTATCGGACTAGTGTGGACGCGAAACATTTTATCCGTTTTCATGTGTGGACGGAAACTTTTTTTTTCGGTTTCGGTGTGAAAGTTGCGGATTCAAATTTATCCGGCATAGTGTGGACGGGGTCTCTGAGATAGCGAACATATGGTGCATTTTGGCCTAGCTTGAGTACAAACACCTTTTTTTCATCATGCCTTATATGGTGTTGTTCGTACCCAAGCTAGACCACAATGCACCTTGTTTGTGGAACTCGGAAAAGATTTACGAGGCGAGCAAAGTGGCCCAAAAAGAATTATAGCATAAGTTTAGAACTTTTTTCTTAATGGTAGTAATTTCTTGAAAAAGCAGGGAAATTATCTTGAGAATGTTAAATTAAAAATTCCATAAGGTTAGTCCCCATGGCGTTGCGTGGAGCAATTTCTGAGATGATTTATCAAAGACAGCTTCAAATATCAGAGAAGGTCAATATGAAAGGAAGCGAAAATGAAGATGAAGTTGGGACACCCGTCGGTGATAACGCGTTTTGGACGATAATGATTCAGGATCAACACCAATCCATAACGTAGAGATCGAGCGATCTTTTAGTTTGCAAACAAAAAAATGAATCGTTAGATGAAACCATTCTAGTTTAAAAGCTTGGCGAAGCGTTTTGCTAAAACACGAGCTCATATATGGTAACTGTTATGACCACTGCCATTACCATCACTATGGTGACTACTTACATTGCTATGGTGATCACTACAATCACTATGGTGCACACTAACATTACCATGGTGATCACTACAAACACTATGGTGACCTCTTCCATTACTATGGTGATCACTACAATCACTATGGTGACCACTAACATTACCATGGTGATCACTACAATCACTATGGTAACCACTAACATTACTATGGTGATCACTACAATCACTATGGTGACCACTAACATTACTATGAAGATCACAACAATCACTATGGTGACCACTAACATTACTATGAAGATCACAACAATCACTATGGTGACATTGCCTTATTCAGCCTAATTAAGACGGGGATTGCTCGTATAGTGAGCGGTCAATCTTAGCTAAATGACGATAAACCAATATGAATCTTAACGAATCTTTATGAACTGTGTTGTTATTAATACTAGAAAATTGCCTCTTCCTTTTCATGTGCGAATGTTTTTTGGGGCGGTGGGGCTGAGTTATAGGGTAAGCCTCATTCTAGAAGTCGTGCGTTTCGTATTTGTGTAAGGACGTAACAGTAAATCATACAATGCTGATCCCTCTCATTACTGACGTCATCAAAACCGGTAGATGTATCTATTACACTGGGCAAGCTGAATCAGCATGAGCACAGCAAATCAGGAAACAGTCAAAGCAATTCAGCTGATGTAATAAACTCTTCTTTTTTTTCTTGTTTCCCAAACAAACTCCACGACTCTGGCAGTGATTAGACAATTAAATCTAACCCCACGAAAATACATTGCGGGAATCAAGAAATTTTTAATTAATTGTCTTTTAAAGCCTCTCCGGTTTTTCTGTACTTGACTGAAATTTCCAACTCAGGTGAAGGACAATCGCACTGTGGATCAATAAAGCACCCAATTTGTTTGAACAGACTCAAACAGGAAAATCATATACTCAGGCAATCAGGTAGTCGTCTTTTGATGGAGTGAGTGACGAGTGGGTCGAAATATTAAAAATTTCTATCATCAAACAAAACAATATATTGATATATAGCTTTATTGGTGTGGGCGACCGTACTTTATTTATTTCTTATTTATTAATAAAGTTTTTTCAGGCTAGTGGTAAATAGTAATTGCGACTTTCCATCTCAGTTTTGACTTGGAAACGATTCAACGCTTCGTGACTTAAAATTTCTGTGTGCGTGAGGTAGAATTGAATCATTTACGTGTGTAGTCTTGGATATTACTTTTGAACGCTCTTTTTATGCACTTCTTTAGACAATTCATTAAATTGCCGCATTTGATGAAAAATAGTCAACGAAGTGACCTCTAATGAAGTATTTTAACCAAGTCATCTTTTCTGTTTTGTGGTTTAATTGGGAGCATCTAAAGTCGGGACCAAGAGAATATAAACGTGTGTTCATATTCTCTTGTCGGGACTTCAGCCTAATAAGTTTGTGGTAAAACAAACTGAATTTCGTTTTTTCAATTTGCACTTCAAAGCTTACGGACTGATCCTTTGACAGGTTGTTGATGATTGGATTTCCATGGAAGCGGTTGCCTGGTGACGCTATCTATGATCAAATATAAGTGCTGGCAATCTGTCAGATGACTTAATGGTCCACCCAAGTGCAATGGCAAATACAGGAAAACGAACCGGCCCTGTCACTTGGGTTCTATTTATTTATTCATTAAAAAAGGTTGGTCATTCAAGAGTTTTTATGAAGAAAAACGGGGAAAATATTGGATTGTTATAGCGCCCACTTTTCTTCCTGGCTTTGGCAGCTTCAAGCAGCGGCGCAAGTGATTTGATTCCTAGCAACTAGAAATTGCTCTTTTCAACGACACGATGAACTCATGGGCGCTTTTAAACGTAAGTATCTACCACAAGTAAGTATCTAGTAATAATTTCAGACCATAAATTCATTTACTTTGAAAAGAAAGTTGTTCCATTAACCAGTTTATTTCAACTGAAAAATAATGTGACTAAACTTAAGATGAGTCAAATGCTAAAACAACACTTTTGCTCATTTCTTTCTTACGAAATTCAAACTACTTAATCTAAAATACACTTTGCTTCTTTTTGAAGCCTAAATCTAATTTTTTTTTTTGACTTAAGGCATTTTTGTTATTTAAATATGGCTTTTAAAATGAACCCGGACTCGAAGCCGACAAGGAAGTTGTCTCACGTCTTCCTGTAAATCTCTTGCTGCTATTCCTAGTATAATCTCTTTTTTATCTCGAGAAAAACACTTGGTTTTAGCTTTCCTTCAAAGTACAATTTCCATAGAAGTTTGTAACTAAGGATAACCTCCTCATTCACTCATTTTAAGTTAAATTTTCATTCTTTTTTTTAAGTTCAGAGACATCAACTATCTTAAGGATGCATGAAAAATTGTTTTAATCTTTCGCTTTTCTTGATATTGCTCAACATTCGAATTCGCTAAAAAAATCATTTACTGTTTTGAAAACATGAGAATGACGGAAACAGTGATTCAAATTAATTCAGACGAAAGTGACGCCGCTATTTAGAATCTTCAATATGCGTTGCTAAACTTGCGTGTGTCCTCATCAAGCAAATATCGATTTGCTTTAAGATTTAAAGTTAATTACGAGTTCAAAAAAGTTCAAACACTTTCAAAACAAGGTAACTTATTTCCATCCAATCCAATCCAATCCCATCTGATCATTTCATTTAGACCGCGATTAGATGCAACGGTTTCTATTATCGAGCTTGAATTGAATTGTTTATAATCAAAGAAGAGAATGAATCTTGTCTTTGAAATCTTGACAATTAACAGCTTTTACAATAAAAAGTTTATTGTTATTCTTATTTCAGTTCTGAGGGAATGAGATTAATGATTTAAGCCTTTCAACGAGCTGTCGTAGCTTCGCTACCGACAAAAGAAATCACTTCGTTTGATTTCTATTTCTCTTTCAAACTTACCTTAAGTTCTACTCTATATATACCGCCCTAGTCCCGTGATACCATATACAAGTTATACCTTAAAATAGATCATAAAAATGATCTGATTTTATCAGAAGGCAAACCAAGCGATTTTTGACTCCTAAACAAGCTATTTTTGAAGGGTTCGCAACGATTTTGAAGACAATATACAAAAGTGGACCGATACCATTTCTCACGGAAATATTTTATATTTTTCTCAACGAAATTTAGTTTCAACTTTACAACTTTTTTTTAGTAATCGGTTGTTCAGTTTCATGCAAATCATGTAATCGGAAAACTGTCGTGAAAGATAAAGTTAAAATTTGTAAAATGGTGATGTTTAAAAAATGAAATCGCACGATCTCGAGTAGAATTCGTAATTTAAAGGTACGAGTGATGTTTTGAAAGTGTTCGAAATTGGACGAGCCTTTTAGGCGAGTCCAATTCAAGACCTTTCAAAACATCACGAGTATATATAAATTCCGAATTGTACAAGAATATTTAGCGATTTTTTGTTTATAATAAATGTTTATAATTGAGGAATTTAATTGGGACTCTACAGAGTACAATTTGGGATTTAATTGTACTCCTTTTGTTTAATCAGAATCGAGTAATTTTGTTGAGTGTATCCTAATGTATGAAAACACTCGGTGGCTGTCTCTCGCCTCCAGCAAAGTTTTTCAGTTTTTACAAAATTCACACTTTCAAAAATGATATCTTCGCGAGTTTTAAACTTATTTCCTTCAAACTTCACAGTTTTACTGATTTTAACATGCTATTTCCAGTTATGTTAATTTATACATGATAAAAGCTCATTGCGTCTGGCAAAAGTTTTGTGTTTCCATAGCAACGGCAGCCAATTTGTAAAGTGCCTGTTTACGCATGCATCAGTAAAGCAAATATATCTAATCTCCCATTTTGAGGAGTAAATCTGAATGACAAGGCAGAAAAACGGTTTTTGGCCTTTCACCATGAGGACAGCTTTACGTATTTAAGCTCGATATTTTACAAACACGTTCTTTTGGAGCCAAATAGCAAAATATCAGATTTTTGTGGATTTTTTTTTTTAAATTTAACGAATGCGTATTTGAGATATAAAGCCATGTATTTTGGGAGAGGTGATATTTTGATCAGCAGAAAAAAAATTGACATTTTCGTGAATAGTATAAGTCAGGATTAACTCTAATTCGACAAAATTTCGTCACGAGTTTCGAGCAGCAGTGACACAAATGAAACGCTTATAAAATTGAAGTATTAAATTAAGTCAAATAAAAAAATCGTGAAAGTAGCGGGCTTGTCGTTTTTCTGCCCTGTCAATCTGAATGGCTTTGACGCATCAAAAGCAGTACGCTGCTATTGATTCTTGGTTTATACCTTTAATGGGACTTTTGTCATTTTTCATCTTTCTTTCAGTTGTTGCTATGCGTGTCAGTGTTCGCAGAAATCGCTGCTTTTTCATTGACAAGGCTAACAAGGATAAACAATCCCCGACACATCCCTACAGAGGGGGATGATTTTGTACCAGTTTCTCCAAGCTCAAGCGATCAAGGTAAGAGAAGCAATGGTTGAAATGGGATTTAGAAGTTGATTATTTTAGAAGGAGGAAAACCAGTAACCCGGATTAAAACTCACGGAGCACAGGAGAGAAACAAACAACTTAACTTACGGCGGCTCCGAGAGTTTGAACTGACCAACAGTGCATGTGACGTCATGGCCGCCATGTTGGTTTACTCGAACGAAAGATCTGGTATTAGTGTTTTTTGTTTCATCAACCAACATGGCGGACATGTTATAGTCTCGGCCTTCCCAGACCCCGCTCTGTCAAGTTTTAAAATTAAAAATGGGGTCTTAGCGCTGACGTTTAGACCAAAAGATGAATGCCTAAAACTCATTTTACGCTAATGAACATGCTAACCCAAATATGGTCAAACGCCATTTTGAATATTTCAAAGCTAATTAAGGCATTTTCCCAGACCATTCCTCATTCGTATGGTGGAGAGGGGTCTGGAAAATCGAAATGTATACATCAGTAAATGACATCAGTAAAAATGACGTCACGTCTATCATTTTAATAGCTCGTTATATTCTATTGAATAGCTTTGTCGTCTAAAGAGCAACAGCTTCCGGCTCTACGAAATCTCTTCATCAGTTCAGTACCTCGAGTTTCTACTTTGTTTGGATCGTCACCCTTGCCCGAAGAAGAAAAGGCACCCGAACCTGAATCCACTCAAGAACCTATTCCTGAGAGTGAAGGAACAAAGGGTCCGAAATCCGAAGCCGAGCCGAACGGGACGTCGGAATCCGAACCAGAACCGGAGGCTGAAACCTGGCCCGAACCAGGTCCTCTCTGGAGCGAAGCTTTCAAAACCTGGAAAAGCGCGTGGAGTATTCATATTTACCTGTCCGCCACCGCGTATCTTCTAATGGCATTCTACGCAGCTTACTACGTCGTGTTTAATGTTTATGATGGGCTGGATAAGAAATACCTTAGCGTCAGTCTCAACATCATGGTTCTCGTATTCTGTCTATCAAGATCCTTTATCATGTATCTGGACCCTTATCACCAAGGGGACATTATCCATGCTTTAAAAGTCATGCATCTATTATGGTCTATTGGGGGACCTTGTTTGACCGCTGCGGATTCGTTGATCATTTTAGCGCTGTTAGAAATGTGTCATTTGCGTATCACAATCCCAAGTCTCCAAAGGGCATCGGTGATTTCTGTAATCGTGACACTACACTTCTTTTTCGTCATAGTGACCGACTTTGTAGTTGCAGAGTATGTCTCTGCCAAAGGAATGATCTTGTTCTGCCAGATATTCTACTTGATTTGGGGGTTCGTCCTCGGAACGGGGTACATGAGGCTTGGCTATGTGCTAGATCGGCAGCTCTTTGGCCACAAACCGAAGAAGGACAAACAAGATAAGCTGTACATCTTTTTGATTTACGCCTCGGGGATCGCAAACTATGGGCTCGTACTTATAATGCTGTACACTGCAGTGGGGGTATTTGGTGTTTATTCTAATGTGAAATTCGTCGATGCTTGGCACTGGTATATTCTACAATCTTTATCCCGCTTTAGCGAAGTTATAACATGTGTTCTAATCTTCACTGTTAGTGCCAAGAGGACCCGCGTAAAACAAGCCATGGATGATATATCTGCTATTGAAAGCCGACAAGGATCTGAGATCCCTACCACGCGAGAGTCAGCAACGCCTAAACAACAGTGGAAACGAAAGGTCGGTTTGCTGCAAGCGAAAAAGGTCGTTGTGCAGCCTTTTGAATCGACCGAAGACATGATGTCGACCAACCTAATGCCTGGGGCACGTCGGGAAAGGAGAGTTAGTATGTTCACCGACATGGAAAGCACGAATAGAATCGTGATGAAGATGAAAAGCGCTAAAGCTGAAAGAGACCTTACGCTTGCGAGGGCCAAGGAGGCCGACCAAATGAAATCGATATTCTCTTGGAACAATGGCTTGATTTCTACCTTTGAGCAAAGTGATCTTGAAGTAGATGCGCCAGCCTCGAAAGGAGAAAATATGGAGAATGGTTACAATTTAAATGAGCTGCAAATAAGTACTGACGAAAAAGATTCTGATTTAAGACCTAATTTACAAAGCAGTTTCAACGGCTTCTTCAAAGATCCACGAAAGCGCTCAAGGTCTCATACAAACGAGGCCTACAGAGATAGAAATGTTCCTAAAATCGACGAAGAACCCGAGGACAAAGCATCGAAGCGTTCTGCTGTAAGGAAGATAAGTGCGCAGGTACTCAGGCGTCTGTCACAGCCTTTTAAGACAGGACATCGTAAGGGGGATAATGATGTGGTCGTTCTGCAGGACGAACTTCAAGGAAGCCACACACATGATAATGCGGGGTTTCAACGTGATGAAAGAGAACTACAGGACATGCCTAATGTTCCGATATGACGGGTGTTCTTGCCAGCTCGTCTACATGATGCGTTGCACTCGTCAATAGATACTTTGCGCTCGTTACCACAATGCTTTGCGCTCTTCACCACAATGCTTTGCGCTTGTCACCATGACGCTTTGCAATCGTCACCACAATGCTTCGATCTCGTCACCACGATGCTTTAGGCGCGTAACCATAATGCATTTCGTCCGCCCCATAATGCTTTGTGTTCATCAAAAAGCATTGCGCCTGTAACCACATGGGTTTTGCGCTCATAAACACAGTACTTTCCTATTAAAACCAGCAAGCTTTATTGTCAACAGAATACTTTGCGCTTATTACAGTAATGAGTCAAAGGCGTAAAACTTCAACACTAAACTATGAATATGACTAGCATTTCAACAAGATATTTTAACTATTTTCATAAATAACTTTTTACAATTAAAATAAATGACAAAAGCCTATGGATGACAAGAACATTGCAAGCAGTTTTACTTTGTGATTAAACTACACTAAACCTTAAAGACCAAGGAAAGCAGCGAAAATATTTATTTATAATTATGAATTGGTGAACTATCTTTCTGTGATCGTAAAAAATATATTATTTAATATCTTTTTACCTGGAATTCAAACATACATTAATTACTTGCTAAATACCTTTAAACCGGAGTAAACTATAGTTAAAATCAATAATTTACACAAACAATAACCAAGTTGGAACCAGTTATTCTAAAAATGCGGCCAAAAATTGCATTTCGTTTTAAGACATAACTAAAAATTATTTTTAATATTAAACTTGTAAATAAACAAGCCAACCTTTCCCCCTAAACACATGTATAAAATTGAATTATTTAAGTAAACCATTTTAACGCATTTGGTTCACCTACTGTAAGGCTTCACCACTTGACCAACATGGTTGGGAAACCTGTGGTAAAAGGCAAGCCCCGCCCTTACGAAAGACTGAGAAGCTTTTCTAGCTTGGGCTTCCTGTGCCTACGACGACGCGCACACCAGGCCAGGTACAGTATTACCCAGACCAACACTCGGCCATTGAATTAAAAAAAAAAACGATATCTAGTGCAAAGAAAACTATAGGAACTGAATTTCTCCCCTTCATTATTCTTTCTTCCTTTCATATCCGAAGTGTTTTACATATGACCAGTCTTAGCACTCAATTCAAAATCCCTTTCCATTCTCGCCGAGGAGCTCTGATTCCGTTCCTTCGTTTGACGCATGCGCAATGTATGCTAAATCGAAGCTTTGAAATTATTTTCCAAATATCTTTTTCTTTAGGCAAAACAGTGCTAATAAAGTCAAACCTTTCTTTTCAAGGGCATTTTTAAAGGTTTTCTAAAAAAAAAGCCCTTTTAAAACATTCCTTTTACCATCCATCCATCCATCCATTAGCATCTCGTTCGTTCTCGTTACGCGTGTACTTCATTGCAATTATCTCTCAATCCTCTCCGGATTATGATACACAACAGACACAACCTGGCCTATTCCTTTGGCATGTCCTTCTCGGAAAAGCAGACGAGCACCTTCTCGAATGAACTCTGGCTGTTTGACGAACTCGAATTTAACTTTAGCACGTTGTCCTGTACGCAGATTTTCCTGTAGCGTGAGACAAACCAGAAAATCAAAGTTATTGCGAGTTGCAGAGGTGCTTTTTAGTGGATTTTTTGAAGAATGTCATGGTTCCCCTGCCTTTGGTGCCTAATTTTATGAACGTCCCCAAAAAAGTATGCCCCTTTTAAAACGTAATGATAATGATATATATATCTATATAGCGCTCTTTTCCATATGCATATGTTGAAAGGCGCTTCACGATGAGTTTTTGAACGAGAGGTAGTTAGTATGAGGTGTAGGAACTGAGGGTGGTCACTTTACGTCCTCAGTGGTTCTTTTACATCCCTCCGATATTGGTTAGTAATGATGAAGTGTGGAGAGACGGGACCGCCATTTAAAGTGGTCATCCGAGCCACTTGAAGGTCTAACCATTTGCAGATGTAATTACAAAGGCAGCACCTTCTCCTCAGTTATTTTAAGACCCCGAGTGTTGTCCTGGCCGAGGCTTGAACCACGACCTCCCGCACAACAGACCGACGTTCTTACAAAACAAAAGAATTCCCTTTCGAGGACTGAAATAAAATTTTTCATTGTTTTGAACCCCAGGTAGGGATTTAGAGCAAGAAGTACATATAGGTACCTTGTTCATGTCTATAATTATGGCATTTTGAATGACGTTTCCAACATATACTGTAGCCTGGAATCTCTTTTTTATTGCAGCGTGGTGAAACAGTAAGTAGACTTCTGCCCAGAAGATTGAACATGCGCGAGGATTGACTTTGGGGTCGGCCATTACCATGCCCTGAAGATATGAACGAATAATTGTTATTGGGCAATCGTTTTCTGGTAACCAAAAAATTGTTCCAAATCGTGCTCATCCGGGTGTCATCGTGGTGAGTTAGCCTAGCCCTGACTTTGATCAGCCCAGAGGTTGTTTCAGGGTTCCATCTGTGAGTTAGTTGTGCCCTGACTTAGATCAGCCCAGAGGTTGTTTCAGGGTTCAATCTGTGAGTTATCCGTGCCCTGACTTTGATAAGCCCTGAGGTTGTTTCAGGATTCAATCTGGGAGTTATCCGTGCCCTGACTTAGATCAGCCCTGAGGTTGTTTCAGAGTTCGATCTGCGAGTTAGCCGTGCCCTGACTTTGACCAACCAAGAGGTTGTTTCAGCTTGCTCTTTGAGGTATCCATACCCTGACTCAGATCAGCCCTAAGGCTGTTTCAGGGTATTGATAAAATTGGAAGGTTCATTTTGTAATGGTGCGTTTCTGAGAGAATTATTTCAAGTCTTACCCTACGAAGCATGTGTCTTTCAATACCCTTCAGCGCCACGGAAGCTGATTGGCCAGCTCGTACCACCCGACAAGACGCTCTGTTCCTCTTGAGTGACGCAACTTGCACAGTTTCAAATTCCCCTGAGCAGAGCGGACCAATCACAAGCTTATCTCCCTCACGAATGATTCCACTGCAACGAAATATTAAATTTTTCGTTCGTTGAAAATATATTAGCCAGAAAATACTAAAAACAAACATTTCGACGGTGCATTTGTTACAAAAACTTATGGTTTTTATGTATTTCCAACGACTAAACGACGAGAATTTTGTATGAAATGAAAAATGAAAAGCTTCACGGTGACTCTCAAAGGGCTTCCGCTCTAAACCTATCAAAAAGCGGGAAAATCCTTATCACCCAATCACATTGAAAGAACTCAGAACTCATTTGAGTTGACAGTGCTTTATTAGAGCAGCTTTCGTATGACTGTGAAAAGCTCAGTGCCGTGCCGTGACCGTGATGTTTTCTAGAATTTTAATTGGCTGATTTTTTCCCGCGCAATGTGATTGGTCTGAAAGTGCCGTGACTTCGGCGTGACCGTGTCCGCGCCGTGTTTATGCCGTGTTCCGGGTATTTGATTGGATGGAGAGTGAATTCTCGAGCAATGTGATTGGTCTGGCGTATCCCTTGCCGTGTCACGACTGTGTTCGTGCCGTGAGCTTTGCCTAAGTCACATTAAACTTACCTTTTTAAAGTTCCCAACACGACAGGCCCTGTACCAGGAACATTGAAAGTCTCATCAATCTGAAAGAAAGGTAGAAAAAATATTATTATCGTAAACACTTGAAATAGTCGCTAAATGTTATCATTTTTATGGTCAGGCGATATCTTCAGAAAATGGTATTCAACGAGGTTTTTTTTACACAGAACTTGAATCTGATTCAAAATGAAGAAAGAAAAATGGGAAGTGCAGAACTTGTATTTCGAGATATTAAAATTTGAAAATCACCACCTCGACAAATTGTCAAAATTAAGAAAAATGGCGGCAACCAAGCTTCGTACAAAATAATTCGTAGCTCGAAAATCAACTATGGAACACTATTTTCTAAAAATCTTGAACATAGGCAAAATACTATTAAATGCGCAATATTGAACAATTTATTAAAGACCTAAAATTCTAACTATAAATACCGGTTAGAGACGTTCAGCAATTTACCTCGTATTGAGTCAAGGCTTGAGCAAGTCTTTCTTGATCGGCACTCGTTTTAGTCGGTTGTAACATGTTAAGAAATTTTTTTAGTAGATCTAGATTTTCTCCCGTGACACAAGAGACTGTGAATATTGGTGTAATTCTGAAAAAAGAGGGGGGAAATGTCTCTTAGCATTCAAATTTTGAATTTAAACTGTCCTTCCTCTTATAAAACTGGTTTTGTGAAACACTCTTAACCCTGCTTCCTTCTTAATAACCCCATTTAAAATCTCACTGCCCTTCTCCTATATCAATGATAAAGATGAATGGTCGCTTACTGGTGTGAAGCAAAGTTCTGTGCAGCAACAACAGCGTCATCTTCACCCAGTACTCTCAATGGGACCTTGTTACAACCAGGTGATTTAAGGATTCTTTCCACAATGCTGACAGTTCTTTGAACCATAGCCGGTGTACAGATATCTATCTTGGAGATTACTACAAATGTTGGGACATGGAGAGCCATGGCCAATCCCAAGTGCTCCCTAGTTGTACCAACTGAAGGAAAGCAAGAAATAATGTAAGTATGAGAATTGAACCTTCTCAAAATTGTCTTGAATGTGAGGCTAACACGGAAATACAATAAAATTGCCACAAATTCCCTCGAGAAAAAGTGTAATTTCTTTTGTATTTTCATATTAGCCTTGCATCCAAGTTTTCATCCAGCCTTGCGTTCTAGCTAGTTCACTCATATCAGGTATGCTTTGCTGTTACACCTAGATAGTTTGGTTATTATATATATCAGGCACAATTATTCAATCTGTGAGATAGCTGTACCCTAAGTTTGATCTGCCCAGGAGTTATTTCAGGGTTTGTTATAATTGATGTTTAGTTTGATTTGGTCATAGATAAATAATATCTAAAAATTAACTACAGAAGAGAGATGTGGCATGTCAGCTGAATCACAATTTTTTTTTCAATAGAATTCTTTCTGGTTAACAGCACATGGAGGTCAATGTTTGAATACCATTTGGATCAGATAATGAGAATCAAAGACTTTTATCAGCTAATCCAGAAATTTGTATAAATCATAATTTTATTTACCAATGCCTGAATTTCCAGCAATAACAAGCATGGCGAAGTCTGGTGTGTAGCCAGTCAGACCAAAGATGGTTGTTTTCATGTACTTGTGATGGCCAGCAAGATCTATAAAGGTTATCAACTTGCTTGACTGCTCACAAATGTCTTCTGCTGACCTGGAATCGCTGTAGTTGATGACCTGGGGGGAAAAAATCAAATAACTGTGAAGGCACTGTCCTCATAAAAGTACAGCAATTTTCTACACCAAGGCTTGAAATAGTAAAAATATGTAGGCAGACATTGTTTACCAAGAGAGGACTGAAAGAATAACAGTAAGCAACATTTTTGTTTTTGATATAATTTCAAAATTACTTTCACCTTCCATTAGAAATATTTGGCTTGTATTTTGGCCATTGGGAGCTGCTAATTTGAGCCCTGACTACGATGGTTTTAAAATGGTCTGTTCACTGCTCAATAGACCTCTTCGGCTTGGGTAATGTTTTCCCATTTCAGACCACCTGTCATTCCCTTGAGAATAAGATTCTCTGTTTGAGCTGTATCCATATTCATGTGTCTTCTCATGTGCAACCGAGTGCAAACCTTAAACAAAGAAATGATACTCTAGGGAATGATATGTGGTCTGAAATGGGAAAACATTACATCAGAGCCAAAGAGGACTATTCCAAAAATCATACAACGGTCACAATAATGATTATGCATCAATACCTCTCCCTTGCTGTTGAACCCTAAAATCTCATGGCTGATACTCGATGTCCTTCCAGATTGAATCTCATGCAAGTGTCTAAACAGGTTGAGTCTGGCACGGCCATGACCATTGTCCAGCTCATCATGTGTCAAGACACCTAGCAGAGTGCTCTTGCCTGTGTCGACATTACCAAGGACTGCCATTCGAATATCGATAAACTGAAACACAGTGAATTATACATTAATTTTATTCAATATTTATTACAGATGTCTGGTTCCAGAGTATTCCTATAATGGACATTGTAGATATGATGGTTCAAAGGGGAGGCATTCATTGATATTTTCTGGAACTCCACAATACCCTTGTCAGACCCTCCTCACACCTTAGAAATCTCAATCCCCCTCCATTAGGAAGGTATGGATATTTCCTGGAACTACACAGCGTACCCTCCTGGCACCCTCCCCACCCCTTGGAAATTCCAACCCCCTCCATGAGGGAGGTATAGATATTTTTTTGGAACTACACAATATATCCTACTCAGACCCTCCCCACCTCTTGCATAATCCTAATCCCCCAAGTAATAAATTCTGACATTTTCGGAAACTAATTTTTTTTCTCACATTAGGAATTTAAAATTAAAGAATCTTCAGTACCTGTTGGTCATCTGGAACTTGTCTCACTAACACCTCTGCTACTTGTCTGGATGGACAGTCATCAACAATGTCAACATACTGATGGCGTAATATACTTGTTGATGCCCCAAGTTTTGACGCCATAAGTTCCAAGGTCTTTAATGAAGATTGAAGTTCTTTCTCAGGTAACCCAATGACCAGACCATTGTCTTCCACACCGATCTCATAAATCGCCTCTCCTTGCCCTTCTTGTAGCCTCCATTTCATTTGTGTGGTAAGATGAATCAATCTGCTATCCGATGGGTTTACCAGCTTCAACTGTTAAGTCAATTTTACAACAACATTGAAATTTCACGTAATTCTGACAAAAAACTTATACATTGACATGATGCAAATTTCTTAGAATTATCCATAGCTTTAAATCTGAACAAATTTACTGTAAGATCGAAAATCAAGTCATTTTGTCACGAAATTCTACCTGTATTTTGTAACAGTGGGAACCCTGTGCGTTCATAAAACCAAACAAGTTTTTCGTTTCAAACCAAACTTTTTTTGCATCAAGAAAATTTTCTAAGATTTTCATAAAGAGAAGAAGAAAACCCACTGATACTTAGAGAGATGTGTTGCATTCGCGAGAAATTCTGTAAGCTTAACCTCAGTGACGTGTAATAAAGAAAGAATATTTTAAAAATACGATATTTTTCGATATTTCGTTGTTGTTAACAACAAGTAAACAGAAAAAAGATATCAATTATGTTAGTTTTCTATCTAGCAATTTAATGTAATTTCACTCGAGTAGTAAGCGCAGAGAAGCGGATAATCAAACGTCTAAAATTTCGACTTATAACGAAAAGAGCGCCCATAAACAATGACTGTCGTTTCGTGTTTACCTTGTACTCAACGTTCCCCTCTTCGACCTGCAAGGCACAATAACGACAGTTAAAAGGGTAAAGTAGATAAAAATAAAAAGCAATACTGGATCAGAAAGATCGTTGTATTTTTTACCTCAGGTGGAAGGCTCTGTGGCATCGGCTCTAAGCTGCTCGACTCATCTGTGGAGCCATTTCTAGTCGAATTCCCGAACAATCCAACGAATGTCTCCATGTTTCATATCTCTTGGTTAGATGGTAGTTTGAAGGATGGTTGTAGTTCGTTATTCATAGAGATCGGGTGAGTATCTTGTGAGCTAGGTCGAGGGATTTGGATGTTTTTGTTGTCATTCTTGCTTAGACCGCCATTTTGATTGTCACCACTTGTCCACGGTGTTACATCAGAAGGAATCCCGGATGATGATGCAAACCAATTCTATGACGTCACAGATAACTTTTGTAAAGACGAGAGTTTATAAATTTCTCCACACTTTGGCTTTAATTAGAAAAATTAAAAATGGAAAGAAAAAAGAAAGAAAGAAAGCAAGAAACAAAAAATATACATACATACATAAATATAGAGAGATATTTTAAACATTTGTTCCTGGTATCTACGATATTTCTGCCGTTCGATTTTTACCTTCTATTTCTCCAGGCGAAACTTTCTGGAAAATGAAGTCTTCATTACGATTGTAAAACAACTTATATTTTAGCAAAGAAAGAGTTACCGTAAGGAATTTACTACACTAGAATATTTTCGAAAAACTTTATTCTCTCCATCATCGCACTCTAACTTTAAAACAAACACCGATATGACGTCATAGTCATTATCTATCCTTGAAATACATGCCCAAACAAAGGACGTTTCCCTGGAGACCCAAAAAGATCATTGAATCCTTGACATTTGACATTTGACAGGATTCAAAACTGTTGACATATCTGAGTCGTTCCATGACAACCATCACAAATCATCTTCCTCCATTCCTTTGAACAAGATGTCTGGATTCTTCCAGCTTGCTTCTGCAGTCTTTACGAGAATTATATTTTTTGTTCATGGATTCATATCAGTTTATTTTGTCGTTCAAAGTGAGAAAAACGCCAAGTATTGGTGGCTTTGTACTGGATTAGTGTTCTTGGTTCTCGAGTCATTCTACACGATCATCATACGAAAAGGCCAAGAATACAAGTAGTGAGTACTAGAGTTATTATAACAACTGTATTAATCTAGAGTTTGGGTTTATAGTACTATACAATTACAATTACATGTCCAATTGATTACGGTGTCTAATTGTTATGGTGATTCTCGCTGCGTTTTGTTTTGTAATCCATTCGCGTCTCTCGAGGCTTTTTATCACGAAAGAAGGACATTACGACAGTACCAAATACATCAGAAAAGAATGGCTTGTTCTCTAACTTAGTTTTAAGGGATGCAGATGTGAAAATTCTCTGATTTTTCGAGGGTAAGATGACTGGTAAGGAGCGTGACGGAATTTCCCGTCTTATGATCAAGCGCCAACGACTAAAAGGTTAAATCAGAAATTTGCATCGCCATTGCCTATATCTATATCATATCCGGATAATTAAGTCCTTGAAGTATATTACTACCAAAAAAAATCACATACGATAAAAATTAAACTGCTTATTTGTTGGCTTAACTTTACGCTGGCGCGTGTAGTAAGCGGCATGGAGCAAGTTAAAAAATGCCGGGTATCTGTCGGGCATTTATTACACACCCGGTAGTCTAATTAGGAGAAATTTTTCTGCCACGAAGAGTCATTCGTATTCTGGATTTCCTGCCGAGGAAAAACAAATAGGTCAAATTAAAATCTATAGATCAGGGGAGAATCGCTTGAAGTGTCCCTACAAATATAGAATACTTTAAGAATTCGAGGTAGTTAAGAAATCGTCAAAAAATGTAATCCTTAAATTAGATTCTTCACGATCAGGCGTCACTTATTTATCATGCGGGGACTGGGGAACACTTAAGGTAGCTCCAGCTAAAAGCAACGGAAAGCAAAGCAATATAGAGAGAATACTGTGGAGTGTTGTAAGTCTTTGTTCCTTAGCAGCTTTACGGGTTTGAATTCAATGAACAAATTAATGAAGAGAAAAAAAGAAAAGAAAAAAGGAAAGGGAAAATAAAAGGAAAAAAAAAAAAAAAAAAAAGGAGAAAAATCCTTTTTTTAATAAGGTGGGATTTGAACGTAAGTGCACCGACAGAAATTCAAAAAAATCGATTCAATTGTGCCATACCCCCGAGACATCCGCAGAGCTGAGGCGTCGTATGGACTTCGGACCTGACGGCGATTAAATCCTTCTGCCCTTGGGTGTACGAATTACGCAAGAAAATGTTCTAGCCGAAGCATCAGGGGAGAGACCAGCCGGCCCCCAGACCATATCGGCTAATCCCTTGCATCTCTGCCACGCACGGAATCGGTTGAAAATTCAATGTTAAAAAGTCTAGTCTATTTGGTGCTTTGTTTTCACGGCTATTGTTATGCGCTGATTCACCTATATCCGTGGCGCAGTGGAGAAAAAGCTATTCTCCAAAAATACTGTAAAAGTCAAGCCCGGTCCAGCGAGGTTTGTGTGTGGATGGGTGACCCCAAACTTATACTGACCTACGAAAGCTTTTGTTCGTGATTTTATTTCTTTTTTCTTTTTTTCTTTTTTCTTTTCTTTTCTTTTCTTCTTCTTTCTTTTATTTATTTATTTATTTATTTATTTATTTATTTATTTATTTATTTTAATTTTTTTAAAGAATTTACCAGTATGAACGCACTTATTAAAACTCCTGTGACAACTAACATCTTCCCGAAAATACAGTTATTCGGAATTGCTTTTATTCTCTTTTATTTGAAGTTATCTGTAGGTATAGGTTTATAGAAAGATCCCTTTGGTTCGATCAAAACTTGTCTTAGTCGAGAAAAAATTGCATTTCTCAAGCATTTTTAATCCATGTCGGTCGTTTATACAAGAGTACGTCGTGGTCGCTTAGTGAGGGATTTAGTTACAGAGTTCGTTGTGGTTTCTTAAGAGTGTTCGTAACTAGAGCTGGTCGTTTACGAGGGTGGTCGTTACATTTTGATGAGATCTAATGACGTCACCAGGGTGGGGAAGAGAAAGAATACCAAGATGACGTAGTATTTTTTCAAGTAAGATAGAGCAGTTTTCGTATGACTGGGAACGATTACGTAAGCGTGCCATGCCGTGCCGTGGCCGTGACTGTGATGTTTTCTAGAATTTTAACTGGCAGTGCCGTGACCTTGGCGTGATCGTGTCCACGTCGTGTTCATGACGAGTTTCGGGTATTTGATTGGATGCAGAGTAAATTCTCCCGCAATGTGATTGAACTGGCCGTGACTTTGGCGTGACTGGCATTTAATTGGATGCCGAGTAAATTATCGCGCGATGTGATTGGACTAGCGGTGGCCTTGCGTGACCGTGTCCATGCCGTGTTTTTGGCATTTGATTGGATGCAGAGTAAATTATCGCGCAATGAGACTGGTCTGGCTTATGCCTTAACGTGTCATGACCGTGTTTGTGCCGCGAGATCATCACAGGCATACGAAAAGTGCCCTAATGCATACTCAATCTCATCCAATAATTGTATACAGTAAACTGATAGTTATATTTCTATAAACTCAGTTTTTGGCCTGGTAGTTTTCTGTACATGTGCACTGTCTTGCCAGCCATCTAGGTCGCTGAGCTGAGCATCTTGGCTGAAAAAGAAAAGCAAGACCCCAAAGAGTGTATATTGGCTGAACAAAAGAATATACACTACTCAAGCATCTACGGAGTGGTTAGTTTGAAACTCTTATATTACTCACTTGTAAAATCATTGTTGGGTTCAAAAGTTAGAACATAGAAGCTGAGATCGAAATTGTACATGGAAAGTGTGTTAATATGCCGTGTATTATAAGTGATACAAGAAGTTGACTGACAGAAAGCATTGAGACTTTTAACACTTTTAACACATGTTTATTATCGACTGGGTATCTCAAAATCTGTTTGCGATCGGTCTCAGCCTTCTGACAACCTTTTTGTAATTGAGTGTAGAGAGCGAGATAGTGAGAGAAAAACACTTGAAGGAAAGGAAGGAAGGAAGGAAGGAAGGAAGGAAGGAAGGAAGGAAGGAAGGAAGGAAGGTAGGAAGGAAGGAAGGAAGGAAGGAAGGAAGGAAGGAAGGAAGGAAGGAAGGAAGGAAGGAAGGAAGGAAGGAAGGAAGGAAGGAAGGAAGGAAGGAAGGTAGGTAGGAAGGAAGGAAGGAAGGAACAGAGGAAGGAAGGAACAGAGGAAGGAAGGAACAGAGGAAGAAAGGAAAGTCAGAAAGAAGAGAAAGGAAAAAGACAACATAGAATAAAAGAAGAAGAAGGAAAAAAAGAAAAGAAAAGAAAAAAGAAAAGAAACTAAGAAGTAAAGAATGAAAGATAGAAAGAATTTATGCAATGAAAAAATTCCCTCAATTAAATATTCACATTTCTTGATGTAATTACTTTACAGATAAACATCAGAACAGATTCCAGTACACAAGCTCAAAAGTTCTCAAAACTCGGCCTTATTCTCGTTATTATCATTGGCCGTTGGCTATTACCACGTGGTTCATTAACACGTGATCAGCTGTCTGCGCTCCTATTGGTCTACGTTGCTAATGCTGCTGATATAATGGGTAAGAATTATTTTGCGCTGGTTATTCCACAGGTAACCCAAGTTGTGGCTTTGAAAAGTACAAGCATTATAAACTAAGCTAAAAACTAATTTCTGAGCTACAATTAGTATTAAGAGAAAACGAATAGACCGTTGTCTCAAGGATACGTGCGCATCCAACTTGACAGGCCACAAAAAACGCAAATTCAGTAAAATTGAGAAGACAGTTTCATATTCAAAGAGGAGGATAATCGATTTTATGAATTCTTATCGAAAAAATGTCATAGCAATGCAAGATAATACTCATCATAAAGCTTGTGTTCTGGTATCGTGGCCCGCGTCAAGTTCCTTAAATTTGGATGAGCACGCAACCTTGAGAAAACGGTTTATTAGTAAATTTTCCCTTGATACTAAGTACTAACGTATTTGGGGTCCCTGTGTTGTTTTTTTCGTAATGGGATCCCTGTGTTGTTTTTTTTCGTAATGGGATTTTGCATATTTTTCCAGAGTTGTTTGAGCTTTTCGACGTCAATCCAAGTCTATGGTGCCGTGATGGTGTAGCCAAGGCTGTGCTCGCCACTTATACCTGGTGCTTTATGCAATTCACTCTTGTGTTTACTGCCACTACTAGAACAGTGCCCGACGAAGCAAAGAAAAAGGTACGTCTCCCCTATGAGGACTGGGAACGAGGAGAGGGACAGTTTCACAAATTTCTTAACCCGGTCTCTTCCCGTGTAGTTCTGCTCCATTCTTTCTACTATTTTCCCTTAAGATTTACCCTCCCCTACCCCTTGGGGCTTGGTAACTCCGGAAGATTTATAGTACCATTTTTTACTTTTTATTTTTTCATTTTATTTTTAAGATGAGCGAAGCAATGTTCAAGACTCAAGAAAATACAGAAATGAGACCCGGTACAAAGTACAAAGGTCGGGAGAAAAAGCTCCCTCGATATATAAGAAAAATGATCAAACAAAAACAACTGGAACGGCTGACAAAATTCGAAGATGAGCTTAACCAAGTTTACGGTTCCCCAGTGGAAGCTCCGAAACCCAAGAAACAAAAACAAAAAGGTCGAAAATACGGAATTTACTCCATGCACGAGACTGTCAACGATGTAGTAACCGTACAACGAAAGATCAAAATCGAGGAAGAAATTATCGAAGAGGTCATCAAGGAGAAAGAGAAGCTTCGTCTCCATGGTGATTTGTATTCAATATTAACCTTAATGTTGATGCAAGACGGGCCGTTTCTCTGTGTTCGGCTCGTTATGACACTTTCTTATGAAGTCGATGACGAAACGCATTTATTTTTCACGGGGAAAAATGCGATTGCATTATCGGTATTGATATATCGACTGATAGTCTTACTTTACGAAGGCAAGGATGAAAATGTCGATGAAGAGGACGTCGAGTTTACTCAACGACCCAAGCTGTTTGCTATAAGTTTTGATCGTGAAACCGCTAACAGCAGACAAAGTGGGCGCAGAAAAATGATTACGTCACCAGTATAGCAAGAAACGATGTCGCTCTAAAAAGCTATGTTGCGCATGCGTCTTAAAAAGGTGGCTTCCATAGTTTCGTATAGCAATCCTCTAAGGTCTACGGGGCGACTTATCTCTTCCTTAGGCTTCGGCTGAGCTTCCTGATCAGTCCGTAAATCTCCGGATAGCGGTATCAGGGCCGAAATCTCCAGCATTACCGTAAATGCTTCAAGCTGCCATACGACGGTTCAGGAACTCTATGTACCTAATTTCATCAACCAAGCAAATAATATTGATCTAAAACCATAAATTAGAAATGTGGTTAAAAAACTGCTTTGAGACACCTTATATTTATTCGTACTAAAGAAAACAAATTGATTCATGATTAAAGATTCGATAGAAATTACACATTGTGATCGAAGCTCATAAATGAATACCACAAAATCGTAACAAAATAGAAAATTTTCGCATTTTCGTAGCATTGTTTTTTGTTTGTTTTTTTTAATTTACGAATTTTTTATATCATACTTGAAACACGTCTGCAATTTCGCGCCTTTTTATATAGATATATATATTTTTTTTCTCTTCGATTTCTTATGGAGGCCATGTTTGATGGACAATGGACCACTAATTTTTTATCCTGTTTTTACCAAAAAATTTAGTTCTTCACGAGGTTAAAGCGCCTCAACATAAAAAAGCCGCTTTAATGCATTATATTTCCATCCTCAAGTCTCGTTTGAAATCAAAACAAAACTTCTGTTTTTCAGAAAAATACATCTGAGTAGGAGGGGATTGTCAAAACAAAATAGCGCTTTGGCTGTGACGTCATGAATATCGAGAAATGCTGTTGTAATAATATGATTATTTTTTAATTCATAGAAAAAAGCATTTTAAAAACTACATGAGATGTAACACTATAACATTCGGTAACCCATATTTCTCGCGGCGTCAAATCTGCCAGTTATCATAAAAATATAATTGATGTAAAATTATTGAATATTCTCTAATTTTTAAAATAAATATTGTGAATTATTGTAAATTATTTTCCGAAGTTGTTTAATGGATTGCCATGAAGAAATTTTTTGAGTTGCTTGGTGTATTGAGACAATTTCTAACTTCTCTAAGGTATATTTATATTGCATACAGTATATAGCCGGCCATATATTTTACGTTGAAAAAGTCGAGAGGGCGAGAGTGATCTCACTGACTCTTTCTAAGTTTTGCCAAATTTCTTATTTCTCTAATATTGAAATAAAAGATTTTTTAAAAAGATGAATTGTTAATAACACGAACTAGGCGTAGGATAAGTAGGACTAAATACGAAAGGATAGGTGATAAACATTCAAAAATACTAAAAAAAACATCCAAGTTTTGAACGAATCAACGGAGATAAAAACAACTGTCGTACTTCACTGACGTAGGATTTGAATTATCCATGCTTGTTACAAAATTGAAAACCAATTTCCATACATTTTTCTTTAACTTCCTGCGGTTTATTCAATTTATTTCGTCTAGCTGCAAGAAAAGAAAAGAAAAAGAAAAAAAGCTGATTACTATGATAATTCTTTTTTACCGCGATAATTTTTTTAGCGACGCCATTCATTTGTAAAAATAACTGTTGCTTGACGTAGTTTCTTTTTCAAAGATGAGAACCTATGCATTTTGCTGATCTTTCTGTTTTGCGGTGTTGGAATTTCAGTCTCACCTTACATCTATATAACTCTCTAGGTTTCTCTCTGTGATACTCCAAATAAACCATTTATTCTAGGCCTAGGTCAGCAGGTGTGCTAGATAGAGTGAAGAAAACTAAAAATTGAAATTAATAATTGATAACGGTTCGCGATCCAAATTCACAAATGACAACTGATTAGTTGCCTGAAGAAAAATAATAATTCACATATCTGTGTTTCCCGCTGCGAGAGTGACAACGAAAGTGCCTTACATTGTTTTCTGTTATGTTAACCCGACGTTAGTTCTCCATGGTCGGCTCGACCTTTTCAAAAAACATGGGAAGTTAATCTAGCCATTGCATCCGCTAAGATATAACCTTAAGGGTTGAAAATTAAAAGTAATGGAGGATTGTAAGACCTTGTAAGGTGAAGTAGGAACAATGAGATCGGCTCTACGAGCTACGGCGTGCCAGGACGAAGAGTCGAGTAAAAGACGAAATGTGATATCGAGAAAATACCAACAATTATCCTTAAAAACAGCGGAAAGAGGAAAAAGTTCGGAGAAGATATGGAACAGAGTTAAGATTAATATCAGTGGAATGATTTTTGAGACTTTTGAGTCAACGCTCGCACGTTTTCCTGACACCTTACTGGGATGCCCAGACAAAAGACGAAAATACTACGATACTCAACATGAAGAATATTTTTTCAACAGAAACCGTAATGCTTTTGATGCTATTTTATTTTTCTATCAATCGGAAGGAGTTCTTGTTCGGCCAGAAACCGTATCGCTTCAAAATTTCTACAACGAACTTGAATTTTTCCAGGTTGGAAAAGAAGTTGTGGAACAGTACATGAAGGACGAAGGGATACTCGTCGAAAAAGACCCTCGAGATAGAGTTCTGCCAGCCAGTCCTGCTATGAGAATTATCTGGCTGTGTTTTGAGTATCCACATAGTTCAGAATATGGAAAACTCCTTGCTTGTTGGTCTGTTTTGTTTATTTTATTTCAATCTTTGTTCTCTGTGCCGAGACTTTACCGCCAAATGCCGACGAAAATATCGCAAGGGAAACCCGACTTTCGTACGAAGCAATCGAAATTGCATGTGTTGTCTGGTTCACTATCGAAATAATTATTCGTTTTATTTGTTGTCCTCAGAAACAGAGGTTTTTGAGGGACTTTTTGAACTATATTGATCTAGCAGCTGTTTTACCGTTCTATACCAAGCTTATCCTCGGTTCACCGGAATTTGACAGACTTGGAGTTATGAACGCTTTCCGCCTGTTACGAGTTTGCAGAATTTTTAAACTTTCTCGGCATCTCGAAGTCCTGCAAGTCTTGGGCCGAACGGTCGTAGCAACTTGGAGAGAATTATTAATGATTCTGTTTTTCATTATAATAAGCATGATAATGTTTTCTGGTTTGACGTATTATGCTGAATACGAAGCTCAAAAAGACAAGTTTACAAGTATTCCTGACACGTCATGGTTTGTCATCGTGACTTTGACCAATGTTGGTTACGGAGATGCTGTACCCGTGACCGCTTTGGGGAAAATCCTCGGAACCGCTTGTGCGTTGGTTGGAGTCTTAGCAATAGCTTTACCAAGTCCAGTAATTGCAACACGTTTTAAGCAATTTTACAATCAAGAAAAGTTAGAAAGAAATCAGGGGATTTTAGTTGTTTCGTCATCTACAGCAACAGCAGATAGGACAGATATCATTGACATTTCTTTAGCTTGAGCATAATATTATATTTACTGACCTCAGTCATAGGATACTACTTAACAAGCACTAGAGAGTTTATCTCGTTTACGGCAAACGTGAAACGTCAGTTGACCATTAAAAAATTATCTAAAATTAGTGAAAAGGAATCGCAAAAATCTCCAAGTAGTAGATAAACAAAAAAATTACTAGTCTTTGTCGAGATTGAAGGTTTGCAAGGTAAAGTGAAATGTAGGGAAACGATGAAAACGTGGTCACGTTTGCCGTTTTCGGGAAGGAAAAACGTAAATCTTAATCTGCCTACTAACACTTCATGGGCTAATAATAAAACTATTAGTATTGAAACACGTATCAGTTATTATGTGTATATATTTTGTAACGTCCGAGGATGAACTTGTTACGAAATCCACAGTAACTACTTTCTCAAATACAGGTGCTTTTAAAATTTACTAAGCTTTACTACAATTTTCTGCAAAAAAAAACCAAAAACAACAACAACTTTGTTTGTTTGTTTGTTTGTTTTTTTTTTTTTTGAAACGTGATGTTGAAGCCTGTATAATGCGAATAAAGATATTTAATTCATCAAATCTTTTGATAAATCCATCACTGAAATCAATAATGACTTTCACTTCCTTTACAGCAAATCATCGGATCCCATCGGATATGTTTTAACAATGTTGTGACTATTTTACAGCTAGCACATCACGCTTTTTAGTATTCGCTTTCAAGGGGAATTCTTATAACTGTAGTTCTAAACATGTAGATAAAGCGTCGACTTTGTTTTTTAATATTTCTTAATTCTCTGGCTTCATGCTGTGTTTTGATGACAAAGTGTCATTTAAACGGTGACTGGAAGGACTTCCATTCAATTCCACGTAACTTCAACTAGTTATACCAGTTTCAGTGATAATTTTTGTGCAATCTTTCCGATAAATAAATACGAAGAACTGTTAACACTTGCGTGCCGTACTGCTGGGGGGAAAAGCAAGAAAAATGAAATGTTATTCCTAAACCTAAGACCATGAATTTGAAAAACAATATTGTAAATCATTCACTTTTGAGTTTCGTTAATAAAACAATCTACTTAAAATTCTTTATTTTTATCTAAAAATCAGAAGCAAATCTCTTCAAAGAAAGAAATTACAGTAAAGTGCGGCTGCTTTCCAAGTCAAAATAAATAATTTACCCTTTTTCAGCTTGTTCCTATTTCCGCTGTATAACTTCATACAGCAGTGTTCATTATATCAGCTCATAAATAGAAATGGATCGAAAAGATCGCTGAATTGTTCTAACAATTTTTTATACAAAAATCCATTGACCATCTTTTTACAAATGCGTCAAATACGTCAGACTTTTCCTTCTTTAACTTATATATTAAGTAGACTTTGTGTAAAGAGCGCAGTCGGCTTAGGATGGATAAGAAAGGACTTGGCTCACCATGCTCCGATATTATCTTCCAACAGCCTGAACGTTTAACTTGAAGTTCAGAAGTTTGGTTTTGATGTAATTTACTGATCACTTGGAACATATCGTCAGACGCGTAGGCTCGAATTTCAGCCGTGGTAGTTTCGGCGCGGTGCCGTTGAAACTCTGAGCCAGGACGGGTTGCCTAAAAACACTATATTAGTACTATCAGTAGCGGTAAACCATAAGACGGAATAATAAATAACTGCTATATTTTTGGTGGCACTATGACGCGTGACTTTACGTTTTCATCGAAATGCTATCGACCCTTTCTTTCATCCACCCACCCACCCACCCACCCACCCATCCATCCATCCATCCATCCATCCATCCATCCATCCATCCATCCATCCATCCATCCATCCATCCATCCATCCATCCATCCATCCATCCATCCATCCATCCATCCATCCATCCGTCCGTCCGTCCGTCCGTCCGTCCATCCATTCCGTCATTCGTTTATTTATTGTCGCCCGTTCTTGAAGTAGTTTCGACGACCGGACCCTCATTTTAGAGTGAATGCCTTCCCGATTCTAGACCACCATTACCTTAAGTATTATTTCTTTATTGATGCCAAATATTGAGAAAAATATCATTTAGAATTCAGCTCAAATACAGAATTTTAATTGCCCTATTTCACTATGACGTCACATGAAAACAATCTATTGTTTAAACGCAAAGGATCATGGAAATCATGGATCACCGAAAATTGTTCTAAAACCCGTATCAATCCACGAAGAAAAGTAGGATAGCCAGCAAACGCTCAGAATATTTTTAGTACATATTAACAATATTATATCGGGAAAACCAGGCCGCATTTTAGATTAAACTGTTTCGCTAGGAGCAAATCTTGTTGAAATTTCTATTGGATTTGGTGATTCTATCCCCCACATAAACAAGCAGTGACGTCATAGTGAAATAGGGCAATTCCAAAGAGGTCTGAAACGGGAAAAATTATACCTATAATAAAGACCACACATTTTCAAAAATTCCACCATTTTTTAATTGTTTCCCACAATGCACCAATAAACGCCATCCAAGAGCGGTTACCTAGCACTGGGTTCCTTCGTTCAAAACATCTGGTCTCTAATTTGATCTCTCCAACTTTACGATCCAAAATCCTCAATTTTCTCAAGGCTTTTATTTCTCTTTCTACCGTAACAATGAACATAACACATCAAAGAATCTTCCTGCTTCTTTTAGTGGTTTTGTACTTGGTTTGTGCGACGTACTCGGCAAGTTTACAAGGTAAGAGTTTACTGACATTAAAAAGTTTCATTAGCTGGTTATATCTTCTGACATTAAAAAGATTATCTTTTCCGACGTTTTTATAAACCCCAAATCCTTCAAATTATTTAGTAAGAATTCAATATTTCTAACTAAGTTTACTTTTTTATACTTAAGATAAGATTGAGATAAGATCTGATAGTGTTTTCAGATTTTTAACTTGCAGAATGTGGTTGAAAATATATGAATAATATTTAATACTACGTACGTAAGACTTCCATATTCAAATAATTTATCTCAATCTTTCAAGGGTTAAATTTGAGTTTTTATTTAGGCTAGATTCTTATATCTAAATTGTATTTCTTACTGAAAATAATTCAAGATTCCAGAAATGTAAAATTTTTAGGATTTGTAATTCAATATGAGTACAAATCATTAATATTTAAATAACTTCAAATCTTTATGTTTATAAACTCTCTTGAGATTCCATACAGATTCAAACAATATAAGCTTATTGTACACCAATGGAGGTATTTTCAGTTTTTCCATGGTTTACTCATTAATATATAATGAATTTTGTTCTTTCACAATGTTTATTTTATTGAAATTGTAGTGACCAATCACTTTATGTTGATTATAATTTTGACCAGCATTGAACAATCTGTTGTATTATTTATAAATGTATTTGTTAGGTTATACAGTAGAATACCCAGAAAATCATATGCGTACTTAAATAACATTGACTTCTATTGTTATATGGCTTGTACGATGTCCTGAAAACAGTTCAGACAACTGCACTGAGTGGCATAATTTGGAGTGTATTTTTTAGGTATTCCCGTAATAGAAGATTTTCAGGCAGCCTTGTTATAGTGTGAGACAATAGACAATATCAGTTCTAAATCTTTTTTACAGGGATACATGTGGATCACATTCTTTAAATTTCTTTTTCTTTTTCTCCTGATTCCTCAATCAAAAAATGGTGTTTGTGGTGTTGAAGTTGTGCATTCTTTACTTTACCCTTGGTATTTGTGAATATATGTACATTGAAATGAGGTTAGTCCATGGTGAATGACTCTGTGATCAAGGAAAACAGATAAATTTTACTAATTTGAAAATGGTCTATTCATGTGTGATGCTGAGTCTGGGAAATAATGTGACGATGCTACGTGTCAAATCTGGAGGCTATAAGACACCCAATTCTCTTTTATAAACCAGTATGAACTCTGGATGATTCAAACATTTTAGTAGAAGTTATTTGAATATTTTTTGGTGGTCAAGAATGACAAATCCTTTAAAACCAAAGATGATAGTATGAACTTTGCAGGCCTCGAAATAGAAATTTTTATTAGCCTGCCATAGTAAAGGAGCATGGTAAAAGGAGGTCATTCCAGTAAATTTTGCATGCCATTTTTTTATTCATCTAGCAGTGCATTGTTATTTTTGCCTGCCAAACAGGGTTGTCAATAAAATTTTTGGTAGGTGGTTATGAAATTAAAATAGGTGATAAACCGGAAATCACTGGAGCATGTAATCGAGGCATACTTGTCACCAGTCTCACTCTTCTCACAAAAATTCAAGATGACGGACAATGATCGTTGTAGTTGCATTGCAGTTTTCATAGTACAGCAAAATAGATTGGGTTAAAATTTATTTTAACGAACTTTAAAGAACTTTAATCAAAAATTACAATTACATTGGGAAGTGGCTAAGTAGGCAGCCAAATTAGCAAGAGTAGACGGCGGAATCTGCTGGTTGCCGGCTTCTATTGAAAACTTTGGCCAAACCTGGAATTTGGCCATTGGCAGGCTGCTATTTTGAGCCCTGACTCTGGATGATTTAAAAATGTTACTAGAAGTTATTTAAATATTTTTCAGTGGTCAAGAAGGACAAAACCTTTAAAACCAGGGATGAAAAAGTTGAAGATGAAATAGCCAAGGATGAAAGTGAAGTGGAGGAAAATGTCGAGGAACACGATGAGGACACAAATCAAGAAAATGAAAGTAATGGCACCAAAAATGACAAAGAGGAATTGGAAATAAAAAAAGATGAAAAAGACAGTAAGTCAGATGATAAGAATGGTGCTGATGATACCGATGCTGATGTTGATGATGACGATGATGCAGCTCTTGAAGACACTAGTGACAATTATATTTCAGATCCTAGCAATGCAAATGGCGAAGAAACTGGTGGCAATGGAAAGGAGGATGTCGACAGCACATCACAGTATGCTGATTTGACCAAGGTTAGATTTTTGGACAGGTTTTGTGGAAATGTATTTCAGTGCTTAGTTCAACTTTGAATATTGTTCAATTTATTTGGAAGCATTTAGTTTATCTCCTAAGTACATGGAGACTAGAGTATATGAGGAGACTAGAGTATATTGTTGAATTTCCAAGGGGTGGGGAGGGTCTGAGGAGGGTATATTGTGTAGTACCAGAAAATATCCATACCTCCACCATGGAGGGGGATAGAAGTTTCCAAGGGTTGGGGTGGGTCTGGGAAGGGTATATTGTGTAGTACAACATCCATGGTAGGGGGATTGGAATGCTCAAGAAAAGCTCTGGTGTTGAAAAGTGAACTTTTTGCTATACTTTACAAGTAGAATAACTTCATTTGTGCTCTGCTTCTAGAACTTTGCATAAAAAGACTAAGGAATTAAGGACAAGGGGAAAGTGAAACCATCTTGAAATGTGTCTTTGATCATTTTTATTATTGTTATTTTAGGGTATAGCTGATGCCAAGAAGGCAAATGAAGACCTTCAACAGAAAATCGATGCTTTGAGCAAGAAATTGGATGAGATTCTTGAAAAAAAGGTTAGTAGCAGAGATATTGATAACTGATGATGATGATTGATGATCAACTGATGACTGATAATGATAATAACTGATGATGGCTGATGAAGATGACGATGATGGCTGATAATGATGACTGATGATGATGACTGATGATGATGACTGATGATGATGACTGATGATGATGACTGATGATGACTGATGATGATGACTGATGATGATGACTGATGATGATGACTGATGACTGATGATGACTGATGATGACTGATGATGACTGATGATGATGACTGATGATGAGGACTGATGATGAGGACTGATGATGAGGACTGATGATGATGACTGATGATGATGATGACTGATGATGACTGATGATGACTGACGATGATGACTGATGATGATGACTGATGATGATGACTGATGATGACGACTGATGATGACGACTGATGATGACGACTGATGATGATGACTGATGATGATGACTGATGATGACTGATAATGACTGATGATGATGACTGATGATGGTAATGATGTTATTGATGCTCACATCTTCTAAACTTGTTCCTTCTTATCTCAGGACATCAGCTCAGAGCCCATCAAAGTTAACAAAAAAGAAACAGAAGACAAAAAAGAAACAGAAAACAAAGACACCAACCCTAAAGATGAAGTAAAAAAGGACAAAAGTGAAGTAAAAACGGACGAGAAGAAAAATGAAGATAAAAACAAGAAAAAGGAAGTTAAAGACAACGAAGCAGACGTTACCATACTATCACCAGGAGACAAGCAAGAAACACGTGACTCTGATGAAAGTAAAAAAGAATCCAAGAACGAAGGAGGAGACATGGGAGAAGATGCCGAAAACAAGGCAGATGAGGATTACTAATTAGGATTACTAAATAATTGTTCTATTTCAATTGCCCTATTTCACTATGACATCACATCATAACAATCTATTGTTTAAACGCAAAGGATCATGGTCGTCAGAGGGGGTCAAATCAACGCAAGTTCAGCGAAAATTGTTCTAAAACCCATATCAATCCACGAAGAGAAATAGAATAGCCAGCAAATGCTCAGAATATTTTTTAGTACATATTAACACATATTATATCTGAAAACCAGGCCACTTTAGATTAAACTGTTTCACTAGGAGCAAATTTTGTTGAATTTTCTAATGGATTTGGCGATTCTATCTCCCACATGAACAAGCAGTGACGTCATAGTGAAACAGGCTAATTGATGTAGAAGAATTTTGAAGTGCAGTCTAACAGGCACTGGGCTTAGATGTAAAATTTTTTTTATTACCCACTACCCTTGTGCATGCATTTTTAATAATTCTATTTGATGATATTTTAATTTTTGGGTTAAGAATGCTCCAAATCAAAAAATGGAGACCAATAATTTAAATAACTATTGTTCTGCTGCTCTGACTAGCCTCTCATACATGAGAAAATGCTTGTGTTTCCATGTGAACACAACAAGTCAGTGCAGAACAATAGTTAGTCAAAGAGGTCGCCCTATTTGGATTGGATATATAGTCTAGGAAGTGCCAATGAATATTTTTCTCATGAAGAGACTATGGAGAACTCTTAAAACTAGTTGAGCTAAAGTTTGGCACTGTTGAAGGCACTGTTGTCATTTGAAAATATTCCTTGAGAAGCATGGTTGGTGTAGCGGTGAGAGTGCTCGCCTGTCACCAATGTGACCTGGGTTCAAGTCCCGCTGAGCTCGGTGTCGTATGTGAGTAGGGTTGTTTGTTGGTTCTCTCCTGTGCTTCAAGGGTTTTCCAGGTTTTCGGCTTTCCTCCCTCCGCAAAAATCAACTCCTAAATTCCAATTGCAATCACAGTGGATGAATAGCTACTCTGTAGAAATGTCACTGTCAAATCTCATTTATTTATTATTTATTTTATTATTAGAGAGTAGTATCCTTCAAGACAGGTAAGTTGGTAGTACCCCCCTGACTTTCCTTCTCCACAGTCTTTGATATGAGAATAAGTATTGGTTATGCCTAGGCAAACTCAACATTTCTGATGTCCTTGAATGCAAGGCTAAGCATGCAAAACATGGTTTCCACTGACATGTAGTCCTAGAAAAATTCCATTTCTGTTAGTCTAATACCTCAAGATTGTTTTGTGAAGAACTTTTGGTGCTTTGTGGGTTGGACCCACAAGAACTTTAGAGAGAGACAGAGACTAAAAGACAAGCTCAAAAACTATTGTTACTTTACAGAACCCAATTTAGAGGAGTGGGACGGGCCCACTTGGTACCCACCACACATTTAGACCCATGACGGCTTTAGAGATAGACAGAGACTAAAAGATAAGCTCAAAACTATTGTTATCTTACAGGACCCAATTTAGAGGAGTGAGGTGAGGTAACCTTGTACCCACCATCTCAGGTAGTGAATTGCTGTAAGATTGCAGATATGAATGTACTGTCTGTTTGCATGTAAGCTAAAGAATGCGCATGCAGACTTAGCCACTACACACGACTTATACCAACTCTCTTAAGAGTTTTAAAAGAAGCTTGCCCTTTGGCTGCTTCTTACATTTTGTACGAAATTTCATTTCATTTTTTCCATTTTTTGTTTCGTTTGTCTTTATTTAATTTCAATTCTGGCGAAGACAAGTCTAAGACCCTCTTGATAAATCCCATCCTGCCATATTTTTCACCTTTGAGGCCAAATTTATTTGTTTTAAATAATATTGAAAGAATAAATTTGACATCAAACTCTGGAAAATAATTCATCGTGGAATTTATTAAAAAGGTCCACCTATTGACAATAATGATATGCAGCTCTAAGTTGGAACTGTTCATATTTGCATTTGATAATCTTTTTTACTTTTGTATTTGGGAATTGTACTGTAGTATGTGAATAAAATATTAAAGTTCTACCACCATATTAGAACAGAATGTTCCAGGTGGCTACAAGAGAGGCTGTCAAGCTAGATTGCTTAAGTACATTGTCAGATAGGCAAAAGATTTTCAATTCTCGTTTCAACTTTTTTTCCTGAATTATGTGGATAGTTTCATATATCTCTCCAATAATGTAAAAATTGCACCACAAATAATTCTTTTATTTATAATTCCCATTCTTATGATTTGAGTTTTCTCAAATATTTTTTTACATATTTTTATGGATTTCATTCTTTCTCCTTGATCCCCCCTGATTGTCACGACCTTCAATCTTGTCATTTCCTAAGGCCAGCTACAAAGACCTTTTCGAGATAGCACACATCACTCCATGTATGGTGTTGTTCGTACTGAAGCTAGACCACAATGCATCAGTTCAAAAGTTCTAACTTTTAAGTTAAAAGTTGTCGATACGCAATACAATTTCTTCTTGTGATGGCAACGCAAACATGAATTTTCTGCGATCGTTAGCGCACTGTTGTTGCAAGACATGACTTATGCCGCAATTCCTCGCACTTTAAATGCAACCAGGGTGGTGGTATTCCACCTTCCTGATGCAAAAGAAATCTTAACTGTTGCATTGCCGGCACGAGAGAAATTACAGAGTGTATCGTTAGAGGTAAACTTCACGTGACCTTGAAGCTGACTCGCAGCGCCGATCCAGACAGTTTTCAGGTAAGTTTGATTTATGAACAAAACGATCTTACTGAGTCTAGAGGTTACTCTCAGTTTTTACGCACGACGTTTGCGCGAGACACTTCAAACAGGACATTGCAGATATTTGGTGCGAGAAATTCCTGATTGGATGACTCTGGTTCAACTGGATGATGTCACCGCCGCGCCGCGCCGCCACCGCCGACCCTGTGGAAACACCACACATGTCAATCAAATCAGACGCTCATGAGTCGAGTCGATCCAGATCCCGAGACACTAGTGATCAAACGCCTTCGAAAAGGATTCAAGTATCTAACCAGCCCATACAACTTGCGACGAAATAGAATCACTAATAACACTAACGCCAGGACAACTATAACTGTTTTGGTCCTAGAATCTATCTCCTGTCTTTCTTTCTTCCATTCTTGAAGTTCATCAACGTAAAGAAACTGGTTCCGGTAATCAGCGGGCAATTCAAACTGAGAGGGTATGGGGAAGAACGACTCATAGAAGTCGACCAGAAGCGCTCGCACTGTGCTAGCGTCTTGCGAGTGGTCGATGTTGTCGTTCAAGCAGATAAATTTTTTCTTGTTGGCGCGAATATTGTCGAGTTGTCGGAGAACGGCTGTAGCGTTGTTGCCGATCATTTTGAAGGCTATATCGTCGTCTCCCAGAGTCTCGTGCTTGTGTTTCTTCGATGTTTTTTTGGTGTCGTTTAAGAGGTTTAGTATTGGAGCGCATGCGCTGAGCAGTGATTCGGTGACCACAGGTAGGGCGGACGCGGAGGTCTTCTTGTCTAGAGGTTTGGTCATATTGAGTGAGCAGTCGATAAGTGTTTTTTCTAGCTTCTTCATCGTGGCTGAGTCAAGAGGGAGAGGGTATATTTTTGCGGCCAGAGTGCGTAACTCTCGATCGGAAAGTTGACCTGAAGGACGAGAAATAGAATCAAATGAGCGAGGGGTAAGGAAGGATGGTAGGGAGGGAAGAAAGGAGGGAAGAAAGGGGAGGAAAAATAGATGGGAAGAAGTGGAGGAACGAAGGAAGGAAGGAGATTAAGGGAAGGAAGGTAGGAAAAGAAGAAGAGAAGATGAATGGATGAAGATTGAAAGAAAAGAGGTGAAAAGAAAAAGTTACAGTCTATTGCCTTCAAACAATTGTTGCACTTGGGTTAGTTTCTATACATTTCATTGTATTAACCCAAATGCCTCGACTTGCAACAATTGTTTGAAGGAAATAGAGTGTAACTCCGATATCTGCTATTTATCGATACTATTTGGGGTTGTCGAGCTTATCGAATATCAAACACTTGTCGACACTGGAACTTTTCGCGAAGAACACTGATAAACGATGACAATTAAAAATTCTACTCACCTGAGTGATCCGAGTCAAGTTCGATAAAAAACTCGGTGACGTTGATTGAAGACGGTTGACCAATCACAAAGTAGTTGTACGAAAACGCAAACTGCATGTCGTCAGAGCTGCGTAACCTATGCGATGACGTCACATCAAACTCCTCCGGAAACATATCCTGTAATTCGTTCATAATGTTGACGTCAATCATATGAGGCATGTGGGCGGGAACCTTACGCGCGATGTAACCAAACTTCCGGTTGTAGATACGATGAACGTGAAGAAGGGAATCAGCAAAAGTGTCTAAGATTTTCCGGCTACGATAACCAGTAGAAAAGGTGTATTCCTCTTGCTTTTGCCGGCGCTGTTCGCGTTTTGCTGAAAGCTGAAAAATCTGATGTCTTTCCCAGGGTAGGAAACTCGTGTCTGTAGCGCGCGTCTTTGGGTTCCAGTCCCCGTAACGTGACCTCCATTTCCGGTAGCTTTTTTCCATGTCTTCGTCGTAAGAAAGTTGTTTGCGCTTCGTGTTTGCGATCCAATTGGCAAGAAATAGCTCGTCTTCACTTGGTTTTAGTGACTCTTCTTTCTGTTTTCCGCCTCCAAAAGACCCTTTAGTATTATCTGGTGCAAGAAAATTTAAATCTTCTTGAGCGTCATCCACCGATAGAAGACGGCGGTTAAAGTTCTGCTCTTTGTTTGAAGCCTTTGGATTTTCACTCTCTACTTCTCGTTTACTTTTGTCTTCTGTTTCCAGGTCCTTATATTCGCCCTAAAACAAAACAGTCATGTTAAATACTACTTTTCAGCTCGTGCCAAACTCTTTTCCATTTCATACCACGCGTCATTCTCTTGAGTATTATTTCCTTAATTGTAATGTTTTTACTATTTCAGACCATGTGTTATTCAGGGACCTTGGAAATAGAAACGCATAAGTCCCCCACCCCCTCACACACACTTTTTATGTTTCTCTGTGGTGCTTGTTATTCTCTTGTGTACTATTTCTTTATTTACTAGCAAGGATCGAAATGCATGAATGCCTAGCTAACAAAGAATCTTAATCTAAAGGTATAACACATGGTATGACATGAGGAAACATCACACCTAAGTCAAAAAGGTCTTGGTTGTTTTAAATGAATAATAAGTCATCCAATAAATTTTGTAGATTTTGTTGCTCCTTAATTTAAGGGGGCTAGTGAGGGAGTGGTCATTATTAAGAGGGTGAGGAGGATGGTGCAAATAGGGGATGCTTCACCAATTTTATGCAGAGAGAAAAGGGGGAACATATCTTGTATCCAGTGGGGGAGGGGGAGGGGGCTTTGAAAAAATATGCATAGCATATCTAACTTTGCACCAGCCCTCCCCCCCTTTAAATAATTCCTGATCCTTAATACTAAAATACTGGGAAAACATTTCATTTATTGATATTACCTTTCTTTTGTTTAGTTTCACATATTGTTCTTCAAACAAGCTTGAATCAATTGACACATTTGTCACCGTTGTCTTAACGTTACCATGGTTATTTGTAGCACGGTTGTCATAGTAACTGGCATTATTGAAATATTCTCTCAGGAGCTTTGCCTTGCGCCTTCTGTAGCCCTTCTCTGTGAGATCTCCTTCGGCAAATTCCTCTTGAAGACTCTGCAGAGCCTTACTGACTTCTTGGGGAAGAATTGTATCATTTGATAGATGTGGAACATCATATTTTGAGCTGTCAATCACCATCCAAGTTGGTCTCGGAAAACTGCTATTGACAACATTCCAATAATTGATAGGCTTATTTGCATAAAGAATTCTAATTTCTTTGTAGCTTCTTTCCGTCACTACATTTAAAGTTGGGTTTAATGTTGATCTTTGAGTAATCGGCATGAAGGTTGGTGGCTCAGTTGTGGGAACATAAGTTCCAGTTGTTTCAATGCTGATGTTAAAGTTGAGCTCTACTTTCTTGGTCTGATTTGCATCAGGGACACCAGTTATTCTAAATGAGACAGGAGTACGGCTATAATTGGTTCGCAAAACAAGGGTAAGTGTTTTATGTTTCTGAGCGACCACAGCTGATCTTATTATCGTCTCCTCGGTGTGCTCAGCATCTGTTATTTTACCATCTTGGAAAAAGTGTGACATGTTAAAGTACAATACTGTTAATCCACTGGGTAATGAGAAATTCTGGTTGTTCTGTTTTATATCTACTTTGTACAGCATGTCAAACTTTGAGACACCACAATCACCTGCGTCAAACCCACATGCTTCAACATTGCAAGCTGTGTCGCAGTAACGGTCACCCACCCAAGTATCTGCACAACCAGTTCCGCAGAAATCTAATCGGAATCTGGATTGCTGTTGATGCCAGTTTTGATAAGAATGTCTTGATCCTTGCTTGACTCCAATGCAATCACCTCCATCATAATCACACTCAGATACATTACAAGCTTTGTCACAGTACTTATCAGATATCCAATTTGCTGGGCATCCATCATTGCAATTTGGAACGGGCCATGTAAGAAATATTTTTTGACCTTTTGCATGAGTATAAAAGTCATCCGGCCACACATTATCACCAAACATAACATCATCGTTCATATAGATAAATTTCTGTGATAATCCTGGTATTCTATGAATATGGCTTTCAATAGCTGGAGAACTAAAGGTTGGCAAATGACTCTGGTTTTTAAATATATCTTTGTGTGGAACAACCTTGATTCTGGGGTTATCAAGGTTCAGCCATGACGGGATTTGTCCATTAGTGACAATATACACATTACGGACCCATGGTGCAAACTTCTCTATTGATCTAAGAGAGTATCTCAATTCCTGATTATCTGCAAACCGATTGGCTGAGATATCATGTTCGTCACTATCCTCATAGGCACTTGTTGACTGTTCTTTTGGCTTCGGGAAAATATTTGACCAAACTAAATATGCAGGGTGGATTTTCAGTGCGCCATCGTCAACCGTGAGATTCCCCTTAAATTGTTCAAGGACTCTTTGTGTTGAACTTTCATCTCTAAAGTAAACTACAGCTACATGTTTACTTGGCTCATAACTTATATCTATCATTGATTTTCCATAATGCTCTTGTAATGCTTGCTGCAACTGGACTATATCAGTGTACTTGGTAAAACCAGTAACTAAGACTTCATATTCAGAACTTATGCTTCTTGCATCTGAAGCATTTGTAGTAAAGTATCCTTGATAGCTATCAATACTTTGACCATTCCATTTTATACTTTCCTGCATTGAATTACGTGTGCTGTCTGCATTTGGAAAATAAAGAATACTTATATACTCCTTTTCTGGCCCATTTAAGGTCGAATTTCGAACCTCAGAGACCAGTTTAAAGGAAGGATGTAGAGACTGTGCTTCTTTAAGAGTCAACCCACGTTGTTTAAGCACATTTTGAAGAACCAATATTCTTCCAGGTACACAATTTGCAAACGAACAGTCAAAACTTGACCTCACACCTTCATTGCTCTTTCTTCTCTTAGCGTTTGAGATTATCGCCTTTTTAAGGAGTTTCTCAGAGTTTCGAACATCGGAACCATTCCTAAATATCTCATTCTTCGTCCTGTTTTCTTGTGCTTCTAGCTCAAGCCTAAGTTTCTGAAGTTGTGAAATAAGTTTAGGTTCGCTTCCGTTTACCCAAGTATACACAACATCTATAGGTATAGGTAGACAGAGACGATCCTGGAAGGATTTTCCAACTACGTTATCATGATAAATGTTGAAATTTAAGGAATATTTTTGCATGCTCCATTCCAGCACCACCTCCCCGAACTGAAATGCTGAGACAAGTAGAAGCAGGATACCACCGAAGCATAATATTATCCCATACCGCGTGGATAGACAGCTGTAGGTTTGCCTTTGAACGAGTTTGCATAGAATCTTGAACAGTACTCTACTCATTTGTGGAGATCGAGGGTAGTAGGCAAAATATTTCAGCTGTTTTTTCACCTGTAAGTACTGAAATCAAAACAACAAGCGTTCGTCCGCCATTACACAACACGTCATGATCGTCATGTGGTTCCATTACACAGGTAGCCCAATGCTAGCAACAGGTGAATTTATGGATGATTTTAGAGGGGAGGGGTGGGGATAACCGGTACCCTCCACCCCTGGAAATGAAATCCATGGATTTTGTCCCAAAATATCTTCAAAATTGAAAGTCAAATCGTAGAAATAAATATACTTTCTGTTTTCCTGCTAAAAGGTTGTGAGGCATTTTGATAAAATTTGATTACTTAGATAAACCACTTAATTTTAATTTTTACACCATGGGATTGTGTTTTTTCATTTATGCATTTTTTTTTTTTTTTAATCATTTTATCAACCTTGAATACCAAGTCGGAACCTGAGAAAGTTTGTTTTTGGGCTTCCTGTGTTTATTCAACGCATGCGCAGTACGTAGATACGTGGCAAGCAAAGAAGCGTCGAGCTGAAAAGTTGTAAATAATTCGACAAAAAAATATGAATATTTAGTTGCTTCGTCACTCTAAGCTCCACACATCCTTCCTAGTTTATCTCCTAAACAATTCACGACCCATAACTATAAACAGACGCTCAGTACTTCGCGAAAGGGATGAAATTTCGCAGGAGAAATTTCGTGGTTTTCGTCCTTTTATTTCTTTCAGCACAAAACAAAGGTTAATATTTTTTCGTTTTTCATTTTTCAAAATCTTTATTTTTATTATTTTAACTTATTTTGCTGCCATTCTCTTGCAGCTGAAGAAATTCCAGCTAAAGAGGAGGTAAAAGAAGCTCAGGTGCGTGTTATTTGAAAATTTGAGCTTATTTTTTGTTATTTTATTTGAAATGTGTTTGCAAGAACTTTTGACATTTATATTTTAAATTAAATTATATATATTATTACAACCATTACTCCCTGAGAGGGGCTTCTCTGTGAGGTTTGCTCCACATACACTATCAATACACTCAATCTTTACAACACACAACACTATACTCACATGTGGATTTTTATGGAGTAAAGAAAGCCGGTGAACTTGGAGAAAAATTTTGAATATCTAGACAGAGGCATATACAAGTTTTTTTCAGCCGAGATTAGAGTTCTACTCAGTTTTTTCACTTCCTGATTGTAATAGACCACTTTACCTTTGGTCTAATGTTTCCCCACATGTCATTCCCTAGAGTATTATTTCTGTGTCTGATGGTTGTGTATGAGAAGACACGTGAATATGGATACAACCCAAACAAAAATCTTATTCTCAGTAGAATGACACATTGTCTGAAATGGAGAAACAATGCACCCAAGGGTAAAACGTTTGTGGACCACTTGCAGTACGTCAAAATGCAGCTCAATTTGGAGAAACAAACAATAGGTTTCCAATTCTCAGGATACTGAAATCGTTTTGTTTTGTCCTCCAAATTGAGCTGCTTTGATGTCACATGCAAGGAGTCTATTAGCACAGTATGTTCTTTTTCATAAAACTCTTTATTATTTTGTTTTCAGGAGAGTAATGTAGAACAAACAGCAGATACCACCAAGAACCAACAACAAGCTACACACATTGAACCAAAGACACGTGAATCTAGTGATAATAGTGAACATAGTGAAGATTCTAAAAGTAAATTTGAACATGATATGAAAAAAAGTACAGAAAATGAAGTTGTTAGGGATGATGTAAGGACTAGTGAAAGTTCTGGAGAACAAGTTGTGCAAAATGATGACAACCAACAGCAAGAATATAGTAATACACAAGTTAAATCTGAAACTGATACTTTTGGAAATATAAATCAGCAAGGTGATCAAACAGTGGTGCAAATCTGCAGAGTGGGAATAGTGAAGTTGTTAATGGCAGAGAAGATGTCAGACCAGTGGAGGAGGGACATGACACAGAGAATCTGAGAGATCTAGGAGATAAGAATGTTGTGAATGACGAGAAAATGGGAAATGAAAAGGTTGATAATGTTGAGATACAAGATGGAGGTTCTGTCAGTGATAATCGAGAACAAGGTTCACAGCAAGACAATGATAACAGTGAACAACAAGTTGTGAATGACGAGAAAATGGGAATTGAGAAACCTGCTGATAATGTGAAATCTGTAGAAAAAGGTCAAGAAAATGATAACAGTGAACAACAAGTTGTGAATGACGAGAAAATGGGAATTGAGAAATCTACTGATAATGTGGAATCTGTAGAAAAAGGTCAAGAAAATGATAACAGTGAACAACAAGTTGTGAATGACGAGAAAATGGAAAATGGGAAATCTCACGATAATGTCAGATCAGTAGAAAATGATTCTGGCAATGGGAACCCAGTAGATCAAAGAGTAGACTCACAGGAACCAGCTTTATCAGAACAAATGAACTTAAAAAAATTGAAAGAAAACTTGAAAGATGGTAAAGTTGGGGTCAAAAGTAAAAAGAAGAACAAGAAAAAGAAAAGCAAAAAATCTGGGGGAAAAAAGAAAAGAGTAAGAAAGATTCCCAATTAGAATATGAAGATGAGGATTATGAAGATGAATATTATGATGAATATGAAGATGTTGATGATGCCGAGCAAGGTGGTTATGTCAAACATACTGATTATTATGATGACGAGGCTAAAGGCATGATGGGTCCAGAAGGTTATATAGATGAAGATGAAGATGCTCCCCCAACTCAAGGAACAACAGAAGAGCCAACAAACCCCCCTTTTGATGAAGAAAAAGTCCAAGAAATTCATGAAGAATTGTCTGAAGAAATCAAGGAAATGGGTAAAGTTTGAGATTGATATTTATATACTATTAAATATTTGATTTATATCACTGTTTTTAAATTGTTATATCATCACCATCATTTTAGTCATCATCACCATTGCCATCATCATCATCATCATCATCATTATCATCATCATCATCAAAACCATCATCATCATTATCAATATTATCATATTTTATTTTTTCTTTGTTTTCTTATGTTATGACATTGTGGGAATATTAGTTTTTGACAGATCTTTTGTGCTATGGCCAAGAAATCACTGAATAATTTCTATGACTTGAATTCATAAGATTTTTTAGCAGTTATCGATTTGTTTCTTAATGTACCTTTAGAATGCATTGATTCTAAGACAGACAATAATTGGTGTCTGTTCCAAGTGGTATATCAAAAACACATTTTAGCCTGTCTGACGTAGCAACAGTAACTAGGAAGGAAAGGAAGAACAATGAATGCGAGATCAGTGTATTATAGTTAGGGATTGCTCATTAATTATGCCTGGGGGGGGGGGGCTGGAGGAAAAATCGAAAAAAACCCTTGGAAAAATTCTCAACCCCCACAATTTTATCTAAAAAAATTTTTTTGACCCCCCCCTCCTTGTGACCTTTTAGACATACCTTAATCATTTGTTTTTAAGTCAGCAAATGCTATTAAAGCCCCCCTTGTTTTTGTGATTTTTTTTCAAAGCCCCCCCTACTTTTCCTCCAGCCCCTCCCCCTCCCCAAGGCATAATTAATGAACAGCCCCTTATTAGTCAAATAGGGTTGTATATTTAGCAGTGTACTAGCATTAATGAAGAAAGGTAGATAGTAGTATGTTGCATTGTCATGATCATGTTACAGTTTGAAGAATCCACGCTAGGTTGCAGTTGAGATGATCCCTGCTGTACAGCTAGTACCATTGATCATGATGTTACTTACTGGCCGATTCTTACTGGCTGTTCATCTATTGGCGTATTTTATTCTCATCATTAGATAGTACAGCTCCTACCTCAGGGCAAAAGAAAGCACTACTCAAGGAAGAAATTATAAAACTCAGAGGTGGAAAAAAATATGATTTTGTTTGAAATGTTTATGAAGAACTTACCGAGAACAATATTAACTAATTTTGCAAATGCTAATCATATGCTGATCAAAAAAAACCTTCATAAAAATATAATCTTCCTTGGCTCTTTATTAACGTACATGTACGGCTGTATACCTTGTTATGTGTGCAGTTAAACTGGAATGATAACTACTGTAATGCATAGTAGATCTGATAATAATGTTTAAAAGTTAATTTTCATTAATACCACTATTGTCATTGCCATACTCTGATCCAGAAAAAAGTCGCAACAGGGAAATTGGACAACACACTGCCGTCAATCAAATAAACTGTTCAGTACTCTTACGTGACTCCTTTACGTACACTGTTAACAGAGGACCACAAGATTATCTGTTGAAATATCGTCAAGTGCCATCCTCTATAAACAATGTTGATTTCATTTGATCTTAATTTAATTTAATTTAATTGATATACCAAGCCTAAAACACAATGCATTTTGTTAACTAATTCAGGAGTAAAGCTCTAAGAAATTGAATAACAATAACATGGCATAATGGCTTTGATTTGCTAATGATAGTAATTTGAATGCTTAATATTGCTAAATAGATAATAAGAGCAATAAACTAGAGCACAAATATTATTCCACGAAATGCTATGATGGTGTGGTATCCAGGGAAGTGTCCACTAAACTCAACAAATCATTCCCCACTCCCCCCCTCCCCCCACATTGGTTGGACACACCCCTTGGTGTCATACTGCATTTATTAAACAGACGCATTAGGGGGGAGGGGTGTTGAACCACCAATATGAGTCCATATGGAAAAATGCTTTAGTAAAAACAAAAATTCAGGAAAATTATTTTGTATTGGATATTTTCTAATTAGGGGATCCATATTATTGTAATTTAGGGGTCCATTGAACCAAGCTCCCTGCAAACTCCCTCTAGATCTGTCCCTGAGATATGAATCATAATCTATGAACATATATGGAATGCATATTTTAGAATTTTCTGAAATATGTTTTGATATTTTGCAGAGGAAAATGAAGCCATGAAAGCAAAAAATGAGAAACTGAAAGGTTAGAACTGTTAAATTTCCCATTTAATGCATACCATTACTTGAATCAATCCTCATTGACCTGATCATAGCTTGGGTGTAACGTCTCAGACAAAGAGTTCTGTTTTGTTTGCCACAATCGAGTTCAAGAAGCCCTAATAATTTATTATTTATTATTTATTTAAATCAATTGATTATTATTAATTATTAGTGATACATACCATCTGATAAATGCAGGTAAAATTGCTATCCAGCAATAGTATAAAATCCAATGAGTTTCATGCTACCAAATCATGCCACGTGGGAAGTGATGTAATGACAATTATTATGGAAATTTGTGAGCAAAGCATGAGCAAGCAAGGAATGAGAAGAGAGAGAGTTAGAGAGAACACAAGTTGATTTGTAAGACCTTTATAATGGGGTGGAAATAAATGCAAGTTTTAAAACTACAGCCGTTGGGTATCCCCTGGATATTGTTCATCTGGGCCTGGTAAGGTGGATAGCGCTGATCTGATAAATAAACCCTTATTCCAGTGGATAAGTCAATGATGTTATCCAATAAATTTATCCACTGGTAAGATTTATCCGTTGCATAACGCTATCCACCCTTTGTACAACCTGGCACTGGTGGATAAGAATTTATTCTGGGTTCGGTTGTACGAAGCCTGGATAGCGCTATCCAACGGATAAATCTTATCCAGCTGATAAATTTATTGGACAACAACATCGACTTATCCACTGGATAGCGCTATCCAGGCTTTATACAACTGAGCCCAGAATAATAATCGGTAATGAATAATCTTAAAAACATTTAATGTTTGAATTTTGTACAGAACAAGCTGGATATCTGGAATACAATGAAGCACAGAATCTCCTCAATCAGACTAAACCAAGCTACAGAAAGTAAGCAATGAAAAAAGCATACATAGATATACATGTATATTACTTATAGAAAGGTTTCCATGGTTTTATTTAATTCAAATAACAATCAACAAACACAAATTACGTCATTGTATGTCCATTATTGACATATCTTTTGAAATCTCTTGGCCCATTCCTGAGCCCCAGTAGAGTAGTTGCTTTGGCTGCAATTAGTTTGTTTTTCCTGGTAGAGAAAAGAAGGTGGCTTGTTATCAACTTCCACTTTCCCAACCAAATCTACCCCTGAAATTCATTCCTAATATGTCTCATTTTCATTTCTCATTTTCCTATTTAATTTTTTTTCAATCTCATTTTCTTAATTCATTCCTATTATGTCTCATTTTCATTTCTCATTTTCCTATTTTAATTTTTTTTCAATCTCATTTTCTTAATTCATTCCTATTATGTCTCATTTTCATTTCTCATTTTCCTATTTTAATTTTTTTTCAATCTCATTTTCTTAATTCATTCCTATTATGTCTCATTTTCATTTCTCATTTTCCTATTTTAATTTTTTTTCAATCTCATTTTCTTAATTCATTCCTATTATGTCTCATTTTCATTTCTCATTTTCCTATTTTAATTTTTTTTCAATCTCATTTTCTTAATTCATTCCTATTATGTCTCATTTTCATTTCTCATTTTCCTATTTTAATTTTTTTTCAATCTCATTTTCTTAATTCATTCCTATTATGTCTCATTTTCATTTCTCATTTTCTTACTTTTCTTACCTTTTTTTTATTTCAATCTCATTTTCTTATTTCATTTCTTCATTCCACCAGAGCTTACAAGCTTTTAGAAGAAGCAGCAGTGGTTCATAATTATACTAAAGCCAAGGAGATGGTTGTTTTTGCATACCTGGTAGGTTGATCATACTTATAGCAGGAGAAAAATCTTGGGTGGGGGGGGGGGGGGGGAGGGGGAGAAGATGGTATATGCAGCAATTATAGTTATTAAAGCAGTATTTATATTCAGATGGTCAAATGGAGTTAATGATATGAAGCTTATTGCTTTTGTCTTGCTGTTTAGTTTGGTGACTATCTTCCAAGAAATTTTTCTAAAGCACATGAAATATTTCAAGAATTAGCCAACATGGGGTCTCCAGTTGGACAACAGGTAAGAAGGAATGGATGGATGGGGGATGGATGGATGGAGGAATGGATGAATCGATGAAGGAGGGAAGGAAGGAAGGAAGGGAGGGAGAGAGGGAGGGAGGGAGGAAGGGAGGGAGGGAGGGAGGAAGGAAGGAAGGAAGGAAGGAAGGAAGGAAGGAGTAGAAGATGTTGAAAATTATGATGCAATTTATTCACAACTTCTAATAAATTAAATAAACAAACCAACATATCTACTCTACTCTATTCTAGTCTAAACATTCAGGATTTACATTTATTTCAATCCCTACCTCTTGGAATTGTCCAGGTTCTCAACCAGGACAGAGGTTTTACCAAAAGGTTGAATTCAATGACTTATTAATTAATTCAAAAAAAAAATTGTTGTAGGGTCTTGGCTTCATGTATGCAGCTGGTGTACATGTCAACTCTAGTCAAGCCAAAGCCTTGGTCTACTACATGTTTGCGGCATTAGGTGGAGATGTTAAAGCACAAATGGCTCTGGTAAGTATTGGTTAATAACTGCCCTTGGACAGACAGACACCTATGAGAGAGACAGATACTGGCAAGACTGATGAACAGACTGATAGACAGACAGTGACAAAAGATGGGCATAATAATATGGATCATGGACAATAGAACCATCTCACAGAACTTAAATGGAGAAGAAAAAAGTGAACAGAAAAAATATTAACCATTTTAATGGTATCAAAAATCTTCTTGATCAAGTATGCTTACTTTTAATTTTGTTGTTATGTTAAAGGCATATCGCTACTGGTCTGGAGTTGGTGTTCAATCAGCTTGTGAAACAGCACTTACTTATTATAGGAAGGTCTCCAACAAAGGTATTCAAAGTCCTTCCATTTATTCCAACAATCCATCCATTTATCCATTGATTTGTCCATCCATTTACCCACCCATCCGTCCCATTAAAACCTGCCTCCATCTCATCCATCCATCCATCCATGCATTCTTACCATCCATCCATCCATCCATCCATTCATCCATCCATGCATCCATGCACCTACCCACCCACCCATCCATCCATCCATCCCATCCATTGATCCATCCATTGATCCACCCACTCATTCATTCCTGCCATCCCACTAGTCTTCCTTCCTTCCTTCAGTCATCCCATTCAATCCCATTTATTTATTCTTTATCACAGTTGCTGAGGATGTATCATTGACTGGTGGTCCAGCCGTACAGAGAATAAGACTAATAGATGAAGATGAACAGGTATTTGGCCTACAAGCCCTAGAGACCTAAGGGAACCTAACAAACAACAGATTTTATACAATTTCATGCTCACTGAACAAATGCTCAATATGAAGTGAAATACTACAAATGTAGTGATCCAACAATTCTTTCTAGTATGCATACAAAATAAGATACAAACCTCCTCTCAATGCTGTAGTCATAGGTAATTTCCAAAAAATTGACTTGAGAGAGGGAGAGGGTGCTAATACACTGCATGCTGTTCTACGAGAATGCCCCATGTCATGTAAACTGCTAATGTACTGCTTCATGTGAGTAGAGTTGCTTGTTGGTTCTCTCCTGTGCTTTGAGGGTGTTATCGGAGGTCTCTAGTTTAGTTTCGAATATATTTCAATTTTGAATGTTTACTGTCTGTTTATTAGGGAGGAAATAATGCAGTGCTTGATGATGATTTGATTCAATACTATCAATTCCTGGCAGACAAAGGTGATGTTCAAGCCCAGGTAGGATTTCAGAATGTTCAGGGCCCTTTGTACGAAGGGTGGATAGTGCTATCCGTAGGATAAATCCTGATCCAGTGGATAAATTGATGCTGTTATCTAATAAATTTATCCACTGGATAAGGATTTATCCATCAGATAGCGCTATCCAGGCTTCCTACAACCGGGCCCTGGTTAAAATCCTTTTTTTTTTTTCATGTACAGAATGTGTAGAGATAACTTTTTTTCCAATCAGTAGTTAACACCATTACAGACTTGTTTACAAGTTTAGCCTTGTTCAAGAGCAAATCATTCCTAAAAATCATTTGTAATATATAGAATGCATATATATTTATATGGATAAATGAGTCTGTGGTCATCAAAATCAACACTATGCATTAAATGGGAAAGAGGATAAATATGCATTTTTCTATTAAGGGTAGATCTACCATTCATTCCTTACCGTCGTTTGCATTACTACACGGCCACCCTAGACACAAATCGAGTCGTGTAGTTCGCAGTAGACTGCCGTCAATCATTCATGTTGACGCCATTTATACACGTTTGGATCAGTGAGTTGGCTTTTCTATCAAACTTTCTCAGTCAGAGTAAAATCCTGAAAGCGATTGCAAAGAGTTTGAGCACATCCAAGTAGAATGAGGTGACGTTTGATTGACGGCAGTCTATTGCAAACTACACGATGTGATTTGTGTCTGGGTTGGCCGTGTAGTAATGCAAACAGCAGTAATAAAATCATTCAAATAAAACCAACTGTTATTTTTAGGTTGGCTTGGGTCAGCTGCATTTCCAGGGAGGCCGAGGAGTGGAAGTTGACCATGAGGTATGTAATGTATTAAAAGAAGCCCATCCATAGAAGTGTGCAAATACATTAAATGTGATCTCACTTTAGCATGTCACGCTATAAGTCTTTACTTCTGAAGACTAACATATATTTTCTCTCTACTGAGTCGTGAAACTTTTAGAGACCATGCAGATATGCATGCATGCATATTAAGTGGTTTACACTAGTTTTCTCTAAAATTGAATCTTTCATTAGCTAAGAGTGCAAACCATATATACATGAAATAGCACAAAATAAATAGCATCAAACCCATGTATTTAAAGGTGATGGTAAAGTACCTATATTTAACGTCGGTAGTTCCTTCAGTTGAAATTCAACTGCTATCAATGGAAGCCGACGGTGCGCACTTTACCCCCTCTCTCCATCAATGCTCTGTTTAAAGAGTATTTAAAGCTGAAGCTACACGGATTAGAGAGAAGTCGAAACACACGTGGAGATCTTAAGGATCGAACTGTGGACCTCAAGCTTTGATGGTAGCGCACTAACCAACTGAGCTACGCCTGCTCCTGCAGCTATGCCTGCTCATTTGTTATGCTTTATTTGTACTGATTAGTTAGTAGTATTTCATGGATATACCATTTGGTTTGTATGGTAATTGTAATCCTGTATTTAGTATGATAATAGTAATGATAATTCTGTGTTACTTGGACAGAGGGCACACAGGTATTTTCAACAAGCTGCAGATGCTGGGAACTCTAATGCTATGGCTTTTCTTGGCAAGGTAATAGTTGGTTATTGTCTGGCTGTTTTATTATATTTATTATTATTATTATTACAGAAGGGGAACCTGGGGGGGGGGGGGGGGGGGGGGGGGGGGGGGGGAGGGGTGTTAAATACCACAAATCCATAGAGGAAAAAACACCAAAAACCAAGAATCTGTAAAGGAAATAGAAAAAATCTCTCAGCCCCAGAAGATATGTTTATAATAATATTAATATGATCTAAATGATCTTATTCTCAATAAAATTTCACATTGGTCTGAATTGGGAATAAAGATTGTTTTGTTTTTCATTTCATTTTATTTTGTTTTGGCAATGCTATGGGGTCCAAAAGGGAATATAGTATGAATTAGTTTTTTGTTTTATTCATTTTCCATTTCATTTCACTTCCAGATGTATTCAGAGGGGGGTCATGATATCAAGCAAGACAACGAGACAGCATTCAAGTGGTTTAAAAAGGCTGCAGACAAGGTAGGAGCAAGTGATGCTTTGTATGATAATCATATCTGTTAATTATTCAATTTATTGATCAAGGGTGAAAATCAAGGATGGTGTAGTGATAGTACACTCACCTCACACTTCTGGGTTCTTGGGTTCAATTCCTGGTCTTGCTGTCTCGTGAGTATCAGTAGGCAAAATGATGGTGTAGGCCAACTTCAATAGATGAAAAACAATGCATAGGTGAAACTGTTTCATCTCATGTGAGAGGATTTGGTTGGGTCTCTCTAGCTCCCTTGACTAAAGGCTTTTTCAAATCACCACTGAAATGCTTGATTGTTGTTGTTGTTGTTGTTGTTGTTGTTTTCAGGGGAATCCAATTGGTCAGAGTGGTCTTGGACTGATGTACATGTTGGGTAGAGGTGTAGAAAAGGTAATAAAATCCAAATCAACTCCAATAAAACTTAAAATAGGCAAAGAACCTGTTGAATTATTTGTTTCCCGGTTCAACCCTGTATGCTATCCTAATTTGAAGGCATTGTTTTTTTACGCCGAATTTGCAGCTTTTATCCAATGGTTTTTCTTTTATTATAAATGACTAGTGATTCTATTTCGAAGTTTTGCAACAACAACAACAACAAAAAATGAAAAATGAAAAAAAAAATGTTTTGGGTTGTGCGCTGGTTGAAGTCCTGTGAAGCCGGTCAACGACAAAGGTCTTTCAAAGGACTGTATACATCATGTGTCTATAGGTGACTCTGTGGATCGTCACAGATCTTTACGATTAATTTTCCTCCATTGAGATGGTATTAAGATAAATTGGATATTATTTGGATTTGACTGAAATGGATTGCAAGTGATTGGGCCTCAGTCAGTGACTGGATCTTGAATCACAAAAAAGTTTTGAATTTTCACCTTTTGAATGGCCATGGATAGTCTTAATGTATAGCAAAAACATGCTCAACTTCTAAAACTTGTTTTCCTCTTGTAAATGCCCGAATTTTGAGTGTTTTTAAATTTGGAAAATCCGGAACCGGACATAGCTGGAATGGACTGGACATCGGTTGGCTGGATCGTACGGAACATAAACGTTTTTTTTTACGCCGAATTTGCAGCTGTTATCCTATGATTTTTATTTTATTATGAATAACTATTGATTCTATTCTGAAATTGTACAAAAAAAATGCAACTACTATGCTAGCAATTCATCTTAAATCATAAGCTGCATTGGTGATAGAGTACAATACTATAAGTGTGTAACATAAATACCACTAAATAGTAGAGCTAAATTATGCTAATCCTATTGTTTTCTCTTGTTTAATTAGCACTCTTTACTACTAAATAGTGCAAAGTGTTGCACACTTTTAGTGTTTGTACTCTAATAATTCTTTAATTAATATGTAGCTTGTAAAGTCCAGCTCTGATTGTAATGTAAAGCACATTTGGAACAATGTGAAATGAGCTATAATAACTCCTTGGGGGGGGGGGGGGGGTTCATTTTACATTGTGGAAAAGAGAATGGATTTTGCCATCCCACCAAATCACTACTTACAGTGTACATGACGCTATCCCAGAATATTTGGGTAACAATTTGCACATTCATATTCATTTTTTCCCCATTCACCATGAAAAGGTTATTCATTATTTGTGTATTTTTTTGTCCAGAATTATGAGAAAGCTTTTCAGTATTTTAAGATGGCTGCTGAACAAGGTTGGGTGGATGGACATCTCCAGATAGGAACCATGTACTACCGTAAGTACACCGTCATAATCTTACAATAAGAACATGCGTATGAAACGACTGAAGATGAGGGCCAATGGGCCTTTTACAACTTCAAGTTGTGTAAAATGAACCAGCTCAACTAGAAGCGATGGACAGCTAGTTTCTAGTTGAACTGACTCATTTTTTACGCAACTTGAAGTTGTGAAAGGCCCATTGGCCCTCATCTTCAGTCATTCCATATAAGGCTCGTAATTTACCTATTACACATGTTCTTATACGATTTCCGAGCCATCCCACACGGCTTACAGCCTCATCTATCATATTATCATATGACACGTACGGCCCTGCTCGTGCGCTCTAATAAAACCATTGGAAAAAGTCACGTGATGGGGGCCGGACGGGTTGACGTAAGCGGGCCGGAAAAACCCGTCCGGCCCTGCTCGAATCCGCGCGCTTTCTTTTTCTTAATTATTTTTATTTTCGTGAGGCTCATATGATAAAATGCTTATTGACTGAGTTAGGTCGGGCCGTACGGGAAAATATTTGGCTCGAGGTCATTTGTACGGACCTCGCTGCGCTCGGTCCGTACGACATGACCTCGAGCCAAATATTTTCCTGTACGGCCCTCCCACTCAGTCAATAAGTACATAGTCTTACAATGGTATTGGTAATGGTCTGACTTTAGTTTTTGATTCAAAAAATCATTCCTTCATAAGTGGTTGGGTTATGAAGGGTGATGCAGTGGTATTGCACTTATCTCTCGGGTCATTGAATTTTGTTTTAAAAGTTGTAGCCAATTGAAAGAGGGATTCTAAGGAGGTTTGAATGTAACACAGGGAAGACTGGGTTCTCATGTGTCATAGAGTTTGATAGGTCTCTTCTTTAGGGCAAGGGTTTTAATGTGTGCTAAAAATAAAAATCTAAGTTATTATGTGTTTCTTTCATTTGCTGCTTGCCACTTTGTCTTCCAATTTTTCTTTATTTTCTTCCTTCTCTGTCACTTCTGTCACTCTTATCAGTCTTGCTATTCCTTTTTTCTTACAGATGGTCTTGGTGTTAGGAGAGACTACAAAATGGCCATCAAGTTCTTCAATCTCGCTTCTCAGTCAGGTAAAACAACACTTAAATCTTCAGCCAATTCACTGAACCCTTAATGAAGTTTCTACCAGAGAATTATTTTGCAGAGAGCAGGCCTAAGGTGGCTTGGAAGGGCAGATTCAGGGGTGCATGGTCACTAGTCACCCCCACCCCATGAAACAAAATGCGTTTAACTGAAAAAAAAACAACTGATAAACTCTCACTCATTTTACTTGAAGCACTCAATTTTATTTTACATCAATTTGAGATGACATATTTTAACCATTTTTCTGCCTTTTATGGGTTACCTGTGGTATTATTGCAAGGTACAGTCAACCCCCCTTGGAAAAGAGTGCTATATAAAATCATAAGTCATCGTATATACATGTACTGATTTTGTTTTCTCGTGTTCAGGTCATGTGTTGGCTTTCTATAACCTTGCTGTAATGCACGCCTCTGGCACAGGTGTCATGCGGTCTTGTCACACAGCTACAGAGGTAATGTACTGTTTAGTAATCATGTACTTTATGACATGACCAGTTTACCTGTGCTGGTCCGCGGTCATGGTTTATTGGGAAAACTGATATTTTGGGGTGCTACCTCCTACCTTGCCATGCCTGCACCATCGTCTACATAGCAACTTCAGTAAAGTTGTTTATAGGACTAACCTCAAGTTTCACCTTTTCAAATATTAGTCGTGTATTTTTTTGATGTATTATTTGAATAAAGTATCATTATCACCATGCATCATCATCATTATCATCATCATACATCGTGCATCTTTATCATCATGCATCATCATTATACTTCATCATGCATCATCATCATCAGTCATCATCATCATCAGTCATCATCATACATCATCATCATTATCATCATCATACATCGTGCATCTTTATCATCATGCATCATCATTATGCTTCATCATGCATCATCATCATCATCAGTCATCATCATCATCAGTCATCATCATCATCAGTCATCATCATACATCATCATCATACATCATCATCATGCATCATCATCATCAGTCATCATCATACATCATCATACATCATCATGCATCATCATCATTATTATTATCATAAAATGTCTCAAACTACAATTTCTTAACAAGCACATCCATCATCATGTATCACAATTTATGCCAGGATTGTAATTTTTTCCTCCATTGTTAGCTTTTTAAAAATGTAGCAGAGCGTGGCCGTACAGCCAAGTTACTAATGGAAGCGCATGAGGCATACAAACAAGGACAGGTTGATACAGCTCTCTTGAAGTACGCTATGCTGGCTGAACTGGGATATGAGGTGGCGCAGAGTAATGTGGCTTACATCCTTGACCATGGTATATATTACTTTTATAATAACTGTTATAAATCTTGTTTTCTGATTGAACTGGGAAATGAGGTGGCACAGAGTAATGTGGCTTACATCTTTGACCATGGTATATATTACTTTTATAAAATGACTGTTGTAAATCTCGTTTTCTGATAGGTGGGGGCGGGTTCTCAATGAGAGCACACGGTTTCAAGCATACAGAATGCGTCTCAAACAAACTCTCGTGAGAACTTTTTTTTCTACTCAAAAGGCTCACCATGATCTTTAACTAAAACTACTTTATGTTTGAAGGATTGTCTTCTATATTGAACAAATCTGAAACAAACTCCCGTGCCTTGCTTTATTGGACTAGAGCTGCAATACAAGGTAAGCCAAAGATATATAATATATTATTTACAAGACATTCAGGATTTTTTGAATGGTTATTAACCTTGAAGTAGCTCACTAAAGTCAGTGATTTTGACTTTTGGTATCATAATTGTTAGGGGATGAACAAAATCCTTACTGAGGAGGGGTTGGTTGGTTGGGTTAGCAACCTCCTGAACCCTCCCCCCCTCGAAATAGGACTAAAAAATTGAGGCCTAACTGCCAGTAGATGTTATTACACCATTTCTGAGTCAGTGATTGAAATTTCCATATTTTTATTGTAGGTAACACCCAGGCAAGAGTTAAGGTCGGTGATTACCATTACTATGGTTACGGCACGGAAGTAGACTATGAGATGGCTGCCTTCCATTACAGATTGGCCTCTGAACAACAACATAGTGCCCAAGCCATGTTCAACTTGGGTTATATGCATGAGAGGGGATTGGGAATGAGACAGGTCAGTCTTAAGTGCTTCGCATTTGGCTAAGTTCCAATTATTTTTCCTATTTGTAACCATTCCTTTGAGTATTATTTCTTTCTTTACTGAAAACTTTCAAATTAAGGCATGTTTTCCCATTCAAGACCCCATGAGATTCTAAGTAAATAAGAAGCAAAATTCTTATACTATCTTGCTTGACATTTCCTTGAGTAATTTTTTTTTATTCTATAGGATATTCATATTTCTTTATTCTATAGGATATTCATCTAGCCAAACGCTTTTACGACATGGCTGCACAAACCAATCCTGATGCCCAGGCTCCTGTTGCACTTGCTCTGCTGAAACTGGGCGTTCTTTTTTTCTGGGAATGGGCACGAGAGGTAAGAGAAGTAAGACAACTGGTGCTAAAAAATAACTAAACAAAAGAAAGTGTGAAAGGGATTCTGGTAGTTGTAGTATATGATGCTATTACAATGGGTTTCATAGCAGCCATGTATGAGGGGAAAACAGTAGAATCTTTCTCTTTGGGGACATAAAATCTCTTATATATTTGTGCTTTGATTACAGAATTACGATTTCTGGAACAGAATTGACTTGAACAAGCAGTTTGGACAAGACTGGGATATTTATCTTGTGACAATCTTAGCACTTATATTCGGCATGGCAGTATTTATACGAAGACGATAAAAAATATTGATATCATTTTTATGTGCAGCTAAATCTTCCAGGCATTGACCACAACAACTCTTAGAAAGCTAACCAATCATGAGTGAAAACTGAAGCCAATCGAGAGAGAGCAGAATATTGAAGTGAGCCAATCACCTTGTTTCAATCCCACAAGCTGTCAACAACATCTAAATTGTCTGTTAGAAACAGCAATTCCTCTATTGAGAACGCACCCTTTTTAAAAACGTACAGCTGTACAGCACCACACATTTCTTAATATATAATTAAAATAAAATGAATTTCAGCGACGCTTTAAAAAAATCTTCAATTATTAAGAAAACTTTTTTTGTAAAAATAATTTTCAGAGAGGACCTTCATTGAGCAGACACCAGACAAGGCCCCGAAGGTGTACCTGTTTATTAGAGGTTCCCTCCTCATTGGCTTTAGTTGTTGTGCTTTGTTTCCACTGTATAAAATGATTGGTTAAGTTGCTGAGTGATCCTTGGTTAAAGTGTCCACACAGTTAAACATTGTGCCACACATCTTTTTTACTCTCTCTCTTCCATTTCAAGAGTATATTTCATTTACGACAACACTCTTCCTAATTTAAGTAATTTTTAATAAAAATTATGTAGCTTGACTATTACATGTTAAACATTCTTATATTTATTGCAACTGAACAGTTTTTATTATACACCCACTCTGATTGGTGGAGAATCGTGCTGTATTAGCGAACAGAGCACAGCAAAGAAATGTAAAAAAACATTGAAAAAATACAACAGACTTTTGCTTTCTATATAATAAAAGGTATAAAACAGATTTCCCCCTATTCTGAGTGGATAACCAAGAATAGGGGCCAACATCAGAAATGTTTTGAGAAGAGAGAGAAATTTTGAATGATCTTATTCAGGCTATTATTAAAAATAAATTTCTACAAAAATACAAAGTTCATTCAAACCTATAAATTTCTACAAAAATCCAAATTTCATTCCAAACCTGTGACAAAACTAAATTCTAGGATAAAAAAAATTACTTGAGCCTCCAGAGGAGCCTCCCTCCCTGGTCTAAAACATTGGGCATTGGGAAACAGTGTTTAGGTGTACACCTACGAACTATCGATAATGGATTATGAGAGAAAATTGAAACATTCTACAAAATCCTTCTTACCTATCAGTCACTTATCAGTCAATGACGGTCATTTTTTATTCTTCTCTAAGTACTTGTCCATCCATTCAGAGCGTTCCTTCTGCCTGAACCTTCCACTGTAACTTAAATCGTTTAATGTCATGTTCCATCTTGAGATGTCTGCCCATCTGCCTGGCTCATTTCTCTCTACAAACTTATAACATTCATTGACCAGCCTCGCACCATTTTTCATTTCATTTTGGAGTGCTCTTGGGACAGCTATATGAGATGGTATCACTGGATTGGGTGTGTTCCAACTCCAGTATACCCAGTCATTTGGATATTGGGGATTAGCCTGAGTAGTATTTGGGATTGCAGCATATTCAATTTTGTGTCTGTTTTTCTTGACTTGATTTTTACTCAGACCGTCATGGTCTTCCACATATAGCAGATTTTGCTGTGGAGGCATCTTGTGGTGCACAAGATTAATCCTTCCAACCTTGGAAGTATCATTCTTGGCAAAGTGTACGTGTGCACACACTGCAAAATTGGAGTCATTAGGATCTTTTAACAAAAATAATCCCATTGGATGACCAGCATATGGTCCGTTCTGTAATGTTTTTAGCTTGTAATCAAGAACAGTGAAGTTTGGTAATTTCATGAAATTATGTGTTGTGGAAGCATTCAGTACTCTTGTTTTCATTAATTCCTCTTCCTTGTGTTCGTAGATTGTTAGTGAGCAAAATTTGAAGAAGCCAGGATCAGGAAAGAGAGTCACTTGATGACCATTATTGAAGTGAAACTGAAGAGTTAGCGGGGTTATTTGCTCTTCACTCGTAGTTACCACTTTTGGGGACGGTTGAGGTAGTGTACGATAACACATCTTCAAATTCTCATCCATATTTTCCCATTCTTCCTTTAATTTCTCAAGCAATGTTTGGTTTGGTTTAGAGTCAAAAAGCAAGGAGTAAAGTAGCCCTCATATGTAGGCTCGTTGGGGCCACAGGCAGTTTGGATAGTCACTGTGCAGCCATTTTGATTCCAAGGTCCTTCTTTCTTGTTCAACTCTTGGAGATCTTGAGCTATGATTCCAGAATAACAACTATCCAAGATAATGATAAGATGCTTGTTTTTCTTCTCCCTGTGCTGTTCATTGACTCTGACTTTACGGCTGCAATCCATGGTCTCAACAAGCCATAAAGACCGCTGTAACCAACGTGGTGAAGACACAGCTCTCCACCTTTGACAGGGAGGTCTTGTAGTTCCTTGGCAAATTCATCTGCAGCATTGTTATATTCAGTATTGAAATTGACTGCTTTAAGGTTAGGTGTAGACGATTTTCCTGAGCTATCACCTTTAGGGTCAAAACCATGCCCTGTGTAGTACCAAATCACATATTCTGGGAGCTCTGGTTTGAATGTGTGGCGCATGGCAGCGAAGCTGTTGGAAAACGCTAACTGAATCAATGCTCCGTATTCAGTGTCCTTCAGGAATATTTTGCCATCAGTCTTGTAATAGGCATAGAATCCTTGGTTTAGTGCATTGATTTTCGCTAGCCACTTGTGTACCAGATTAAAATCTTTTCTCGTGTCAGTATCGTCTTTTCCAGGGTTGTCGAAGCCTAAGTCCAGTTGTTCAGGAGAAGGAAGAAGACCGCACCGTGGATTTATTTCCATGTTTTCTGTCCACTCTTTTATCTGCTTTTGACGTTGAGCCATCATTTCTTGATATTTTTCATCCATGATTCACCAAGGAATTTGCTAGTATCGAAGCTTTCTTTCTCAAAAATAAGGCAGAACTTTTCGTGTGGTGCTGCAGACCTCGTGTGAGCAGACGGTACTTGAACCAAAAACGGCCTGGAAAACGAGTCGAGTCATAAGTTTAATTTGACTTTCTTCACTTTCAGCTCGAGGGTTTCGGTCAGCTTAGTGCACTTTCGAATTTCCGTTTTAATTTCTAGCCAATCATAATATACATTAAAAGCCAGAGGGTTTTCGTTTTCCAGGGGGGTAGAGAAAAATCCCTCTCTCTGCTCCGGCGCTGCAGATAAGAAAATACCCGTGACACATGAAATAAATAAATGTGTATATATTAAATCAATACCAAATCCCCAAACCTTCGTGGGAAAAAAAATCATTCATGCCATGATCGAGAACCAACAGAACTCCTTTATTAGTGAAGTGTTTTCAAAATAGCGAGAGGGAGACCGAAGATGACTTGTACGAAGGCGCAATGGAAGAAATGGATATATGCAGAACAGAGCGGGTTGGGCAAATAATATGACCTTTCGGCGCCTTATATGCCTACTGGCTGGGTGTTAAGGCCCGTTTACACCAGTGCGATTTTGCAGCGTGATAGTGAGGTGCGATTTTTGCGATAGTAAAGAATGATAAATGATTCACCTGTAAAGGTTTATTCCGGATTCCAAGACTACCTGGAAAGATATCTCTTTTATAAGTCAAAAAATATTATATTTCGCAAAAATGATGATGATGATAAAAAATTTCGCATTCCCACAATGCATTGCGGGTTTGGGTAACAAGGAAAAATCGTGTATTATGCTTAAGACTGATTAGAAGATGCTTTAAATATTTATAACAAACAACCAGAAATATAAAAAAAAGTAATTTTGAAAAAGTCTTTTAAGTAATTTGAGGATTTTTAATGTGGAACGGTTACAATGAATTATGGGGAATGTAAAAATGGCGGCAATTTTTTTCTTAAAAGATTTTCTTCGTTGTTGGGATCCCTGTGGGGATGATTACCGAGTACGGATGCAGTTGAATGCTTGGACACCCGTCCCGTACGTTGTGAGTCAGTGCTTACTGAAAGTTGTAAAGTCCTTGTAACCAGATGTTACTGACCTTTGTAAAAAGCGATAAAGCTAGCGCCCAACCTCTTCTGGGTTTGCCGAATGGAACGCCTGATCTTTATCGCATTATATATGTCTTTTATTTTGTAATTAGTGTTTTATTTTTGCCTCTAAAGCACTTAGATATTTTATTCTTTAAAACGTTTTGTGAGTGATGTTCTTCAGTCGTGGCTGTAATAGAGGAAAATCGAAGTTAATTGTCCGAGATTATCAAAAGTTTGTTGACGAGGACGGCCAAACAAAAGTGAAACGAGTGAAGAGCACCGTGAGAATACTAGAAGGTGTTGTGAATAGTCGACAAGATGATGATGGGGCAAGTTCATCTTCAGCTGACGATATACTAGACTTGCCAGACGCTAGTGATCGCTTCAATGTTGAAGTTGACCCTGGTCCATCCCACTACGAAAAAAGTAGTGCTAGTGCTGTCAAGCACTGGCAGGAAATTAGAGCAAACTTAATTAAAGTTTCTCTAAACGAGAAGATTTACTGCAGCTTGATAAAGAATGCAGCAAGTGCAAAGCACAAACAGCTCAACTGAGATGTCTTGATTGTGGTGGTTCGTCAGGTTTTTTTCTGTGTGAATCCTGTTGTATATGCCTTCACAGTACAGAGAATATTCTACATTGCCCTGAGATATGGAAGGTAAATTTCAGACTATTGCATCCTGTATAACAAATTGCATACTCAATCTCTTACTGTAAAATACTGCATGTTGTTCTAAGGATGGAAAGTGGGAGCAATACATTTTTACAAAGACGTTTGCTACATCCTGCTTTGATCCTGATTGTGCTGAAATGGGCCACCAAATCAATTTGTCCTTAACTTTGATTGATGACAAAGGTAATGTACATCAAATGAAGCAGCATACTCTATTTATAACATTAAAATATATATTGCACCTATATATATATTGGTCACCTGTCAATCTTAGCCAGTATTTTTAAAGGGGGACTTGAACGAAAATCGCTCAAACTTCAATTGAGCTGAACTTCTTCAGAATAATCTTTAGTGGTTAAATAAACACGTTATCAAGTTTTATCGCTATATTCAGGTCAAAAGTATTATATTTTTACGGTTCTTTTTTGGAGTCTGTGACGTCATATACTCAACATCACGCATCGCTCAATACATTTCTTTGTATTTTATGATCAAAATATCAGTTTCAAAGAAAAGAAAGACCTCTCGGCCTAATAGAAATAAAATAAATCAAGGATTTCTTTACAATTTAATATTGTATTGATAGGTATTGTTTCCTCGGAGGTAATACAGCAGTGGCTGGAGGAAGAAAAGAGTATTCTAATTAACAAGAATGCTCCCAAAGGTAACAAACCCCACATGCAGGATATATATATTTTTCTATTTACTTACTGCATTAAAAATCTATTTCCAGTTACTTTTCCAGAAGGACATGAATGGATAATGGAGTACTTCCAGCTGTTACGCAAATTTTATGCATTGAGGTGTGGATTATTGTTTGGTATCACAAAGGGATGTATGTCATTCGATTTAAGATTGCTTCATTTTTTGCTTTTTAGGGAAAATGTTATCCTTCAGCAGGTTGATGAATCCTGTGAGAGACATATGGGAAAGTGGGTATAATAACTGTAATAACAATACACTGTGCCCCAATAGACCTCTTTATCTTTGCATGCAAATTGCCCATTTCAGACCACATGTCATTATCATTTCCCTTGAGATTTCTTCATCTCTTAAAATATTTACACATGAAAGAATGAATTCCCAGGCTTAAGGAGTGGCATTACATGGTCTGAAATGAGGGAACAAACAACAAAGCTAAAGAGGTCTATTACATTGTATTTGATATTTTAATCATTACAGGCTAGTAAACCAACTGCTTGCTATTGAAAAGGCCCATAAAATCCCAATGAGATGGAAGCCAACTGATCAAGAGTTCCAGAATACACTTGTTGCCAGTGAAGCAGCCTCTGCGAGGTCTACACTTAATCTGCTACTTATGAGTGGCCGCAGAAGATGGTTTCTTTTAAGCCTAGTGAAGAAATATGCAGGTCACCTGTTTTGTTTCATTATTGTTTTATGTCTACATCCTCATAAATTTAGTATTTACTACTTCTCTTACTGCTACTACTGCTGCTGCTGCCACACCTACCCGCGATTAACATTATTGTTAATATTAATATTAATATTAGTGTGAACTGTTGTTTTTATTTATAGATGGCCAAGCCCAAGCGTACCGCATCACCAAGGCAGTCACAAAGGAAAGCAAGATCCTGAAGAACCTGCTTAAAAAGTTCAATGCATCTGTTCAAATCTTGAAGGAGCATGGGCGTTTTATGAGCACTCTCTCTTGGGATGAAGTGACTAATGTAGCCAGTTCCTCCCTATACACCAGTACTCCCAAAAGTTGTGACCAGGAAATAGTGCCAGATGCCATTAAGAGAGAAATCATCGATGCATACAATCTTTGCCAAAGGGCAGGTGAAGAACTCTGCACGCTGAACCAGGAGATGTCCAGGATTATTCAATTCTTTTATGAAGAATGCAAAGACTTGGAACAAAGAAATGAAGTCACTCTAAGAAGGAGGCCGGACATTCCCATTACTCTTTGGGCGGGTCAAAGAAGTGTTCTTTTGTGTAAATTGCACTTCTGTCAGAGACATCTATTATTTTCAGTAGAATCATTTAAAGCCCTCATAGCAATCCCTACAAACATCGATGATTATCTTAAAAATAGCATATGCATCAACATTCCTTATGATCATTTGATGAACGAGATGGATGAGTGTGGACCAACTGAAGATGTTAAAGTATTGAACCCTTTAGAGTATATTATTGATGAAGAGAAGGGTGATTACTTGTTCAGAGATGACAATGATAGTGGCTTTGCATCTGCTTACGAATCCTCAATCCCACCCGATATCACTCACTAGAAACAAGCATTAGGTTATTAGCTTTTATAGGATAAATTTATCATCCTCATCGTCATCATTGTCATTATCATCATCATAATCATCATCAAAAATTAATATATTTTTACAGTTCAGTGTCTATTTTGTCTTTATTTATATGACAAACTTAAGAAACAGTTAAAATTAAAAAAACCTCTAAAATTGATTTCCTAGCAGCCCGAAGGGAGTTCTTGGCCTGGGATCTGATGGGGGTGTCCGGAACCCCTAAAACCTGACCCCATTTAAGACAAAAAATTCTCGAAAACCCATACCCTGTTTAAGACACAAATCATATGGTAAAACATGAAACTATCCACAACATAAAAAATTGAAATGTTTTACAATACTAGTAGTTGCTGGCTTACAAACATGGTTTACAATTGCAGTAACTACTGGGCTATAACATCAAATGTTTTACAATACTAGTAGTTGCTGGCTTACAAACATGGTTTACAATTGCAGTAACTACTGGGCTATAACAAATGTTTTACAATACTAGAAGTTGCTGGCTTACAAACATGATTACGAACTCATTAGTTCAGTACTGAATTACAACTTTTCACGGCCCAGTGAGTCTTAGTGAAGATTACTGATTTAAAACCCTACATGATAGAGTGCAAGCAATATATCCGTGAAATTTACTAAATAGTACAATAGAAAATAGTAAAACAATAGAAGTTGTATAGAATTGTACAATTTAAACTAAACTGGTTTCACAGAAATAGTACTCTTTGCACTCTATATAGTTCGTACGTAAGTCGTTATAGAGTGTGCGCTTTATAATCTAAATATACAAGGCATATTGTGATCGACGATTTTCCTTATTTTTAAAAAAAAAACTTATTATTTAATTTGTCAAAAATATAGCCTCTGCATACAAAAAAAATACAACAATTGTTTTTGATTTTGTTTGTTGATATGCAATTTAAAAAAGAAGTATAAAGGAGGACAAGTGAACAGCACTATACTGATAATGGGTTGTAAAACTTTTATCTTCTCCTACGCGTTTTGTCTAACTCTGAAGACTTCCTCAGGGATCGAGTTTTACAATAAAGTTGAGACTGTATTTAAAGACTAATTATCTACTACTTAGTATAGGGACTACACCCGGGGGGGGGGGGGGGGGTACTCCCATATATTTGCTATACGGGGACTTGCCGCCAGTCAGGGTAGGGTTTTTTGCTCCACCGGTCTTAGACAGGGTATAGAATTTGCGAGAATTTGTCTTAAATAGGGGTTGATTTTTTGGCATAAGTCGTATTCCAGGTGCTATTTTTCTTTGGGAGACCACAAGAGATATTGTTGCGACATTTTGTAAATTGTAGCATTAATTTTTTGTAAATTATTATCTATATTTGTCTTAAAAAGGGTACGTAATTTCTCTCGTAACAATTTACGCATACAGGGAAGAACATAGCAGCTAGAACATAGGCTTTGGATAGTAAGAGTATTTTGGGGCGCAGTTATAGCCTGAGTGAAGTAATTACTAGGCATTAATCCGAGAAATAGAAATTGCTTGTTAAGGTATCAGGATACGTTGAAGACCGCTTTGCGCGGAAGCCGAATTTCGCGCTGTCTTTTCAATAGAGTCGTTTTCGTATGAGTGGGAGACAGCTACGATACTTTTTGTCCTTGTTGCAGCCGTATCGTAACCGTATCGTAATTCTCGATTCTGATTTGTTGTTAATTTTTACTTCCTCTCTGTGATTGGATGATGTGCCGCTAAATAATTCTTCGTGGGTAGCGCGGTATCGTAAGTATGACCTCTGATTGGATGAACTAGGCCGACTTGCCGTATCTTAATTATTTTAACCGTATCGTAAGTTCGATTCCTGATTGGATGAATACGGATGAATACGGTACTTTTTCCGTATCGCGCAATCATTGTTGCCGTAAGGTCGATTCCGGATTGGGATGAACACGTCAAATCCGTATCGTAGCCGTAGTCGTACCGTAAACCGTGATCGTAAGTTTCCCACTCATACGAAAACGACTCTATCATTCTATAAAAGTATACACTTTCTGAAAGCTATTGACTTGCCCACTAGTGGTCAAAAATCGTGTATCAGTTTATATTCCTATCACAATCTGGAAACCTAATTCTAGTATAATGAATAGCCTTAGGATAAGGTAATACGATTAACAAAATACGCGAGTTGCAGAACAAATGTTGCTCGTTTTACCACCCCAAACGCAAAGAGTTTTCTTGGTTACACAGAATAGTAAAGAGAGCTTCTACTTCGTGCAACAAAGTGACGCAACAAAAATCGGGGTGATAAGGTTCTATGTTGTGCGACAAGGTGCACGATTTTGTTGTTCGTATTTTGCCACACCTTTTACACTTATATCTGACTGAAAATCATTCCGGTTTCGTCTTGGGGATGTCCAATGCTTTGCTTTTTTAACAAAATATTAAAAAATTGAAATTTTTATGATGATGTATATAAAACGAATTTACAACCTAAACCGTAACGTTGTAGTTTCCACTCTGAATTTGTACTTATATAAATGAAGTTACAAAATGCCCTTACAAGAAGATTTTAAAAAATCAGACTTAAACATCTGGTATGCACTGGTTTTCCGGGTTTTGCACGGAACCGAAGGCTGAGCCTTTCTTGTCGAGGTTCTTTGTCTAGATTGTCCCCGACGTTTCCTCTCGTTGCCGATCCATTGCTATGATAGAAAAAAAGAAAAAAAAAATCGTAAAATGCCATTATTTCTCATAGGCTGAGCATATAATGAAATCATTAAAAAAATTTTTTTGCCCACCTTGACTTTTGTTGGGCTTAAAAGCGTATCTTTCGCTGCCTTTTCAATTTTCTTTTTTTGGGAGGTAGAAGTCATTCCATCTTCCCAGTATTTATTCAAAATTTCTTGTTTCTCTTTATCGAGAGCTTTAGGCATCTATCGATGTATCAATAAGATACGAATACATCTCGTAATCCAAATAAGGAGTAGTAAGCCAGTAGTTACTGGAGTATATTACGTGTCTTGTACTGTGTTGTAAGCCAGTAGTTACTGGAGTATATTACGTGTCTTGTACTGTGTTGTAAGCCAGTAGTTACTGGAGTATATTACGTGTCTTGTACTGTGTTGTAAAGCCAGTAGTTACTGGAGTGTATTACGTGTCTTGTACTGTGTTGTAAGCCAGTAGTTACTGGAGTATATTACGTGTCGATCGTGTGCTCTCGTACGAATGTGGAAGTACCTTACCTTGATGATATATAACTGCGATCAAAATATGTCAGAAACACGAACTATATGGGATGATTTTAGCAATACAGGCTGTATAAAAAGGTAAGGAATACAGTATTTGCAGGGGTCAACAGGCGTTCCATTCGGCAAACCCAGAAGAGGTTGGGCGCTAGCTTTATCGCTTTTTACAAAGGTCAGTAACATCTGGTTACAAGGACTTTACAACTTTCAGTAAGCACTGACTCACAACGTACGGGACGGGTGGCTTGGATGAGCCGAAATGGTATGGGAGTTCTTTCAGCTTTAAAAGGTATAAATGGTACGATTGAAAGCGAATTGCCATTAATTATTACTGTTTCTTTGAAGGTGTGCTCTGTCGTAAAGCTTATTCAGTTTTTAAAGTCTACATAAAGCTTTTAAAATTTTTCTAATCTCTCGAGCTTTTACTGACATTATTTTCTTAAATTAACCAATTTGTTCTGTCAGAATCTTTCCATATCTTGTCCCAGATTACCAAATCTACTAGCAATAGGTAAGAATACTTGAAAATGTGTTAGTTTGGCATAGTTCTGCCCTTGTGTACTAAGTGTTGCCTTCGCTAGATAATATCACCACAGGTAGCCCAAATTGGAACTTGACTCATCATCACTTGAAGCAGCTCTATCCATCCTTAGTTCCAAAGTTTTAAAATGGGGGGTTCCAAACTGGTACTGGTACACAACACCTAAATCAATAAGTTTAGGTCCTTATTTTTGGCTTTGCCCTTACTGTTTACAAAGATACTAATGGATTGTTCATTTTTGGTTTTGACAGGGTTTTAACATCAATAATCTTTTTCAAACATGTGGTAAGAGGCGCCCATTATGCTCCACCCAGACCCATCCCATCAAGCATTGCACTCCCTGTATATGCAAAAACTGGTGAAGTTCCAAATCCACCAAGAGAAGTTGAGATAAAGACAAAAGAGCAAATAGATGCCGTGAGGAGTGCTTGTCAAATAGCTAGAAAAGTTGCTCGGCATGCCAAGGATTTCATCAAAGTAGGTTTGTTTATTGGTGGGTGGGTGGGTAGGTAGATGGATGGATGGGTGGATTGATGGATGGATGGATGGATGGATGGATGGATGGATGGATGGATAGATGGATGGATGGATGGATGGACATGGATGGATGGATGGATGGATGGATGAATGGGTCCATGGACGGCTGGATGGATGGATGGATAGAAAGATGGATACATGGAGGATGGATGCATGAATGGGTGGACAGATATTGATGGAGAGAAAAGAATCAGAGCAATTATGAAGAATAACACTTTCAGTTCTTTAAAGGTTGGAGTGACAACAGAAGACCTAGACTCTGCCCTTCATCATTCTATCATTGATTATGGTGCTTATCCATCTCCTTTAAACTACAAAGGATTCCCTAAATCAGTGTGTACATCAGTCAACAATGTTGCTGTTCATGGGATCCCAGACAGGTAATGATGATGATGATGATGATATGAAACTTTGCTATTTGTCTCAAGTGCTCTAGCTGTGCACAAGTGCTTTGCGAATCGGGGTGACTGCGTAAAAGTGCTTAACCCTCCCCTCCCCCCCCCCACAACCATTTGTTGTTGTAATTACAAAGGCAACACTGGTCTACCTTCTCCTCCATTATTTTAAGACCCTGAGTGTTGGTCCAGCCAGATATTAAACCCACATTGTAATGGGTTGTTCAAAGCTTTAAAACATCTCTTGCCAACTATAACCCAGAGCACAGCTATTAAATACTAGTAAATACTATACGTATTGAATACTGATCTTCATTTTTTTTTTTAAGTTATTCCTTAAAAGATGGTGACATAATAAGTGTTGACATTTCAGTAAGTAGTTTTATTCAATTCACCCTACAGTAAAGTCAATCCAAATTATTCAGTTTTTGTTTTATCCCTAGTTCTTCATACTCAATTTTTTTTCTTTAAAATTTTCCAACATTCAGAAATAGAAACTTATTTTGCCATTTGTTTCTTCAATAAACTCTGAAACCCAAACCAATGTTGCATCCAGGATAATTTCAAAGGGATTGGCTTTTACCTGGAAAATGCCAGTTAACTCTATTTTTGCTTCTTATATCTTTTAGGGTGAAGCTACTCTAGCCACCCTTTCCACCTTCTAGATCTGCCCTCGCATTCTATCTTCTCCAAACTATAATTTAGTCATGAATTAAAACTTTTTACTCTCTCAGTATATTTGTTTGAGAATAGTAAAAGAATTGTCCAAGTGCAGCAATTATAACAGGGTGTTTTCACTAATAGATCACTTGTTTGTACCCCCTTAAAACAAGCAGTGACTATCAATGTGGTCAAGCAGTGATTATCAATGAGACTGACAAACTCTTATGATATCAATTTTATATTTAATGCCATGTCTCACATCTTATGAACTCTTGGTAATTTTGACACACCTGCTAGATTTTAGGGGTTAGGGTCATGTCATCTACGACGACTACGACAACGTCTAGTCAAGAGGAAATGAACTAAGAGAAGGAAATATATCTGGGAATCATGCTAGTAAGCATCAAAGGCACTGTTTGATGTTATTTTTAAAATCATTTGTCATCATTTATTTTTCTGCACACGCATACTGCATGTGCTCTATGCTGTATGCTCAGACACAAAATTTTGAAAAAACACAAGAAAACATGAGCAAACAAGATAGTGCGTGCACAGTATGCATGAAAAACAAACAATCAAATATATGATTTTAAAAATAGCATCAAAGAGTGCTCATGATGAAGCACGTGGATTCCTTCTCATAGTTATTTATTCTTGGCCTAGCAGAGGATCAAGTGACATTAAACTTTGAAAAACTGTTTTTGTATTTTTTGGACCATGGATGCTTTTTCCTGAATTTTTCTTCGTGATGCAGGTGTATTATGGTGGAGTTCATGGTGATCTATGCGAGACATTTCTTGTGGGTAATGTAGATGATGCTGGTCGTAAACTTGTTGATATCTCAAGAAAATGTCTGGATTCTGCGATACGTCAATGTGGGCCAGGAGTGAGGTTTTCTACCATTGGAAATACCATCAGGTACATCGTTGGTAGAATATTGTGTGCCATAGATTGTTTAAAAGATATTTTAAAAAGTAACGTTAATGACAGCATATAATACAGATTTACACCTGGGAACACTTTGACAAAGTTGACCAATTATAATAGCAAAGCATTCCATTAGCCAATCAGAAGCAAGCAATATAGTGCATTGCATAAGCAACATGCAACAAAACCTTCACCAACCTTTTTTAAAATAGCTGTTGTCAATTAAGTGGATATATGGGTTTACTATAATCCCGGGGGGGGGGGGGGTACTCTTGACTGTTTATGGGTAGGGATGTGCGGCTGAGCCCACTGAATCCTGACCCTGTTCCAGAGTAAAATCGCAGAAATTCATACCCTGTTCCAGAGCAAGATCGCTGATAATCATATCAATTGGTATTGTGAAAATGGATACCCTGTTCCAGAGAGGAGAGAGCGTGATTTCATATGCCCTGTCCCAGAGCGAGCATGATTTTATATACCCTGTTCCAGATTAGAATTGCTGAAAACCATACCCTGTTTGGAGGCATGTACCCGTATAACGAATATAGGGGAGTACCCCCCCCTCCATTGGGTGTATAATCTTAGACTTGAATATAGAGTTTCCCAAGCTGTGATTGGTTGAGCAATTGGTGAGTCTGAGACAATAATCACCACTGTAGCAGTGATAATGAGATTTTCCAGCTTGGAAAAAAAATTATCCTGACTTTTGACTTTTCTTTGATATTCTAGTCTAAAATTATATTAAAACAATTGGTCCCCTCAGGCTCAGTGATTATGGTGATATTTACCTCACGGCTTGGTAAATATTCTATACCCATAATCACTTCGCCTCCGGCAAATAATTGTTAAATATACGACAGTGCGAACTGATGTGAAAGATCGAGAATGTGTTTGAGTTCGTATTGTTTTAACATAAATGTCAGTATTGTAACAGAGAAGCTTCCTTAGCTAATGTCAAGTCTTGAGACATGAGGTTTTAGTGTGGTGTAGTAGTGCTATGTGAATTCAGTTGGCGGTTTTGCCTTCTGTGTTTATAATGTATGTGTACTTGTCATTTATCTTACAAGCTGTCATTTGTGCCGTATTTAGTCTTGATGCCCATATTTGGAAGCGTTCGTACATTTGTCAAGTCGAAGCATGCTAAATAAATTCAGTTCTGTCCCAAACCTCGTATCATGTGTTGTTGTTTTCGTAAACTTCATCGAGTTGTCCAACGAATTGATGTAAGATCTCGGTCCGTCACAAATATAAGTGACCAAAGGAATATATTATATTATGCATTGATGGCTCAAAATACTGGCCAGTCATTCAACAGTCATCGTCATGGGGAAAATTAATTCTAGCTAATCCCATTCTATGATGGGATAATATTAATATAATATTAAATATGTTATTTAGAAGAGTATATGTATTAATAGCATGTTTTAATTTGAATCTGCAGTTCACTGGCCAAGCAACATGGTTTTAGTGTGTCTCCTTACTGTTATGGTCATGGTATAGGAAGTGTGTTTCATGCATTACCAGATATATGTCATGTTGGTAAGTACTATTTCAAAGCCGACAATGAGGACTGCACAGGATTTTAAGTCCAAGCAATTAGTTCAAGTCTAATTGTGCGGACTTGAAATCCCGTCCAGTTCGATATTGGAGTTTTTGAAATGACTTCTCATGCTCATTAATTCTTCGACTTGGAGTAGCTGGAACAAAATTAATTCAGTCCTAGGCCTTTCACAGGACTTTACCAGGTTTCAAGTAACATCATGTGACCCAAAAATAGCCCATTGATTGGCTGGTTTCCTCATGAATTATTAATGAGTATGAGAATTATCATTATCATACAATATTGAATGTGAAAATGCAGCAATCCGCCTTTTTCACGCTAGTCATCACGTGGTATGAATTGTATTGCATTGTGTTAGTGTTCACCAAGAAGGTCGGACATTGTTCTTGGATTTTCCTACAAATGTACTTACTTTTGTTTAAGTTATTTTCTTGATTTGTTTATCTGTTTCTCTAAAGGAGTAAGAAAAGCTTCAATCAAGTTAGAAAATTTGATATTTTACTTGTATTTAGGGATTGCATCAATCAGTTTTGCATCAAAGAATGCATAATTTGCATTTGCTGATAATTTTCTAAACCCGTTTAATTATACCACTTTTAACCATGTTTTACACTCACTGTAATTATTAATTTATGTCCCGGGGGTGGGGGGTGGGTGGGATACTCCCCTATATTAGCTATACGGGTACATGCCGCCAAACAAGGTATGGTTTTCAGCGATTCTACTCTGGAACAGGGTATATAAAATCGCGCTTGCTCTGGGACAGGGTATATGAAATCACGCTCTCTCCTCTCTGGAAAAGGGATTTCAGCGATCTTGCTCTGGAACAGGGTATGAATTTCAGCGATTTTTACTCTGGAACAGGGTCAGGGTTCAGAGGGCTCAGCGGCACATCCTTACCCTAAACGGGCAAGAGTACCCCCCTGGTTTATGTCTTGTTTGTGGAATGTGTTTCATTCAATACCACTAATATTCTTAAACTCCTAGTTATCAATCCTTTCGTTTGTGATTTTACAGCAAACAACTACCCCGGGAGAATGGCACCAGGAATGACTTTCACCATAGGTAATGTACAACTAGATCCAGGGGGGACTCCTTTATATAGAAGGGTGGGGATGCTTGTCACAAATTTTGAAAATGAACCCTAAGAGGTACCTGAGTCCTGTCCAGTTGGGTGTGGCAACTAATGATTTTTACCCCTCAAAGGTACCAATTATCTATGATGTAAGTGACAGAACTCATATACTGAACCGAAAATAAATATCTTGAATTACGGCTGCCAATTCTTACTGTCCTCTATAATCTCGGGTATCGTATTGCCTCATAAACACCATAAGAGGTACTGGCTAACTCACTGGTAGTCCTTTTAGATTTGTGACATGCTAAGAGGTACCAAATTGTGGATATGGAACCCTAAAAGGTGTTATGAGCATCCCAACCCTTCTCCAATCAGAGTCCCCCCTTCCCCCTCCCCCCAGAACTAGACTCACTGTAGTTAGTAGTTTTACTTGAGGGTGTCTTGTGTGTTTATTTTTTCTAGAGCCAGTTATTCACGAAGGTTCGTCAGGCATTCAAGTCTTAGATGATGGATGGACCATGATTGCTACTGATGGTAAAAGGTATGTATATTGAGTATTTTCTTTTTATCATCCTACCTTATTTCCCCCCCCCCCCCCTCTTTTTTTTTTTTTTTTTTGCTTTTGTTTGCTGTTTTGCTGCTGGGAGGGGGGGGGGGAGGGGGGATTTTGGATCATACTTAGGTTAGATTTTACCAGTACGCATTCACGTACCTGATTTCGAAAAGTTGAGTTACAAGGCCAATACGAATAGGAACAAATTCCCTTTTCTAAAATAATTCACGCGTGAAGGCAGCCTACAACAACAACAACAACAATCGTGTTTATTTAGTACCTGCTGTGCTATATAATATTTACAAGTAAAAATAAATACATTATATTAAAAACCTAAATAAAGGTACATGCTATCTATAATAACCACAAGGGCTAGCCTAACCACCAGCAAGAAGAAACATTTTTCATTTCATTTTAGCAGTGTTTGTGGACAATGGCACGTAAGTATGCCACAACTTAAAAGTTCTATACGAGTTATTTCATGCATCCGCTCTTTCTCTTAATCTTCTAGCTCATCATTTCCGAGAATTTTTTTGTTTTCCCCTTTTACGTTCAGCTCATATACATATTAGCAGTGTTTATGAACAATGGCACGTAAGTATGCCACAACTTAAAAGTTCTATACGAGTTAAATTAATTTTTCATGCATCCGCTCTTTCCCTTAATCTTCTAGTTCATCATTGCCGAGAATTTTTTTTGTCTTTCCCCTTTTACGCTCACCTCATATACGTTTTAGCAGCGTTTATGAACAATAGAAACATTTTTCACTTTATTTCAGCAGTGTTTAATATGAACAATTGCACGGAAATATGCCACAACTTTAAAAGTCCTATACGAGTTAAATGAATTTTTTATTCATCCGCTCTTTCCCTTAAGAGAGAATTCTTTTCGTATTCAAGCAGTGAGCACCAAAAACTATTTTCTTCAAGAAAGGCTGTTGTACAAGGCTAAAATCTTGTTATTCAGAAAGTTTAACTTGTTTGGAACATGAGATGACCGATGAAAGTGGAATCAAAGTGTTAACCCAAAGCAAATATTTTATTCGAAAATGAGGTTTAGGTCTTCATTTGCTTATTTCCCATATATTTTCTATAAAAAAACCTGACAAAGCAACATTCTAACACAAATACAACAAAGCATCTTTGTACAATTGAAAATACCGCTTCAAACAGATATTTTATCATAGTACATCAGTTTCTAACTGTTAAAAGTGTTTTTTTTTTTTTTTTGAGTGTTAACCCGAAACGAAAATTGGGATCAAAACTCATACGAAAGTCTAGTTTTTGGCACTTTTTGTCATTATTGCTCATTATTGAAAAAAATTTTCTCTTAATTTTCTACGAGTTCATCATTACCGATAATTTTTTAGTTTTTCCCCTTTTACGCTCGCCTGGTATACGTCTATCCTTTCTATAATTCTGACATCCTTCTTGTTTACACCTGTAAGCAGCGTTCATTTCTGTCGTTTTTTCTTTCCTTTCCTGTCGTTCTTCGGTTCTTTGTTTTGAGTGAAAAAAGCTTATATTCTGACCATTGTTTCTTTAGGGTCTTCCTAATTATCCTTTCAATTTCTATGCCTTACAGGGCAGAAAAACGACAAGCCCGCTACTTTCACGATTTTTTTATTTGACTTAATTTAATACTCCAAATTTTTAAGCGTTTCATTTGTGTTACTGCTGCTGGAAACTTGTGACGAAATTTTGTCGAATCAGAGTAAAGGCTACTTATTAGTATTCACGAAAATGTCAGTTTTTCTGCTTATCAAAATATCACCTCTCCCAAAGTACACGGCTTTATATCTCAAATGCGCATTCAATAAATTTTGGTCGCATTTGATATTTTGCTATTTGGCTCCAAAAGAACGTGTTTACAAAATATTGAGCTTAATATTCTATACAATTGGTTCTGTATATATTGTTGTTCAATATGGGTTTATTTAACAATAAATACAAATATAAATACAATAAATACAAATACGTAAAGCTGTCCTTATGGCGAAAGGCCAAAACCCGTTTTTCTGCCCTGTCGTCATATGCCTTCGATTTTAATTCTCAGGGCTTCTCAATTTGAAGAAACAATCTTGATAACAGACAGTGGTATTGAAATACTAACTCAAGAGCAGTCGTAACTATGTCACCGCTGAAAAGGTGCGTAGAATAAGTAAATAAATCTAAACTGGGAAGAATGGGAATATAGAATTTAGTTGATGCCTTAGAACTGGGGTTTAGATCAATGGGAATCATTAGAAAACAGTTACAATTTTATCTATTTCATGATACGAAGTTCTAAACCTTTAAAATAATCTTTTACGCATTAAAAATCCTTATCTTTAAGGGATTGAAAAGGTCGATGAAGACGAAACTAGTTTCCTTAAAAAAATCTTGATTTAAAAAAAAAATCAAATGCGTAAAAGATTATTTTAAAGGTTTAGAACCTCGTATCATGAAATTAACTTAATCTTTTGAAATCAAAGCAAAGAAAATATCAGTAAATATTATTAATACCCTGAAACAAACTCTGGGCTGAGCAAAGTCAGGGCACGGCTAACTCACAGATCAAACCCTGAAACAACCTTTGGGCTGAGCAAAGTCAGTGCAAGGCTAGCCTCCTTTGCAGCCGTTCTTAGGGTCGTCACGCAACGTTTCTAAGAACGGCTGCAAAGGAGGCTAGTGCAAGGCTAACTCACAGATAAAATTGGAATTTAGCTTGTTCGGTTTTGGTGTGTAAGAAAAACCGGAGAACCCAGAAAAATCCTCAAATCAGGGGAGGGACCCAAAAAACTTTAATCAAATGCGATACTGAGTCCAGGAATCAACCTGATATCCCAGAAGTGAGCGGCGAAACACTAGTGGTACGTCACACATGATTCCCAAGAAATTGGAAGCACGGGTGGCGTAGCCTTGTGAGCGCTTGCCTCTCATCAATGCGACCCGAGTTCCAGTCCCACCGGGTTCGGTTTCGTATACAGTCCTTTGACTAAACGTTGTCGTTGATCGGATCATCCCTACGCGCCTAGACCGAAAAGGATAACGGGTAAATTACCCAGAACTTGCGTCATCTCGCCAGTTTAAATCTTCGCCGTATGCTCGTGGCATGGTTTCAGCAAATTAAATGGGATCGAAAAAAGCGAGCTCAAGACGTGTTAGATAACATATGCGGCAGCTAGTAACTGTGAATTAATTATTCCTATGATCCTTTTCGGTCTAGGCGCGTAGGGATGAAGCCGATCAAACGACAACGTTTAGTCAAAGGACTGTATGAGTAGAGTCGTTTGTTGGTTCTCTATTGTGCTTCGAGGGTTTTCCGGGTTCTCCGGTTTTCCTCCCTCCGCAAAAATCAACTCCTAAATTCCGATATGATCATGGAATGAGGGCCACAGGTTTGGTAGCCACTGGCTATTAAGTGCTACCCTCGTGAAAAAAGGACCTTTTTTAGTGGAAAATGGAATCGTCAAAATACAATAACTTTAAATGTCAGCACTGTGAAGCTGGACTGCAATTCACCTTCGGGAACCTGATATTTAACTATCAAAACGAGAAAAAAGGGTCCCAAGACAGAACCTGAGGCACTCCACTTCTATTTCTATTCTGCCGGACTAAAGTACTTTGTTGTATATCTTTACAAATTGGGATTACATTTTGAGGACAAATATATAATAATGATCGTATTAATGGGAAGTTCTCGTATAACGTATTTTACGATCGTCTCAATGCGCTTTACATTTGTGAGAAGTGGAGAACTTTTATGGTGCTATTAGACGCCGTGCACCTTCCAAACATGAGTGAATTGTGTAGTGTTAAACCTCGACCACATAGCATCGTGTTTAGCGCTAATGACCACTAACCGCTAGGAATCAGGCCCCGAAAAACGCCCGCAAACACGGAGAAACACTCGGCATCAATGAAATTTAATATGGTCACTCTGCCAGCAACAAATTCGTTATAACTCCTTGCTAAATGTCGAAATTTTGAGTGAAAATGAACCGCAGTTTGAGGCTTTGGGGCTAGCAAGAACGTCGTGTTAAAGATCTCAGGCTAATGTTTCTTTTTTCTCCTCTGGCAGCGTACCACAAACTGAAGTGTTCGGCTTGCCTTCAATGCTTTTAGTCAGTGGTTTCCACTTTAGAGCCGAAGCATTCTGTTCTGAAATTTGCTTATCGGAATAAGTTAGCTATACCTCGTCGAATTCGCCTTGAACCGTGAACGTAAATGATTGGGTTGATGGCACTGTTGGACAACGCCGTTAACGCAGACATAATCCTAATGGTGTAGTCATCTTGGAAGTTCAGCTCCACTTTTGCGAACGTCTTAATCGTGTTGTAGATAAAAAATAGGGAGTAGGGGACAATAAACGCGAACACGATATTCATCAGTAATCGTGTATCAGCAAAAGACCTAGACCGTTTGTTACAGGACTGCCTTAACTTTCCTTGAATAATCTGGCGCTTTCTTTTTCTTAGGAAGCTTACAGTTCTGGAAGCTGTGTAGAACATGACAACTGAAGGGGGAAAAAATACCAGAATAGCGAGTACTGTATAAAGGCAGTTTTTCCAGGGCTTGTTCTTATCGTACGTGCAAGTCAAGGCATATTTCGTATCGTCAATGTCATAGCGAACTATATCCATCGTAAGAGTGGTAAGGATCCCTATCGAAGTACCTACGATCCAAGCTCCTATAACAAGTTTTCGGGAAGCTCGTCTGTCCGGTGCTTTATGTGGGAAAAAGATAGCCATGTATCTCTCGATAGAGATGACCAATAGATTCAAGATTGTCACTGCTGGGAATGTAAATAGTGTGACACTGTACGCCAGGCAACCAACCTTGTAGACCAGGAATTCCTGGAACATGTTGATGACGAATAGAGGAATGTTTATGACTGAATTACAAACGTCTGTAATAGCAAGGCTGTTCACGAAGTACATTGTCAATGGCCTCTCGAACAGGCGTACTTGGCTTTTAGATCCTAGACATCGTTTCCATTCTGATAACAGTACGAGAAAGTTCCCTATGATGCCTATAAAACAGGCGATAGCAGCCAATGAACCGATAGTGACGCGCGTGGAAAATCTCCCTGGAGTTGGGACATAGATTTGATCGGTACTGTTCGCCCAAGAACCCATCGGAGAGGAGCTTGGCTTCTCACGTCTTGTGATCTCGGTAAAATGGGGAAGTGACGCTTGATTCTGCAATTTTATGAAAAGCAATAATTGAACTCAAGGTAGCTCGTTTTTTCTATTGGACGGGAGCTATAAAAGCCTATCAAACGTCGCTAGGTGATAGCTAAAAAAAACTAAGACGAGCAAATAGCGCATTCATTGGATATTTGGGGAAACATTTGCATTCTGTTTTGATTTTTAAACGCCAAAAAAGCTATTGAGTTGAAGTCCGCGGTACTCGGAAGTCCAAACCCAGGTGAATAAACAAGTAGCCCTTTAATTATTGTTTATTTGTTGTAATTATTCCGTTGTTTTTTTCTTTCTCTCATTTTCCTATCAGGGACTTTTTCTAAATTTTTACATTTAGTTTCCTACCAAATGAATACATTTCATCAAATATGATACTAATAGGATTCTGAACTGAATCTGGACGTATTGAGCCTAGCAGTGTAAAGGTCGTATGTCATTCAAGTTCCCTTTGACCCCTAACTCATTATGCAGTGAACAGTTGGATTGTAAAATGTTTTTATATGATTTGAGAGATGCATCGAGAAATCAAGGTGTATTCTTTTAACGTGTAAATGAGTGTGATGTCACAGGAAGCGTCGTCAATTATACAAAACTTTACTGATGGGGCAGTAAAGCATCATTGCCTTACTTGTCTTACTCAGGGAATGTTATACATCGCGAATTAAATCACCGGATCGAAAAATGGCGACCAAGGCCCCGTCCACACTATCCCGGATAAATTTGAATCCAAATTTTTATTTATTCGGTTCCATTTCGAAAATTCGTTTTCGGTGAAGAATTGTTCCGGATTCGCCCGGACTAGTGTGGACGGTAGGCCTAACCGAATAAATAAAAATACGGATTCAAATTTATCCGGCATAGTGTGGACGGGGCCAAATAGACCTATCCCAAATTCGCTTGACTGGCCACGAAACAATGGTTTCAAGTCGGGGTTGAACTTGATGAATAAAAGAATCAAGTTCAGTCTCGACTTCAAACCATTGTTTCGTGGTCAGTCAAGCGAATTCGGGATAGGTCTATTTGATAAAATAACTATTGTTCTGGACTGACTATCCTTTCATACGCGTGAAAACGTACATTATTCCTCGTTCTTACTCATTAGTATTAATTAAGGTATGGAGAGCCACCCCCGACGAGCAAGTTCGTGAGGATAAGCCATTGAGTAAACAAAAAGGGTGGGCGGTTGGGTGACTCCTCTTAGCCGGTTCACACCAAGTGAGACATATGCATAATTAATGATGCCTTAAATAATGCCTATTACGTCATCAGGAAGCCTAATGAATATACATAGGGTTAGGATAGAAGAGATAACTAGCTAAAAACTGGTGTGAGCTGCGTCGGTGTTTCTAATGAAATAGTAATGATAAATTTTACACCGTGACGAGATGAAAAAATGACGAAAAAAACTTACTGACGTTTCGGACGCTAGTCCTTCGGAGTAAAAGAGAAAGAGGTGGTAGAAAGGAGTGTTTGTATACTGAGAACAAGACAAAAGAAACCAATCGGAAAAAGGTGGGCAAGGAAACGAAAAAAACAATCAAAAGGCAAAAGAGTGGGTTAGTTAGAAGTAAAGCGTTCATTAATCCGGTTGAGACTAAGAGTGCCCAATAGATGAATAAGCCGCATTCTCTACTTTCACATCACCATAATACCTTGCGTCTTTGGGGGGTAACCAATCAAAACTTTGTCCCAAATTGAAAAGTTTTTCAATTGAATTTATACTATACCTGCTTTTATCTGTACAATACTGATTATCAGTTTATTCCAAGTTATTTTTGCGTGTACAGATCATGAAGAGTTTTGGTCTTACAGAAAATGTATTGACTTACGAAAAAATGTTTGAAATTTACCTTAAACGTCTTCAAGCTTCTATCTTTTTCTGTTTTTTTACTTCTTCATTTTATCCTTGGATACCAAACAAGGTATTTTCAACACTATCTGATCAGCCTTCACAAAATAAATAAATTTTTAACCTCTGGTTACCCCCTAAAGACGCAAAGTATTATGGGGATGCGAAAGTAGAAACTTTCTTTGTTTCATCTTCTTAGGGTGTTAAATTTACCCTTTTATCATTAGGGTTAGAATAGTCCTATTCATTATATTTACAGATAGAAAATCCCAATAAACGTCACCAAATGGACTAAATTTACCAAAACTCACACTTACTCGGATCTCAGAATTTAATTAAAAATTAAAAATTAAAAATAGGCCTGCCTAAAAAAATATGTTTTCAATTCATTTTAAAATCTAGTAATTTTGTCCTCAGCCCTAAGGCTTGGAGGCAAAGCGTTGAAATGAAATTTTACCAAACTTTGACGATCCCTGACATTATTTACGTATCAATATAACAAACAATCATTGGATGTGGTTGAGCATGATATCGCAAACTATCCGTCCGCAAGACTGCAAGGCCGTGTAATGTGTTATATGCCGAAGCTGTAGTCTGTAGCGAATAAAACAGCCGAGGTGTTGATAACTAACGATATTCATGCCAAAAGCGAATTCCAAAATTGTTTATTATATAGATATCAATGAAATACCAGGTTTTCTCTAGTGTCGAAAACTTGATATCTTTCACGTGGAAGATACCATATCTTTCACACGTGAAGATATCGCTGTTGACATAGTAAAGTATTTCAATAAAGAATTTTTGAGCTTTTGTTTTATTTAAGTTTCATCGATATCTATATGATAAACAGAACATTACATGGGCGCTTGGAGATACGTATTTTATCTTTTCGTGTTCAACTTAGATATCTCACTCGTTCGCTGATAGTCGGTAAAATGTATATGATGACACTTCACGACATGCAAAGGAAAAACGTAACCAACCTTTTTAGAAATCTTTTACTTGACGCATGCAATGGCTAATATACTAGACATTGTTGAAGGCCTTATCACTGGTGGAGCCCATTGAGTAGTCGCTGCGCATGCGTACACCACGTCGTGACGTTAAAGCCAAAGCCAATCTCGTACCCAGAGCCTGCTTTTCTTCCGGCCTGCGGCAAAGAACGAGGGCTCTGGCATAATCCATTTTTGAGACCAGGATTTCTTGGACTTCAGGTATAAGAGCGCATGCGTTCAAAGACTTGCCAACAATTAAAATGATATGTTCCCGATTTTTAATTTTTATCTTAATCGGAAGTAAAGGGAGTACTCCGTTTTAAAGCATGGTTTCCATTGATTATATTTCATTTCCGAAAATTTGCGCATGCGCCAAAAATGGATCATGACAAAGCCCTCGTTCTTCACTGCAGGCCAGAAGAAACGCAGGCTCTGAGTACGAGATTGAACGAAAGCGTCACATCACATCGTGGCGTTGAAAAAAAGCGAAAGCGCGTCACTGAATGTTTATGTCGCAATCGTCTTTTTAAACAACACAAGAAAAATCCAACAGTCAACTCCTGGGAGTTGTATCGTAAACAACGGAATAAAGTTAGATCTCTCAAACGTAAAGAAACAAAGGCCTTTTGTTATAAAGCCTCAAATAATATTAAGAATCCTGGTGAGTTTTGGAAGAAGATGAGACCCTTGATGCCCAACAGTAAATCTTCTGGTTCAAACAAAATTCAACTGATTGAAAATAACGCCTTATTATCTGATTCTAAACTTGTAGCTGAAACCTTGAATGATTATTTCATTAATGCTGCTGGTTCATATGATTCTACCTCGAACGATTTTTCTGATCACCCAAGCATACGTCGTATTGGAATGAAGAACTGTGATCTCAACTTTGATTTTCACATGGTAGATGAACCATATATAAAGGATATTTTGGATAAACTTAACCCCAAAAAGTCAGTTGGTATTGACAAGATATCTCCTAAAGTCCTCAAGTTCTCGTCAACAATTTTATCTTGCGAAATTACACGTCTCATCAATTGTTTCATTTGCAGTCAGTCATGTCCTCTGGAATGGAAATCTAGTAATGTGACACCGATTCATAAAAGATCGGACGAAACTGATAAAACTAACTATCGTCCAATTTCCATTTTATCGACCATTTCCAAAATCTACGAGAAAGTTTTATATGATCAAATATATACTGCTATTTCTCCTCATTTTTCTAACAACTTGTCTGGATTTTTAAAGGGACATTCCTGTTGTACAGCTCTAATTAAAATAATTGATGATTGGCGTGCAAGTTTAGATGATAGGAAAGGAATTGTTACCATAGCAGTAGATCTCAGCAAAGCCTTTGATTCCATCAACCATAATTTGCTTATTGCAAAGCTTAAAGCCTACGGCTTTAACACAGATGCAATTCTTCTTATGAAAGCCTATCTCCTTGGTCGCCGCCAAAGAGTTCGGGTTGACAACGTATTTTCTGAGTGGCAACCAATAACAGCTGGAGTACCTCAAGGATCCTTACTTGGACCGCTTCTGTTCAACATCTTTGTGAATGACTTGAATGACTTCATCTCTACAGTATCTCTACGTATGTATGCTGATGACACTACTGAATACTATGCTGACTACTCTCCTATGGTACTAAACTATACTATCAACAAGGAACTTAACTCCATCAAGGAGTGGGTTACTAGTAACCATCTGTCAATCAACACTGTAAAGACTCAAGCTCTCGTCATCGGAACGAACACTTACAAGTACAATCTTCTATTGGGTGATAATCCTGTGAAAATCAAGGACTCTTTAAAGATACTTGGCGTTACCATTGACTCAAAATTAACTTTTGAGGAACATTTAAATGTCCAGCTTAATAAGGCTTATGCTAAGACAAACGCTTTACGTAGAATAAGACGTTTAGTTCCAGCGCATGTTATGATTCAATTATATAGGGCTTTTATTTTGCCTCATCTTGAGTATTGTAGCCCTGTGCTGGTGGGAATATCTAAGTCACTCTCAAAAAAATTAGAAGAAGCCAATTATTATATTCTTAGAACTTTATTAGGCCTATCTAAATCTAATTCTTATGACAGCATTCTTAAATCAATTAATATGCGTACCGTAGAACATAGGAGATATTTCCAAGTTTTAGTCTTACTTTTTAAATGCATCAAAGGGAATGGCCCTAGATATATTAATGACTTTTTCAAATTTCGTACAGTTAAGTATAATTTAAGAGGCTCTGGTACTAAACTTGAGCAATATTCATTTAACAGTAAATGGCGTCTTAATTCTTTTGTATCCATAGCTAGTCATCTTTGGAACAATTTACCATCTAATGCGAGAAATGCTGTTAACGTAAATAGCTTTAAGAATATCATACGTAAATTAGACTTCATACCTTTTATATATCGTTAGATAAATTTTTATTTATCATATATTGGATATATATATATATATATATTTTTTTTTTTTCTTATTTCCTTTATTAACTTCCCATTGTAAATAGATATTTATCATTTCATATTTTATATTTATTGCATATATACATATATATATTATATTTTATATCACTTTAATTTAGGTTATTTCTTAATAGATTAGTGCACGTGCGCATTTTAAACGAGTATGTGAAATGCTCCTAGGCGTTATGTGGATAAATAAACTATTATTATTATTATTATGATGGCTCCAAAAGTATTTCGTATGTATTCATAAATATATGCATAATATTATACTATAGGTTATTAGACGTTTTTTTCAAGAAGAATCCGTTTAGTTTTTCTCAAAACAAAAAACACTCGACTTATACTGTGGTTGCGTGCGACCAATTTTCAACGCGAAAAAGCCTGCTCTTTGATAACATCTCATGAGAAGTTTGAGGGGTAAAACATGGGACGAAAACTCATTTGCCCACGTCAATTAGCCTGCGTGCCTCCGAACTCCGAACTCCGAACGTTTACTCGTAAAGTCCGACAGAAAATTCCGGATGCAGTGCAGGCTAACGTCAATAAACCTCCTCGAGATTTACCCTCGTAAAACATGCGGGACATCCATTTATGTAATGCCCCTAAGCCAGCCATGCTTATTTAGCATATGCCGCACTTTTGAAGATGAAGTAATTATGATTCACATACAATTAGCGAGCGCAATATTTTAATTTATAAATTGCTTTTCCATTTACCATCTTAGATTTATTAGATTTTTAGAAAATTCTATCCTGCTGGTGATGTGTCATTCGTTCGTGGTAATTGTGATGGAGAATGTGATAATAAATACGCCTCCGGCATAGATTTATTAATATGGGAGGTCGAGTGAATCCGAGAGTAAATACTCGATTCAGAATGCAATATCGAAAAAGTTAAATAAGTTTATAGGTTTGATAAATAAGTTAGATTCTACACTTTTGAAACTATAAAATTCAATCATGGGTAACCGTTTGTCCTCACCATACAGATCTGTTAACCGTAATTTTTGCTGTAATTTTTTCTTCTTCTAGTTTCGTTTTGTTTCGTTTCCTTTTCTTTCTAGATCAACATAAAGGTTACTTTTCTCAATATTTATATTTCAGTTATAAAATTCAAAATAAATAAATAAACCGCATAAAGAAACGCCAAGCAATATACACGTCAGACTGAAAAATGAAACTGGTTCTTACTATATGTGAAAAGTATAAAGGTATAAAGCTTTTAAACAAAGCTAGGGTGTTATAAGGGTCATTGGGTATCGATTGTTAATTAATGTTTTTAAAATATTCAACCCTCCAGGTTCCATATCTCTTTGATAAAAAACAATTAAATTAAAAAACACCACACCAAGAACGTTTTTTTGGCTTGTAAATAAGAACCTCTTAATGAGTAGTCTCAAATAAACTATGACGACGAACACGGATTGGAATTCGACGACTTGCCAATACCGTGTTTTATTTTTCTTTGTTTGCTTGCTTTCCTTTCCTTTCCTTTCCTTTCCTTTCCTTTCCTTTCCTTTTTCTTTCTTTTGACGATGTGTTTTAACTGCGAATATTGAGGTTGTTTTTAAATTGATGTCGGTGTCGTCTTGAAAGGGAAACTTGATGCTTGTGCCCATAATCATTTAACCATTTTAATTAACTAGCTTTGCTACTTACTTTCAGTTAATGCCAAGCACTTTCACTCAAAAATCATCCAGACCACGATTCTCAGATAGAATCCGACGATACTGCAGCCTACAGTAATACAACTATCGACGCTGAAGAAAGAAAAGAAGAAGAAAAAAAGACAAGTACTCGAAAGAGAAGTAAAGACAGCTTTGTTGAACCTTAACCTTTTGAGAGAAAAAAAACTTTACAGCAAAAGAGCTTTATACTTACAGATCGAGCCGTGCCAAGAACAAGAAAAACTGCGAGGAGAATACCTTGTTACCTGAATATGAGATCCTTTCTGGCTTGAAAAAAACGACCTGTTAATTTTCGAAGATTTGGGAAGTTGTTGTTGAAGTTTGCTTCCCATTAATTATAAGCTATTGTTAGTCTTTTAAGCCTCCGAATTAGCTAGGATAACATACTTAATTGCCGTTCAGAGAATTGGCTAATTACTAAACTTAACATTTAATTTGAAAAATGAAAGTCCATTTTTAAGAAGAAGATTCGTGTGGTAAGCCCAAGTAAAAAAAATTCGTAAATGCTTATCGCCCCCGCCCGCTTCATTTTTTTTGGGGCCGCCTATGGATTTATCATTATTTGCTTTTTATTGTAAAAATCGGAAAAACATAAAACAACAGGCGTTACTTTCACTTCGTACCCAGTTCCTCCCAATTGGGTTAAGAGTTATTCACCATTTTCCATACATCGGTTCACTGGTCAAACACAAAGCATTCAGTCGAGGTTGCAAGGTTCAATTTTGAATAATCCTTGGAAAATACCTTGGCGCCTTGCTTGAGAGCTTTGTGTTTGACCAGTGAACCGATGTATGGAAAATGGTGAATCAAAAAAACATGGCATTTGTCTGGGTTTTGTAAATAAAGAATTTCTTACAGAAATCCGGACGGCAAACACTTCTTTTTACTTGGACTAATATTGCTGCGAATTTGAATCCAGCACAGAGTGAGCCTTTGTGAAAATAAATAAATTATGAAATAAATAAATGAAATGAAAAAATAATTGTAGTTAACATTGGTTCAAAAGATTGACCAGTTCTACAACCGTGAAACAATTTAAAATTTAGAAGCTGATATCGATTCTCGAGGAGGGAGGAAAACCCGGAGAAAAACCCTCGAAGCACAGAACCAACAAGCAACACTAATCACATACGGCACCGAGTACTATAGGAATAGAACTTAACATGGGTCGCTCTTCTAAAGCCCCGTTTACACTGGCGATTTTTGCGGCGATTTTTGTGGCAATTTTCGGAAATATGAAATCTTTTGTCTCATCTTTCGAAAGAGACATTCGTCTAGGAAAATCTTGGTATCCTGAAAAAAACTGGTTTCGATATTCAACCTCCAAATTCTCTTTTTGCATATTATTGTAAAAATATCTTATTTATCAGGACCTTCTTGAAAATCACATTTATAAGTGAAGAAGCTTCCTGTTAAGATATGAATGTAAAGAAAGAAAGAAATGAATAAATTCTTTACCATTATTTATTATGGACAAAATTGCAAACAAATCGCAGCAAAAATCGCTAGTGTAAACGGGGCCTAATATATAGGGAATATTATCCAGAGGAATTGTTCAATGGCCTCTTGGTTGGAATGGGAGGTACGACCCCTAATACAGATAAATTTGACAGCGCAACTTTACTTTTGGTTTTGGCCTTCCGTCCACACTAAGACGGCAGTTTTCAGTCACTGAAAGCGATTGTTTTGCACTCCAACAGAGTAAAATTTTTTGAAAACGCTTGTTTAGGCTTTTCCGGTGTGAACGGCGAAAACGGAACAGTTTTCGGAAACGCAAGTAAATCTACGTAATTGTGACATCTTGGAGAAGTATTTTTAGTAGTTTTTAGTATTCCCCTTATTTAGAAGTCCATCCGACTTTGGGATTATTCCCACTTATAGGACAATAATTTTTATGCCGGAGTTTTCGACCCCGATCACCGCTATCCGAGGAATTACAGACTGATCAGGAAGCTCGGCAAGCGCCTAAGGGAGAGGCTAGTCGGCCCCTGGACCATAGATGACCCCTTGCTATGACTAGCTAACTCAAACTTTTGATTGCGACATTTATGGCCTTCCACGCATTCTCCGCTCCTCGGCATTTGGGATGCGTTAAGTAAAACTAATACTAAACTCAAAGTTCATCATAGTAAATTTGATATATTTGCAAGTTCATCGGCTATGGAAACAGGATTTTAGGAATTTTACCTTTTTGATTTATTAAACCAGGACCATACTTCCAGACATCGAGTGCTTAACCGTCGTATGGCAGCGCGAAGCATTTACGGCTACGCCGGAGATTTCGGCCCAGACACCGCTATCCGACAACTTACAGACTCGGATCAGGAAGCTCGGTAAGAACCTAAGGGAGAGGTTAGTCGGCCCCTACACCGTAGATGATTAACCCCTTTTTGTTTTAGCTTCGCACCAGTGTCCCAAGATGTGCAAAAGGGACAGCATGGTGGTCTTTAGCAAGGGGGGGTCCTACATGGACGCCAGAGACACGCCGGGGTAATGAGCCCCGCCCCCCATGTAGACCTACACACTACAGATTACTACAATAAACACTAATACAAAAAGATAATCAAAACATCATTTACATATAGAGTATCATCCTGGTCTACCTAGGATTATACTCATCAAAACACTTCATAGGTATATTCAAGCGAACACAACGTTTTCCCTTGCATAAACGTTACACAAGTACAAGTGAAAAGAAGACAAAGAAAACTACTTTTAGGCTGACCAGGTTATAACAGTAATATCCGGAGAAAACTTTCCCAAAACATTCCAGGATCTGTTGAAAAAACGCCTTGATTTTCGACTAACCGAACGTTTAGAGTAACAGAGCAGATGGATATTAAGTCGTTTCACAACCTTTGCTTTAACCACAGAGGCAACAGGGAGAGTACCTTCAAAGCAATACTCATTCCTAGCCAACCACACAAAGTACTTCAACAGATTAAGAAAATAGGAAAAAACAGGTGGAATAATCTGCCGTTCATGATTGTCATATCCAAATAGCATATGACGAGATTGAAGGGATGGCGACAAGGGAGTAACACGCAGAAATAAGGTCTGAGCCCATAGTAACAGTTCTTGCATGAGGTTACATTCAAAGAATAAATGAACTGGAGTTTCCAAAGGATGTCCACAAAAGCATGAAGGATCAGCAATGTTCATACCAAACTTGACAAGTCGATCACAGGTATAGAGCACTCCATGGCAAATCTTCCACGATAGATCACGAACTTGACGATCCAAAGGCATAATGTTCACTTGTGACCATGTGTCTGTCCAATAGAGCTCGCCAAAGATTGGGCGAAATTTCAGAACGCAATTAGGAAGCATAACATTCCTTTCAATGATATTTGAATAAACAGATTTTGTAGTAAGAGATGAGATAGACAATGCACTACCATCAGAGGACCGCAAAATAGCAAAAGTTTTCAATTGAACTGAGAAATGGCCACCGACGTATGCCCAAGCATCTAAAAGTGAGGCATAAAAATCCGGTAGTAAATGAGAAGGATAATATGCAGGATATGAAAGAACAGAACGTAAATCATCACCAAATACTTTCTCCACAAAAAAGGAGAAGAAAGCACACCATTTCGATGGGGACAGGGCCCACCGCTTTATCCACTGACAATGAAGTGCGCGCACCTTTGATTGTATATCAATTAAACCAAACCCACCTTGAGTGGTGGATTGGAAAAGAACGTTTTGTGACACCAAATGCTTTTTCCCCGACCAAAAAAAATCCAAAGTACACTTGGAAGCTTGCGCCAAGACCCAGTTTGGCATGGCTAGTACTGAGGCACAAAACAATAGACCTGCCATGCCAAGTGCATTCAGGACAAGAGCCTTACCAGAATAGGAAAGATTACGATGTTTCCAAGAATCTAGTACACTAGAAAGTTTGTTTAAGCGACCATCCCAATTTGGATGAGAGACATCATCATTTCCTAAACATGTGCCAAGACAAGGAATACTGTCTGAAGACCACTGCAAGTCAATGGGAGGATCACTACGACCTCTCCAAGAGCCTGCCCAAAGCCCTTTAGATTTCTCTTTATTAATCTTAGCCCCAGATGCCTTTTCATATTCCTCATAGATGGAGAAGACAGTGGATATTTCATCGTCATCTGTACATAACAGGGTCGTGTCATCAGCGTATTGGGAAATAAGTGCTGGTTCATAATCAGGGTGCGGAAGAACCAAACCTCTTAAATAGATTGACGCACGGATACGACACGCTAAAGATTCGGCAATCAGTACGTAAAGGGGCGCTGACAGTGGACAGCCTTGTCTTACACCCCTCGATAAATTTATAAAAGGTGTAAAGAAGCCATTTACCAATACCGAAGACTGAGGTCCAGTATAGAACAAGCGTACCCACGAGCAAAAGGAAGGTCCAAACCCCATGCCTTCAAGGACTCTGAGCATGTAGGACCATTCCACCCTGTCAAAAGCTTTTTCCTGATCCAAAGACAATAAGGCCAGAGGTGAATTAGTTATTTTGCCATATGTAACAGCATCTTGAAGAAGCCTGATGTTTTCACCAATAAATCTGCCAGGTACCGAACAGGTCTGGTCAGGAGATACAACATAAGCAATCACTTTTCGTAGACGGCCCGCGATTGATCTTGAAGCTATCTTGTAGTCTGTACATAATAGGGAGATGGGACGCCAGTTTTTCATCAAAAATCTATCTCCCTTTTTATATGAGAGCGTTATAATCCCCCTCCTCTGAGAAACTGATAGTACACCACACCTAAAGGCATAATTAAGTACAGCTACCAGGTCCTTTCCAATGAGATCCCAAAATTTTAGATAAAATTCTTTGGGAAGACCATCAAAACCAGGCGTTTTACCTGACGGCATCCCCTCAAGAGCCTCAAGACATTCCTTCATGGTCAAAGGACCCTCACACACATCTGTCACTTCTAAAGGAATTCTACGTTCCAAGTTAGAAATAAAATCATCTGCAATGGTTTCATCAGTTTCTTGTGAAGTGAATAAACCCTTGTAAAAAGAGAACCAAGCCTGCCTCAAATTCTCAGGATCAGAAACGTATTGATCATTGCTATCTAGAATAAGATCAATCATTTTGTTGGCCCTATTCTTCTTTCCCATACGGAAGAAAAAGGAAGTGGATCTCTCACCCTCTTCAGTCCATTTGGTACGAGCTCTTATTTCTGCCGCCTTGGCTGCCTCTCGATCAAACAATTCTAATTCATTGAGTACACTATGGTATTGATTTAGAACAGAGAGATCTCCCCCATCTACCAGAACTTTTAATGATCTTGCTTGAGCTTCCAAGGAATGCCTGGATGCCCGTCGTTTGAAAGATAACTTGGAACAAAACCTAGTGGTGGCTTGTTGGATCTTTCTTTTACCTATATCCCACCAAACAAGCAATGACGTACATGACTCTTTCTGAGGTTGCCAGGACTTCCAAAAGTCCCTTACGAGCTCCACGTATGCATCATTTTCCAAAACACTAACATTGAGTTTCCAAAAATAAGGGCCTCTGGGTGGAACTTCAGGCAATATGAAATCAAGGAAAACAGCAGAGTGATCAGAATGCGGACAAGGTAAAATACTGCACTCAGAAACATGAGGAACAAAACGCAATGGAAGTCCGATCATATCAATGCGGGACGCAGCCATGCCATTAGTACTGATATAAGTAAATTCTTGGGTTCTAGGATGACAGTGCCTCCAAATGTCAATCAAGCGATTTTCATGGAATAAGATGGGAAGGACAGTAACACTGTCATAACTAGCAGGTAGTACAGAATTAAAGGATCGACGATCCAGAATAGGTGTAAAAACCGTATTGAAATCCCCTAAGAGGAGAATGTCAGACGTAGGATCAAGCCTATCATTTACTTGTGTCAAAAAACCATCTCTTTCAGGATTGTGATTGGGAGCATACAGGGAGACGATAGAAACTTTGCAAGAGTCATATTGGACATCTAAATAAGTGAAGCGGCCATTGATACCCGAGTACTGTTTAAGTACAGAAAAAGGAGAGGCACGCTTTAACAAAATTGCAGTACCACCAGAATGCTTTGTGTTGAAATCTCCAAAAGCTAGATAAGGAGAATTATCAAACCAATTATTGAGTTCTTGTTGTGAAATACAGTGAGTTTCTTGGATGCTCACAATATCAGGCGGGCGAGATAAGGAAGACAGCCAAAAAATAAATGTTGTTCTTTTCACATACTCTCGCAGACCATTTATGTTTATAGTAAGAGCCCTCATTTTAAACAAAAATCAACAAGTATTTATGATAGTTTCAATATTCTGAATAACTGCTTATTAATAAACCATCAATTTCAACATTTTCAATAATCATAACATTATTTGTAACATTATTCATATAACACATGACATTACGTAAACAATTCATACTTCAATACAAATCCTTCAATATATGATTAGAAATATAGATAACTATATAAATACGCTAGAAAAATTAGGGTTTCTTTTTAGAACGTTGAGTAATAACCTCCTTTGGATCCACAGATCTTTTGAGGTTACGTAAATTAGTAAAGCAAATGTCCATCCCTTCAGCAGGTTTTTCCTTCGTCGTGTTTTGTTTGACCATATGACTAAATGAAGGAGAGGACAAAGATGTTCCCAAGGAAATTGAAGAGTTAGAATCACACGACAGAGATAGTACTTCAACATTTTGAAGAGAATCCTGAGAAGAAGGATTAGGAAAAAGCGGTTGCGAAGAAATAACTTCTGAGGAGGAATCCTTTTGCAAAGAAGAACGCAAATCTGTAGGTTCCTGTACAACTTCAGTGATCACACCTGACTGAGATATATTTTCTGTCAACTCTTGAGACTCCTCTGGGAGAGAAAGAGCAGGATGTTGCGGAAAGTCCTGTCCTTCTGGACGATCTATAGCGTAACGAGGGGGTTCAATAAGATCCTTCGAACAAGCATAAGAATGGTGACCTTGCGCACCACAGCGGTTGCAGACACCTTTTAGGGGACATCTTGTATTTGAATGTCCCCACCAGTTGCATGAGAAGCAACATAATGGCTGACTACGGTATCTAATATGAGCAATAAACGGGTCCAAAAGAACACTCGTAGGAATATGCTCATTTAATGTCACAAAAAGCCGTCTATCTCCAGTTTCAAAGCCAAATTTGTCTAAATTTCTCACCACTTGATTTACGCTCCCATATTTTTCAAAGTATTCCTTGATGTCGTCATCCTCCACCTCACAAGGGAGGTTTGAAACCGTCACAACTTGTTGAGGTGATTCAACCCCATTGAAAAAGCAAAAACAGCCCCTAATATAGATTCCTTTCGTAAATAACTGTTCCCTTTGTCTATGAGATTCCTCCTTAAACGTTACTCTACAAGAATAACCTGTATTAGACACCTGAACACATTTTATGGCAGTACGCAATTCGTTTCCAAGAACTTTTCCAATGGCCGCAATAATTTCATCCCTAGTGACCGGCTGTCTAAGCTTCTGTAATTGACGTGGAAGCCCTAATTCTAATGTATTTGGCCTATGTACAGAGAACATATTTGACCAAAAAATAATATACCAAAAATATTAATAATCAGTGCCCTTGAAGGAAATATTCCTAGGTTGTCGAAGTAGGACAAACCTAGGGAATAATCCAACAGGGGGAGGAGGATACAACTCCAGCTCTTGACTTCAGAAATCTTGATTCTTGAGTCTTGAGAATCTTGAGCCTTGAATCTTGAACTGTGAATCTCAGATCTTGGACTTGAATTTCTACACCGACTTGTAAAGAAAAACTTCACCAACTATCGGCAATCGTGAGCTTACTTGCAAAAGTTGATTAACCCCTTGCTATGACCAGCATACTCAAAATATTGTTGTGACACCCGATTGCTTTGAACTCATACTCTTTCCTTTCCATGTGGGACGCGTTTAGTAAAACTAAACTCACGAAGGACGACAGTGATCAGGAAGTTTATAGCCAAAGCCTATGGGAGAGGTATATAGGCGGTCCGCAATAGGTTGTTCTGTAAGTGTCAGATTCTGATGTACATCATTTTCCCAATTTTGAGATCGAAACTGGCAATTCTTTCTGTCAGTTTTGTAATTTTGCGTTGATAAAACTATTTTTCGTTTTTCGCGCGTCAACAATTTTCACCACAGGTAGCCCAAACTTATATTTTTTAGTCTTGGGAAGCTCGTCAAAAGTTGATATATGAACTCAAAAGATCTTCCTCATGGCTTGACTCAGCAAAAACGCTTTAATTTTGACTCCTTGCGATTTATGAATCGTGTCATCACGCAGTTCCAAAGCTTTTTGTTTCCCCGACGGTGGTGGGGTAAGCAGATTATTTGTCAGCCATCTGCGCAGAAGAAAAGCAACACTTCCAACATGGCGGACGTAGCTTCGCAATATTCCAGCAAAAAACTCATTAACAGACCAAAAAATGCCGTGGACGAAGCTCTCGAAGGCATTGTAGCTGCCAACCCAGGCCTAAGCTTACTAAAAGGCCACCGTGTCATTATAAGAAATGACGTTGAAGACCTAAGAAAAGCTGGTAAAGTGACCTTGGTGTCCGGAGGTGGAAGCGGCCATGAACCTTCCCACGCTGGGTTCGTTGGGAAAGGAATGCTAACAGCAGCTGTAGCCGGAGCTGTGTTTACTTCCCCGCCCACCAAGTCCATCCTTGCTGCCATAAGAGCCGTGGGTATAAAGAATAAAGGTGGGACATTGCTTATTGTCAAGAACTACACAGGAGACAGGTTGAACTTTGGGTTTGCTGCAGAACGCGCGAAAGCCGAGGGTTTGAAGGTTGAAATGGTAGTGGTTGGGGAAGACTGTGCTCTTACTACGAAAGATAAAAGTGCGGGAAGAAGAGGGCTGTGTGGAACACTCCTGATACATAAGGTTTGTGTTTTTTTACATTTTTGGTTGGCTAACTGCACAGCTGACAGAGAGTGATTGATTTATATGTGCATATACTGTAGATATAACGCCGTCAATTTTATTTTATAACCATCCTAACACATTCAAGCCTACAATAACTTGTTATTAATAAGATTACATTTGATAATGTTTTCTTTGCAGTGCTTGCAGTGGCAATGACCTATCAAGGATTTTTGTTGGGGGGGGGGAGGGGGGGTGGGGGGTGCTGAGTCACTGATATTAAAGTATAACTGTACATTGGTCAGGGGTGGATCTAGGGATGGGGTACAGGGGGAGTGCACCCCGATGGTGTCCCCTGCCCCCGTCCCACCCCCCTATAAAAAAATCCTGGATCTGCACCTGTTGCTGACGGGCTAACTTAAAAAAACTTACAAAAGAGGACTGAAAATTTGTGATGGGCTAACCATCAGTTTGTAGTTGTCATTAGTTAGTGGATTCAGACAAACCTGTGATGTTTGTCTTGATTAGCACATAGTAATGTAAAATAATGTGGTGATCTAATATACATTATTTGTTTTCCTCTAAACAAGATCGCTGGTTCTTTGGCTGAAGAGGGAAAGAGTCTTGAAGAGATAGTGTCTGTTGCCAAAGCTGCAGCTCAATCCATGGGTAAGTCAGTCAAACCAAACTGTTATTCTCTTCCTAATATCATAAGTTTTTTTCTCTTGGTTCTCTGGTTTTCTTCCCTCTGTAAAAAATTACATTTGAGCTGCATGTGGTATGTTGTAAATATTGAACATAGCAGTGGTGTGTGTTATTGAGATCTTAAAGGTCTAAGCAAATTTGGTCCAATTTTTTATTTTGTAAATGGTAAATATAAGGAGGGTGACTGTTACAGGGTACCTCGTGTCCATACCACAGGAAACCCATAAAAGGCAGGAAAAAGGATAAAAATATCTTGTCAGTTGAATTTGAAAACTTTATTAAGTGTAAACATATTGAAAGGTTGTTCAGATAAAATGTTTTTTTTTTATTTAGACATATTAACTTTCTGAGTTCTCTCCAAGAGCTAGGCCCATCGTGGGAGATTACACAGTTAACAATAATTACAAGGTTTCTGGAGTTGAAGGAAAAAGGAAAAAAAAGAAGTTTAACATATAAACAAAAAAAACACATATATATAGAAAAGTACAATTGAGATTACATCGTGGGAAATTGCATGTAATGAGTAGAAAGGAAAAAAAAAGCATATAATATAGAAAATGTACAACGGAAAATAAAATAAAATGTTTTCAGTTTATTAGGAAAAGTATGTTTTTTTATTGGAAGAGGGATGGGGCTTCAGATGGGAGGGTCATCAGTAAAAATGTGAACTTTCCATTACAATAATTTTTTAATAATTTATACCCCTGGATCCCCCCCTGGGTAGTGTCTGTGGGGCAATCCTCATGGAAGAGCCCCCTTATGGCCTACAGGGAGTAATGGTCATAAAATATGAGTTATATAGTAAAAAAAATACTTTTATTTGATTCTAGGTACAATGAGTGTTAGTCTCTCTCCCTGCACTATTCCTGGCTCAGGCCCATCATTCTCATTGGCTGAAGATGAAATAGAACTAGGCCTTGGTGAGTTGTTGCATGTTGGGATCATTTTTATCATTATGACTTGATAATGATGGTGATGGTGATTATTGTGAGAATGATGGTAATATAACTGATGATAATAATGATGATAATGATGCATGATGATATCAGATAATGTATATAAAATGATGATGATAAGCAGGATGTCACGGATAATCCAACTAAATGATGATAATGAAGACAATAAAATGATGATGATGGATGATGATTGATGTTGAATGATGAATGATGGTGATGATGATAATGATAATGTATTAATACAAGCTTGTATTTTGCCTTTCAGGAATCCATGGTGAGCCAGGAGTTAAACGGATTAAGGTACGAATCCCTTATTAAAATATATCATGGCAAGAGGCTTCAAACATTTAATTCCTTATAGTTATACTGTATCATTCTTATTTTACCAGGGTAGCACTTAATAGGCAATGTTTTAGAAACCTGTTGCCCTCATTCCATGATTATAGTTTACCACTATTTTCATTGCTACACACTGATTGAGACAACAATCGCGACAGGGAAATTGGGTAATACACTTCCGTCAGTACCTAAATGTTTTCAGTCACAACAGGGAAGTAGGGCAATACACTGCCACCATTCAGAAAATATAAACGTACCGACCAATTTATTTGATAACCAAATTCCCTGTTGCAATATTGTTGTCTCGATCAGTGCGTTGCAGTGAAAAGAGTGGTAATAATAAATTTATTGATTTTTGTGGAGGGAGAAAAACTGAAGAATTCAGAAAAACCCTTGAAGCACAGAAGAGAACCTATAAGCAACTCTACTTGCAAAATAATAATTAAGACAATTCCAGTTACCGAACCCATGAGGACGCTGGAGAAAGGCAGTGCATTTACAGTGCATACAACATTGCTTCCCAAATGTTTCTTCCCCATTGTTAGATGAAGAAATAATACTCATGAATTTAAATTATTTTTTTGGAAAATTGTTATGCAAAAGCATGACCGAACAATACAACTAACATGATCTTGAAAAATATTGTACAGATTCAACCAGTAGATAGCATTGTAAAGACTATGATAGAACATATGACAAACACCAAGGAAGATGCAATCCATAAGATGACATTACAAAAAGGTATAATTATTTAAAAAAATCATAGTCTGCATAGCGGCTCTCTGGAGGTTCAGAGAGAGACTTGGGAGAAGGTAAGAGGGAAAAAGGGCTCTCCAGCGCAGGGGTTGGGGGGAGGGGGCTAAAAAATTCAGTACTTGGTTGGCATTTGCTTTTGCAGTTTCCATGGCAACATTTAAATAATGTTGTCATTCCCAAGAGAATATAATATTCTTTGCTTCATAGTTGTGCATGAGAAGACACATGAATAATCAAATACTTTACCAAAGAATTATATTCTCTCAACACACTTTTTGGTTTTGTGGATGGAGGAAAATAAAAGAAATGCAAAATAGTCCACATTTCCCTGTTGTGCACAGATAGCATATGAGGTAGCATAGATTGCATCCTGTTTCACTGTCTTATGCATATAGGCAACCATATCAGCCTTATATTCAATTCATGGTTCGTGCTGAAATTGTTTGGATTAAGTGGCTTTCATTGTGATTATTACCATGGTAACACTGATGGTTACCATTAACCACTATTCACGTGGTCATGGTTACCATTAACCACTATCCACGCGGTATGTATTATTTACAGGAGATCATGTGGCTCTGGTTATCAACAATCTTGGAGGCACTTCTTACTTGGAGATGAATATTGTGGCCAGAGCTACCATTCAGTATCTGGGTAAGAAATGTTATGGAGCTGTCATGATGTATATTGCACTGGCAGCACTAGGGTAGTCCATAGCCTGATCAGATTCATATTTCATATTAATGAAATATATCCCTCTTTTACTCCAACGAAGGACTAGCATCCTAAACGTCAGAAAGTTTTTTCATCTTTTCATGGTGTTAAATTTACCTTTTTATTATTACTGTTTCATTAGAATCACCGACGCAGCTCACACCAGTTTTTAGCTAGTTATCTCTTCTATATCTCAGCTCCATTTTAAATACTTGTACGTTCCTTTAGTTTAGTATTTTTTTCCACCCCCTATAATGTACGTACTCCTTAATTTTTTTCTGAAAAACCTTTAATTTCAAACAACTTCTGGGCTGATCAAAGTCAAGGCATGGCTAACTCACCCATAGAAATGAACTATAGCATACATGTTAGGTACTGTATTGTGGAGGGATAGAAACTGGAGAAACCAGACAAAAACTTTCAACTCAAGGGAGAGACCTAACAAACTCTGCTCACATGTGATGCCAGGTCCAGAAATCAAACTCAAGAGGTGAAGGCACCCTTAATTAAGGCTTTGATTAACACACACATTTACACATGTAAAACCAAAGACTTTTAAAAATTAGTGATCTGCCTTTGTATTGTGATGGTTGTTCAGTGTCTACTAGAGGTGTTGCAGTGGTTAGGGTGTACTGTGGCACTTTGATGACCTCTATTGAGATGGCTGGAGTGTCTGTTACCCTGCTTCATTTGGACAAAACAAGGACTCATTGTTTAGGTTAGTTGAGCATGAACTTTAAAAACTATTAAACAAAAAAATGAGCCAACTTCAGCTTTTATAGAGGAATCTCTAGGAATTGGAAAAAGGGTGGGTGGAAAACTTTGCTGTCATCCTGGTGGGGTACTTTTGCCTGTTTAGGGTACTGGGATGTGCCACTGAGCCCTCTGAACCCTAACCCTGTTCCAGAGTGCAGTAAGATCGCTAAATACCATCCCCTGTTCCGGTATTGTGAAAATAGATACCCTGTTCCAGAGAGGAGAGAGCGTGATTTCATATGCCTATCCCAGAGCGAGCACAAATTTATATACCCTGTTCCAGAGTAGGATCACTGAAAACCATACCCTGTTTGGCAGCACGTACCTGTATAGTGAATATAGGGGAGTACCCCCTGGGGCTGTCATAACCTGTATGGCTAACCAAAGTAAAAAAGTGCTAAATGTTCCATCGTAATAGATATATGTTTCCCTAAATGCAGACAGTGAAACCACTGCGCCGTCCTGGCCAAGATCATCCATTTCAGCTGCAACAGGGTTTCTGCGGCATGATAAGAAGCCCCTAGAGTTTGACATTATGAAGGATGATTACAGTGCCAAAAAGAAACAGGCAGCAGAAAAGCTAAATGCCGAAGGTAGCATACAATCGTCAATCAATAATATCCATTCATCCTGTTCAATTCCATTTATCCATCCATCTACTCCATTTGTTTATCTATCCATCCTTTGAACCCTCCATTTATTCCATCCTAATTACATTAATTTATCCTATCCATTAGTCCCATTCATCCACTTATTCTAATTCCATCATTCAAATTTATCAACCCCTCCCACCCATTCTTCCATCCTATTTATTCATTCATCCCATTTATCATTACAACTATCCATTTATAACATCCCTCCACTCCATTTCCCCATTGATCAAATCCATACTTTCATCCATCTTTGCCATCTATCCTTCCACTAATCTCATGTCCTATTGAATCCCTGCTTGGCAAAGGAAAATGGGAAGAGGCCAAGAGAGAGACTGCTTGCATTCTAATTATTGTCCACAATAAAGTGTTTTTGTCTTTTAAGGTCAGTTTCTCTTTAACATCCTGAGTAAAGTCACAGATGCTATTATTTCTGCTGAGGGAAAACTGAATGAATTGGATAACATATCAGGGGATGGAGACTGTGGATCAACTTTAAAACGTGGAGCAGACGGTATGTATGTTAGTATGTTACCTAACTCATTTAGCTCTCATAGTTATTCTAGGTAACCTCTACCATTGTTTGGTAAATGTACTTATATCTATATTTCTCCCTATTGTAATCTCTGGTACAAATAAAGCACATTGTATCGTGATGGTGTTGAACATGATGATAATGGTGATGATGATGATGACTGATGATGATGACGATGACTGATAAAGATGATGACTGATGACGATAACGATGACTGATAAAGATGATGACTGATGATGACTGATGATGATGATGATGATGATGACTGATGATGATGATGATGACGATGACTGATAAAGATGATGACTGATGATGATGACTGATGATGATGATGATGATGATGACTGATAAAGATGATGACTGATGATGATGATGACTGATGACTGTGATGATTGATGATGATGATGACTGAAGGTGATGATGACCAATCATGATGATTGATGGGGATAATGATAGTGATATTGATGTTAATGTTGACAATGAAGATTGTGAGTGATGATGGTGTTGGTGATGATGACTATGATTCTGATGATGACGACACTGATGATGGTGATGATGATGATGATGTTGTATACTAACAAAACTTAACAAAACAAAACAGAAGAAAGAAGTAAAGCTTAAGCACATAATTGGAGAATTTGGTTATAAATGACTTCATCTTTTTTTTAAATTTTTAATCCATGGAAGGCATCAAGAAAGCCCTAGGGTCAAAAGATTCTCCAGGTCTTGCCTGTAATCATATCCATGAGACACTACTAGCTATAGCCAATGTGGTAGAGGACAGTATGGGAGGCAGCTCTGGAGTGGTAAGTTACTCATTGGTAAACATGATGCATCATGGTCTAGCTTGGATACAAACAGCACCGTATAAGGCATGGTAAATCAAAGATGTTTGTACCCAAGCTAGACCACAATGCACCATGCCTGCTACCTCAGGAAAGTTTTATGGAAGAGGAACATTTTAAATGATTGTATGGACCATATATGCTGTAGTGAGTGCTTTTTATATAACAAAACAATAGCAGGAAAGTACAGCATCTAGATTTGAAAATGGCATTATGTATACCGCTGTTGCATGTTGCATACCAAGCTGGAAATACACTATGGACAATTTAAATCAATCATTTAAAGATCACAACAATATAAAAATTTCCCAAACTTTTTCTACACATTTTTCTGGCACATTTTCTTCTTTGCTTGAATTATTAATTTACTTATGGATATACATTTCAAGCTTGATAAGCAAAGTGCAAAAAGCAGCATACCACATGCAACATAGACTGTGAGCTAAGTCCCTCTATTTCCCTTGGTCACTGTCTGTCTGTCTGTCCGTGTCGATTGGTCGAGGAAGATTGGTTACGAGTCAAAAGTCCCTGGGGGAGCTCGTAACCAATCTTCCTCAACCAATCAACACAGACAGACAGATGGACAGTGACCAGGGAAATAGAGGGACTTAGCTTGCAGTCTACATGAAACAAAACTTTTACCAACCATTTTTTGAAATAGAGGAAGGCTGACACCCTATTCCAATCTTCGTTTTCTTTGCAATTGATTATAAACTTCTTATTTATTTATTGTCTTCAGTTTTATAGTCTGCTTCTCGTTGGTGTTGCATCAGCACTAAAAACTGACACCTCCCTGCAATCATGGTCTAAAGGACTTGAAGCTGCCGTGCAGTCCATAATGAGGTACTGGTTGTTATAGTTTGCTACATGGTTAGAACTCTGAAACTTGAACATTGAATAAGTTACATTTATTTCCTATTGTTTGTTACAGATACGGGGGTGCTGAACCTGGTGACAGAACTATGGTAAGTATAATTAATGACAGACTCTCAGGGTTCAAAATAGTGGCCAGTACTGGCAATGGCTGAAATGCAAGTCAAACACCATAGAATCCCAGTTATAAGCCCCCCCACCCCTTCGATTATGAGCTCCACTGATTAGAAGCCCACCCTGATATAAGCCCCCCCTGATTATTAGTCCCCCTCCCCTGGTTATTAGCCCCCCCTGATTATTAGTCCCCCTCCCCTGGTTATTAGCCCCCCCCTGATTATTAGTCCCCCTCCCCTGGTTATTAGCCCCCTATTATGAACCCCCTGGTTATGAGTTCCCCCGCCCCGATTATAAGACCACCCAGACATATTTCCAAAATGGCATTTATTTCATCTCCTTAAACAGTCCAACAATGCACTGCAAACTCAGATGGCTAATAAATCAATCAATCTAATTGGATTTACCACTCAATGGTTGATATAAAGGCAGTTTGTAATGCTGTTTTACAGATAGATGCTCTAAACCCTGCTAGTGTTGTCTTGAAACAGCAGCAGAGTAAAGAAACAAAGCTTCTGGATGCTTTAGAGCTGGCAGTGAAGGTAAATTAAATTTTCGCTCCTTCGTATTCTTTTTAAGGCGATGTAACAAGCAAATTCTCATGCATCTCGATTTGCAGGGGGGAAAAATTGCAGGCTGGACGCCCCAAAATTGCATTGCAGCTTGTTTTGAAAAGATTTCTGCAAGTTGCAGAAAGAACAAAAAAGTCAGATATTACAAGTTGCACATGAAAAAAATTACACTATTTTCTAATAAAATATTGCATAAGATATCATTGCGTTTATTGGTGCTTAATTTATTCTGAATCTCGTTCTCCCTCGAAGGCTGCTGAAGATGGTGCCCAGGCTACTGCTCACATGCAGGCCAGGGCTGGTCGCTCTAGCTATGTAAGTGCCGAGCATCTGAAGAATCCAGACCCTGGTGCTGTTGCAGTGGCAACATGGATGAGAGCAGCATATGATGGCCTGGTTAGTAGTCAGTAATCTGATATTTTAGTTGTAGTGATGGGCTGGCTGTGGTAAGGAAGTTAGTACGTTAGTTGGCTTCCGATTTTTTGAAAGTAAGCGGTATTATTAATTGTAGACAGGGCAGTTAATAAACGGATTCATTGTCTGCAGGGAATTTTAAGCACGGTGAGATCATGACGATAATGATTAAGTTGGGTTCCCTGTGTTATACAGACATTTTACTCGTGGGTACCCTGTGGTGCTGTTTTATTTAGAATATTGGTGCTGCAAAAAAGGTTGAAAATATGGGTTGAAAATATAGTTTGAATGGGGATATGAAATAAATATATTATGAATGACTGCCACTAAACAATACTGTAAAATGAACAGGAAATATCCCTTTTCTGCTGACGGTCTCCTTTTTTTTTCTTTTTCTTTTGCTGCCCCTGCCAGCAGAGAAAAATATCCCAAGATTTAAAAACAATATTAAGATTTATTTTATCAAATTAAAGATATTTTTTAAAATATTCAATAAAATACTATAACGCTTAAAGTTGAAAAAAGATATGAAAGCTTTAAAAGAATTAAAACAAAGTAAAGCTTGTAAACCACAATAGAACTAAATGTTTAAAAAAATAAAAGTATAAATAGTATCATCTTAATTAAATAAATGTAAAACTCAGGACGGAATTTACTGTGTTTCCCTAACACTTAATTGGCTTCATGTCTAAGCCAATCAAACATGACTAAAATATAAACCATCCAATCACGAAGCTTCTTTCTTTCCTTTGTTTTATTGATAGTGGGACCGCAGTCTTTTTGGTCAGTGGACTCATAGTCTTGAAGACAAAGGCATTCTTAATGATTTGTATTTACAGCTTATCCTAAATCCGATCTGCTTCGCAACATCGGTTTCTTTATTTTGTCTTGTCTTACTTATGCATTAATTTTTCAGATTCGATATTGATTAGAAGCTTCACATTCCATTGAGTAAATTGATCGATCATTACTGACAGTGATATAAGCGCCTAATGCATTTTTGGGTTACCCGCTTGTTTTGTTTGGGTTACCTGTGGCTGGACAATGCGTTTTGTTTGAGATACTTGTGGAGATTTTGGCTCCTAATAGCAAGTGACGACAGATCATTTTTATGTTTCTTCTTGCGTGTCGCCCTGCTATTACAAGTGACACAACAGGAAAGACATCGCTATCACATAAAGATCATAATAATTTCACGACTGCTTCGAGTGCAGGCACGCAGTAAAATTTACTTTTAGATAAAGTAAGATATCTTATCTATATGCAATACAAAAACTGTTTATGGATATGTAATCTTAGAATTACTTCATCTCGGGCCGCTGGTTCAAATTTATTTTTGTCGTTGGAGCCGGAAGGTTTGCACGAGAGTGACAGGAACGTGCTGTTTTTGAGGGGAAAGTGCAAAGAAAGGGTTATTTTGTGAACCTCAAAATCTCAGTAGATCGACGTAATAATGATCGAAGGACCAAGCAAGGAAGGAATTAAGGAAGAGAGAGGAGGAAAGAGGAAGGAAAGAGAGAGGAAAGTGAGAGCCGCATAGAACAAAATAAGGAGGTTTAAATGAGGGAAAAAACACAAAAGAAGAGAAGAGAGAAGAAAGGAACGGAAAGGAAATGTAAGAAGAGTAGAGCGAGAAGCGAAGCGAGATGAAAGAAAGCGAGAGGAAAACAAAAAGGAAAGAAAAATAAGCAAGGAAAGAAAAAAATTTTCATCTGTAGTTAAAATAGAACCTTAGAAATCGGTAAAAACTTTTTCTTGTTTGCTTCATCTTGTCATAATACGCGCAGCGCACTGAATATAAAAATAGCTTAAAGATTCGGACAAACATTGCATTCTGTTTAACCGCTACGAGGATTATACGAACCGATTTTATTATTTTTACTTAAAGTTACAATAATAACCCATGTAAACTAAGATCAACTGCGATCGGCTGTGAAAATTATCTGCTGAAAGTAAACTTGTAAGTTTTTTTGTCCGAATTTCGCTTTTGTCTTCGTTTTTATGACGTCACGGTTGCGCTGCGCTATTTTCAAGTACATTTATGGGCTTTTTCATGCAAGACGACTAAATCAACGAAGCGAAAAAACCGCTAACTTGCTTCGATATCTATATTGACGCGAAGTCGCCATAAATTAATTGCTACTTGAAGAGAAATATGAACTTGAAATTTATGATAAAATTTGTCTTAAATTCAATAAACTTTACGTGATGGAATACACGTTAATAGGGAACAAGAAAAAACAAATGGTCAAGCTCACTGGGTTTTGTAATTTCCTTCTCACTAAAAATAACAGTTTAACTTCAAAATTTTCAAAATAACTAGCAAGTTTTTTTAAATGTCAGACAAAAATGTTTTTAATTTTAAACTTAAAGAATTATTTAAGAAAACGGTTTTCATCGTTTGAGTTGTTTTTTGCCTCAACATTTTTTAAATTGTAGGAACTTTAATTTAGGAATTTGAAGGACTTGAAGCAGTTCGTTTGCATACGGCCTTGCCGTATCTCGTATAGAATCCTTGTGAAGCCAGTGATTAGATTTCACCTTAGGTTATACAAGATTCGCAGCTGTTAGAACACCATCGTGATTTTCCTCATCTCGGTAAATCATTGGAGATAACTTATCGTTTGATGTTTAACTTAAAGTCACGCAAATATTTTGAATTCCATCACATGCAAATGTAAACGAACAGCTCAGGTTGATGGTTTGGAATTGCTCATTCATCGAGTGCTGCACAAATATGTCAGGGTCACTTCACTAAACTCTAAAGCAAACGCTTAAATTCATGAAAATGAGTAAAGATTCAGAGACAACCTACCAGAATTTTTACGTTTTAACTCTCCTTTACAGTTAAATAATTTTTGAAATAATTCAAAGACCAAATTTTAAAAATGTTTTCAGACCGCGCTTGACTATATCACGACGACAAGCCATTCGTTTGATAACCTGCCAAATAACACTTCAATAAAAGAGGGAGCGAAGAGATAGGTCTAAGATAAAAACTTTATTTATCAAATATTGTTAACAAATATTGTTTTGTAGAAACAACACTGGATTTTGCACACGAAGTCAAAACGAAATTCGAAATCCTCTTTATAGGATGCATACTTTCTTGTAGTTCCTGTTGTACCGGAAAAAACTGATTCAATACTCAAGCTTTTTCACCAAATTTTGAAAATACTTTTAGCTGAATAAATTTTTAAAAAAATGAAAAATTTCTTTACTCATTTGAGAATTCCGAACTTTTTGAAAAAGAAACTATTTCAAAATGCATCAAAAATTACTTATGCTTTTTTTTACAAAGAAGCGAACATTTGCAAGGGTTTCCAGAAAACCCGAAGTAGAAAGCTTACAACTTTAATTCTTTTAATTTTCTCTTTATTTTCAAAAAATTTTTTACAAGTTTTCTTTTTTCTTAGCTACATTATATATATATATATAAATATATATATATATATATCTTTATATGCATGAATTGTCCTTTTGTGCAATCCTTTTTACAATATTGGCCTTAGTTCTTCTTGAGTTCTTTATATGTGGTTAAATAAAATATTTAAGCAAAGTTAGACTTGAACTAGGTTGCCTGTTATCGCAAGTATCTGTCATCAAAAGGCTATAGCTTCGCGGCCATCTGATAAGCAAATTAATGTCTCACGCAATGAGATGAATGATGAACAGATGGTATCTGGGGACGAAGCTTGCATCGGGTGCTATCCAATTTCGCTAACGCCACGTGCTATCCGATTTCGCTAACGCTATGCGCTATCTCATATCGCTAACGCTAGCTTACGCAGTTTGTACGCTACACCAACGCTATTTGTTTTCCCACCCACCCTCCACTAAGGTAAGTATAGGTAAGTATTCCACTGCCAAGTCAGTGTGACGGTGCTAGGTGGGAGGTGACAGGGTTGCCATAGTTACCGCTGACCTCCGCCGAGTTCCCGAGGCTCCTCCCACCCAAGCATCAACGCCAAGCTCATCTACGTGTGATGAGTTTAAATGCGAATAAACACGGCTGAACCATGCCATCGATGACGTAGTTTGTCCTTCGTAAACACTTGAACGTTGACTTAAATTGGAATGTAAGTCTTCCGCTCTCATATTGAGAGTCGCGTTTTAAAAAATCCTTCAAAAGTTTAGTTTATTTGCATTTTTAATGAAACGGGGAAATATTTTTAGTCCTCGACTGAAAGTCTTCGCATGTTGATTGTAGCATCGAGCATTAAACTCGCAATGTTCTCTTGATCAGCAAGTTCAACAGGGAATTCACCCTCGGCGTTCTCAATCCGAGCATTAGCCCCATGATTTAACAAATATCGACAAATTTGGTCGTATCCTTCGCTTACAGCATAGTGAAGAGGGGTCCACCCAAATCTGTCTTTCTTGTTTACATCCGCTCCAAGTTCGATAAGCAGCTTGATGTTTTCAAGCCGTCCATCCAATGCGCTCTGTGTGAGTGCCGTCACCCCAGTTGCTGTGATTTGGTCCACGTTACAGCCCTGAAACATTTTTCGTAGGCGCAACTTTTCTTCAGGTTCGCCGTTCATCAAGAAAAAGTCTCGCGAAAGAAGAATTAAATCTATCGGAGTCATGTTTCCTCCCTTGGCGGTCTTCGCTTTTTTATCCTTCGTTGGCGATTCTTGAAAAATAAGCGATGACGTTCGAGCTCTTATTGCAGACATTTTTTTCGTAGAAATGGAGTAAACCGTCAAGGTGTCACTGTTCGACGCTGTCAGATTTGCTCTGAGCTGACTTCTCTAATAAAAACAATTTTTCCTTAAATCTTTAACTTGTGTTTTAGTTACGTTATCCCACAAGTAGCTTAGCTTTATTAGCCCTCAAGAAAATCTGCCCTCTTAAGTAGTCCACGAGAGATGGCTCGTGATAACATTACGTCATAGACTGCATTAAAATGGCTTTTCTTATCTTTTAAATCTAAATAAGGAATCATCAAAACAGACGCGTGATGACAGAACAGTTGAATGGCTTCCCAAAGGAACTCGAGTCAATATTACCCCAGGCAGAAGGAAAAGACTATAAATTATCGGAAATATCACTACCTTAAAAGTCATTACTTGGTCATTTTCGGTTTAAAAACTTCTGGGACTAATCGAAACGTAATGAGACCACACAAGGTTTTAAAAGTTCCAGAAAAAAAGCGGTCAACTTCAGAAATGAAGAAAAATTTGAAAATATTTTTTCATCGATAAAAGATAATTCAGAGATTATCCAAAAACTCTAAAATAATTCATAACGCCTTGACTTAATGATAAGAAAGTTCTTTAGAAATATTTGTTAAGATATCAGAATTTTAGCAAGGTTTAGTCTAGGGGCTTTTTTGATTATCTATAATTAAAAAAACCTTGAAAAGATAAAAAGACTTTTTTTAGATATATTTTATAAACTTCCAGAAGTTTGCCAAAACTTTCTTAGGATTTTATTTTCTTTGTTAGTGATCGTTTCGTCGCGCCAAGGCATGCATTGATATTTTTAATCCTAAGAATACAAAATCCTTTTTAGCTCAGTGATTTCGTTGACAATATTAAAATAATGTCACTCCAAAAATCATTCTCTAGTATAATCTTCCGGCAAGAATTTAATTACTTTTGATATTTGTATCGGTGTTGAATCGAAATCCGAAGTGTGACATAGAATTTTATTAGCTCAAAAAACAAAACAAAAAAAAAAAATTCCGACATTCTCAAGTCACTGAAAATTTTATCTATTTTTCCATCTAAAGATGTTAGAATCGTACAAAAAATCTGTAGCAAGGAAACCAGAATAAGCAGACAAAATAAGAAGTGGAATCTGTTTATAAACGGAGTAGAGAGAAATAGTGTTTATGAGATAGAAAATGAGATAAGTTTTTTTGGTATAATATAGTTACATTCCTAGCTCAGTCTTAGCTCTAAGATTAGGGAAAGAACCGCGTAAATTCAAGTTACTAATCCGAAACGAGATAACCTGCCGACACTTTTTCATTGTCTTAATCGCCGTGTTTACCAAGTTTAGTTATCAATTTATTATCTATCATCTTTATATTTTCTTTCCTTAACACAATATCTCATCAAAAACAAATGTTATGGCTCTGGCCTCAGCCGGTTATCTCTTTGAAGTGTCAGGTAATCCTTTAGGACTAAACAAGCCATGATCACGGAAGTGCTTCAGCGGCATCACGTTTTCCTATTTATTTCTCTAATCTTATCTTTGGCGGGCTGTTCCAAGAAGTTCTGATACACCGACACGAGAACATCTTGAAATTTTAATGATTGTACAACGTTTAACTTTAAGAACTGCGTGTGAGACTTCTTAACCGGATTTATTTTGATGTGTTAGAATGTCGAAGATATAGTTTCCATAGAGCGGTTTTCGTATGTGCTAGTGGGAAATGATACGGCAATTTCGTAGTCGTACCGTATCTTACCGTAACCGTAACAACGCGCCTTGCGTATCAAAGATTTCTGTAGACATTTTGAAAACAAAAGATTCCATATATGGTCAGAATCCATTAAATAACACAATGGAAAGCCATTTCAATGTTACGGCATACCGTACCGTGTACGTGCTTGAACTCAATATACTTAGTATGTTTTCCACTTAACGAATAGAGTGTCTGTCCTCTTATTGACGATAGATTGCGTCATCACATTGTCAAAGTAGTGTGGATCCACGAGGCGTAGCCGAGTGGATCCGCATACTACTTTGACAATGTGTAGATGTTGGCTAGTAAACACTAGCGTGGACTGCGTCGGTGTTTCTAATAAAACAGTTATCGTAGAATGATAAGTTATACACCGTAGTGAAAATAGTAACTGACGTTTCGGACGTTAGTCCTTCGTCGGAGTCAATGAGTTTGACTCCGACGAAGGACTAACGTCCGAAACGTCAGTTACTATTTTCACTACGGTGTATAACTTATCATTCTACGATAACTACTTTGACAATGTGATGACGAAATTTATTGTCAATAAGAGGACAGACACACAAAAAACTGATGTCTATTTGTTTTTTTACAATAAGAAAAACGATAAAAACTTCTCATTTTTTATTGATCAAAACAACCAACGGAAAGAGCGCGCGCTCGTTGACGTCAGCTTTATCTGTCTGTCCTCTTATTGATGATGAAAAATAACCAATCAGCGCGCGAGAAATTTGTAAATTCTTGTAAAATTATACATAAACCGACTTGTAAAATGCCTAAAAATTTAAAATTCTCGATGTACACTGGATCTCATAGCACGCGCACGCTCGACCGACGTAATTTTTCAAGCATGAACGAGGAATGAACGAGAGGCCTGGGGTCGAGTGGTTTCGGCAAAGGTACACAAAACACGAAATAAGTCTTTGCGCATGCTCGTAATAATATTCCATATTTCCTGTCTTACTTGGTTTACCACTGATAGACTCCACTAAACTCATGGTATTACTCATTGTCTTGATGATTTATCTTTGTTTTTCCTCCGGTCTGTTTTCTTTTGCCTGCGCCTACACTAAGGACGACGCCTAGAACTGCTGTACTATACTGCTCTTGCAATACTTTCATCGTCAGTCATCATCATCATCATCACTATCATCATCATCATCACTATCATCATCGTTACCCTCAGCAACACTATTATTATCATTATCATCGTCACAATCATTGCCATCATCATCAACATTTTCATATTTGCCACACAAAGACATCTTAACTACGTTACCAGAAGGAGGTTAGCATCATACTACATGTCCCTAGCGATCAAAATCATCATTAATCTTAGCTTAAGTCCAACAGCCTCAGCCGAACTATCTTGTCCTTGTGAAATGTTTCAATGTGTGCCACACACAGACATCGTATAACCAGGTAACCAGAAGAAGGTTAGCATCACAGTGACCCTAGCGATCAAAACCATCATTAATATACGCTTAAGTCCATCCAAAAGCGTCAGCTGAACTATCTTGTCCTTAATGTGTGCCACACAAAGAGATCCTAACTAAGTTACCATAAAGAGGTTAGCATCACAATGACCCCTAGCGATCAAAATCATACTTCTATATCTAATTCTTTTTATTTTTTCAATTAACGCCTCAACGATTCATCTTTTCAACAGAGCGTTAAATCGGCAGATGGCCCCTTGCTGCCTATCCGAGCCACCCCCTCCTGCTTTAATAGCACACAATCTATGCAGTAAGTTTCAATAGACAATGAATAAATGATGTATGTATAAGGTCATGCACTATCAACAATGTCATAATCCCTGGTATTTTCATGCGTGAAATTCAAATTTCGATTCGCTCAACGAACATTCAACTTTATAATCCACTTGACAATGTCACAAAAACCTTCAAGGATCGTTGCGTTCTCAGCAAATGAAGTGCATATTAAGAAAACTAGATGCGTTTAATCGCTATATTGTTTATATCAAAATCCTTTTACAAAGAGATGGCAGTAAAAGGGGTTATCCTGGCGTTAAGTGCCTCGGATCCTCACGATTGAAATATTTCCTACATCTGTCAGAGTGAGCTATGGAATCTGAAAATTCTGCTGGGAATAGCACCTTCGACGAGTGTGATGTCATTTCACTATCAAGATCAGGAACCACCATTGCTGTAGCTCTGTGCTACGGAATCCTCATCCCTCCGATTGTCCTTGGTAATGGGCTCGTTGTAATATCGTTTATAATAAACCAGAAGCTTAGAACAGCAACCAATATCTTCATCTGCGGTCTGGGTCTTAGTGACCTTCTAATTGGCCTATTCTCGGTGCCATACTGGACTTATATATCATCTTTAGAGGTTATCATGGACGCGTATTGCACCCCTTCATTATACAAGGTGTATATATGCCTCGATATATGGACAGGATGTGCCTCTATTCTCCAACTAACAGCAATCGCCATCGAGAGGTTGTACTTCACTGTCGCACCTCTAAGGCACCGACGACTTCCACGTTCGCTCTACTGGTACATGATCGGCATTGCATGGTTCTATTCTATATTTATGGCAGTCTTACAAACGGTACAAAAAAACTGGGTTCAAGAATACAGCCTGCTTTTATTGATCACTTGCTTCGTCTTCCCATTATTTATCATAGTTGCTGTATATTTATATATTTTAAAAGTTGGTCGACGGCAAGCACAAAGGAAGCCCAGCACTCGAAAAAGAATGGGATCGACTGGAGGAGATTTAAAAGAATTCAATATCTTTATAACCGTGATTGTGATAACTGGAGTTTTTGTGATTGCATGGGCGCCATTCTTCGTTGTTACGGTTGTAGCTTCTCTATGCGGTAATTGTATATCTCATCCAGAACACGACTTTCTGGTTCAAGTTGTCAAATGGATGCATTACAGCTCTAGCGCTATTAACCCTTATATCTACGCTTATAGAAACGAGGATGTAAGATTAACTTTCAAAAAAATTCTACGCTTGGTGTGTTTTTGTGCTTGCTGCTCGCGTACACGTCTTGACAAGGAGCGAAAAAGCAAGAGGAATGTTCGTTTACATTCAATCCAACAGGGAACGCGGAAAAACAATGATAACTTGGATAGTCGCGGTGGAAATATGCAGTCTAAGAATAGAAAAGATGGTCAGAATCATCCAAGGATATTAGACATTGACGAGTTAATTGGGCACACGTCGAGTTCTGGAACAAACGCACGACGGGATCCGAGAGGAAGAGAATGGAGTGCCGTAAAACAAACCACAAGGTCACCTGTCATTAGGGCTCAAGATCCAGCCGAGAAAAACGTTCGCTTTTATGAAAATAATGGCTTCGTGGGGATGGAGAGAGATATTAATAGAAGTTCTAAGCAAAAAGGAATCGAGAATGAAGCTTTTCATCTGCAAGAAATGAGGACAGAATTTAATGTAGAGGAGCAAAGAAATAAAAGGTTTTGTAGCTCTCATAATAAAGAAAATAAAAGACAGCCAAGAGTATCAGGAAAGTCAACCAATCAAAATACAGCTAAAAAATCAGGTATCGCTCATCTCAACCACAATGACGTAACTTCAGGAGTTTCAACCAATCAGAAGAGGTTTCGTAAATCGCGTGACGCGGATACGACTAGGAACGTTCGAATTGGTAATAATGAAACGTCACAAAAATCGACCAATCAGCTTCAACTTTATAGACCACGTGACAAGAAACAGTCCAGGAGTGTTGATGTTGATCATATCAACGCGTGTAATGGGGAAATTTCAGACGACGTGTCTTACGTTTGACCGCTTGAGGTCAACTGGGTTTTGACGACGTGTGTTTGATCCAGACGATATAAAGAAACTGCAGTTAAGAGGTTAATCATGGTTATATTATTACTTAGCAAGGCTTCTGTTTCTTTTGACAACCTCTTAACTCAGCTATTTATTTAATTGGCGAATTAAAAAAAAAAATTCCTCTCCCCTGGATTCACATATGAACTATATACTTACATGCATTGCTTTTTTAATTAGAGCTGATTTACAGTAATTAAACTGGACATTAAGCTTTAAATCTTATTGGATAACAAATAGGGCAGAACACAGGCAGCCCAAACAAGGTTTCTGTCTGAAGTTGTTGATTGAGCGCTTTCAATTTTTCTGTAAGCAACAGGAAACTGCACACGCGACACGACTCTCCCACTTCATCAAGATCACACTTTGATAAACTAGTATCATTAACCAATCATATTGCGACATTTAGTTCGATATATTTAACCAGCCAATCAGATAGCACATCGATATAATAACAGCGTGAGAACATGATAATCTGATTGGCTAACGCTGTTATCAGTTCAATCTCTGTCTTGTTTACTGTTATCTGATTGGTCAGTTTTATTCAACTGGTCCCAGTTAGTGTGTCCACACAGTAAGTCTGCGAATCTTTACTGAAGCTAAAATGCCTGACTTTTGGAAAGCGTGGAATTCGTTCTCATTGCTATTGACTGTCATTGAAATGAAAGATAGACTGAGAGCTTTTACCGTTTTATTATTCATTCAATTATTGCAACAAAGTAATTACGTTTACAACTGACCATAAATCGGCTGAAGGCAAATGCACTAATCGGGATACCTGCGGGTAAAAGTGATTTGAGCTCTACATTGTGATATAGCAAAAGTTGCTGTTGTTTTGATTCAAAAAGAAAGATTACTTGGCAATCATTTTAAACAACGATCATTTGAACACTTCCGATCTCGTACTCGGAGCCTATATTTCTTACTGCGAAAACTCGAGCATGCGCAGAAATAAATAAAGGCTCTGGTACGAGATTGGGTCATCCAAATTACAAATACCGGCTTGAGCATGCGCATTAACCACCGATTCAACATGGTTGCTAGAATTTTTTGGAAGAGGAAATTGAGAGAATTATAGAAGGAAACTATAGCGGGGGAAAAAAAAACAACGTTGAATCGAAAAAAAATTAATTGACCACGCCTTTTGCACGGCCCCTCATTGGATTGGCTACCCGTGAGTCAAGCATCATGATTTGTCAGTTGTGAACGAAGCCGCTTTTTATCCATCACAGTTTATTTTCTTGGATCTCTTTCACGATATGCCGCCATTTTTGTTTTCTAATGAGAATAAAATTCTTTGTTTAAACCCGTCTAAAAGCGTTTGAATGCGAAGTTACAGGGGAAAAAAACTCTTTTTCTATCCAACATGGCTGTCGCTTGAGAAATATACATGTTTAAGGAGTTTTTGTACAAGTGGGATCCAGCGATGCGGCAAATTCGTAGCCATACTGTAGTCGTACCGTATCCTACCGTAGCCGTAGCCGTTTTAGAGGCTTGGCGGGTCACGTGACAAACATTAATTTTCCATAGAATTGACTAAAATGTAAATGTAATAAATGAAAATCTTATGGTCTTAAAGAGCATAGCAAATTGAAAAATTCAAAACATTTTTGAGTTAAAATGTTTAATTCGTAAGATTTGATTACATATGCAAATAATTAATGACTTTTACTCGCATGTCTAATCATTTTCTTCCATTTTAAGATCAGTTGATTGAATTTTATGACTTGTTAACTACCATTCAATACTGCAGCGAATATAGCTACACACAGTGTTTAATATTCGTAATATACTCAAACACCGCAAAATTCTGTTTCAATTCAGCTGTAAGTGTCTTTACGTATTGCCAAATCTCGCGAGGAGCTTCTGCATAAGATGTTGAATGAGTTGGTTTTTAACTTTTAAAAAAATAATAGTAATAACTAGACACCCACTCTATAACGTGATTGTAATATAAAAATAAACACTCCTTGCAAAAACAAAGTGGAGCACGGGAGGAGCGACGTTAATGCTGAAGTGATAAAAGTTCCGTCAACTAGCACGAATTTTGGTGTTCTGAGAAAATATTCAATTCAAATATTTTCTCTGGTTTCTCAGTCTGACTTGTCTCCCTACCAAAATACTGTTTTATACATTGTGACTACACCAACTAAGGCCACTACCCAGACAAATTTTCATACAAATTAGCCAATCACTATCGAGTATTTAATTGAATCTGCACACATTTTCATATTTTTCCTTTTAAAAGCATATATTTTACTTTATACGAGTGTGTGTGTATGATAAGAATTGAGCAAGAAACAGTTTACCAGAATTTATCAATTCATCTGTTTTGCAGCGTAAAAAAAAGGATTTGTAATATAAATTTAATTTGGTTGGGTGGCCTTGTAGTCGCACTGTAAGTGACGATAATATATATATTTAGGCACTGCCTAAAAGCGGAGCTCCCAATACGGAAGTCACAGAGAGAACAATTTGAATGAAACTGTAAGGTAAAAATAAGATCGGGAAAAAAATCTTTTTTTTTTTTAATTCGAGATGAAGATAATTTCTCACATAATAACCATGCAGTGAAATCGAATCAAAATGCAGTACAGGAGCTCCGCTACTAGAAATTCTAAAATATACCAATTTCTATTCCACTTCTATACTACATATTTTAATTTTCACGCATTCCCAAATGCAGTCATTTATTTTTCTATTTTTTTAACTGTAGAATATTAATCCAAGTAAATTTACTGAAATTTAAAACTTAAAAATATAAAATTCACTTCTAAAAATAGCAGTGATTTTTGACTTTTAAGTTTCCCATGGTATTGTTCATGCCATTCTAATCTCTAGATTTTGAATTTTTGAGATTTTATCTTTTAAAAAGCAAGGATATCTTTGAATGAATCTGTTAGATGATTATTGTACAGATAAAAATAAAAATATACCAAATATAATGGCAAATAATAATATTAAATAAAAAACGCATTTTCTTGGAGTGGTATATTGCTTCAATCTCTACCGAGAACCTTCTAAGACAAGATAGGATGTATGAGAGAAATATTGTATAAATCTTTTACATGCTTCCACATCGCATTTATCAATTACATAAATCGGGAATTTAAGTCATGAATCTTTTTCTCGTATATATAGAAAAAAAAACTGATTCATAATCATAAACTTTTAAACTTATGATTAGAAAGAAAAGTTCAGCCTAGAAAATTAAAGCTTTATCAGTTTAAAACCATATACTTTTTAATTATCGTTTAAAAAACTGATTGGTTAAATTGAAATTATCCAGCGCTGTGATTGGTCAATGATTTTTTCATCCTTCAATATGATTGGTGGAAACAAATATGATTGTAATATTATATTTGATAATTGGCCTACGACTGGCCTAAGAAGCATTAGTTAAAAAAAGTCATTACAAGAAAAAAGACTTGACACAATGTGTAAATTTTGGTTTCATGTATTTCAGATATGCGCTCTTTAGTCGTGAAACGTGCAAAGCGTGCCGTAAACTTGAAAAACAAGAAATCGGCCAAGTCGTCAGCTCTCGGACAAAAGACATTGGTAAGTTACCTTTTTTTCTTTCTTTCTTCTTTCTTTTAAAAGACATTGTTATTTGATTTATTTTTTCTTTATTCTTTTTTTCGGAGACTCCTTTTCTCTAACATTTTTGAATAATAGAGAGCGAGCGAGCAATATTCAAGATTTTTGATCGGAAAGAAACCAAAAAAAAGTAACAAACAGACCAAAATTAAAGAGAGAGAGAGAAAGGATTTTAAATGAAATCACTCTTTTCAAAAATGGTCGAGCCTTAAAAAACGAGGCGGTCCCTTTAGAAAGGTTTGGGGATAGATGCTCACACAAAAATATGGGTATTTTGTACTCAAAAAGGCAGTCGTTCAACAAAGGTTACAAGAGTATTCCCAATTCAAATTCGGAAATAACCGATCGACATTTGATAACAAGAGATGGTCGTTCTAACCAAATGTTATAAGATGTTGTAGGTCGAATTTGATTTTTTTAGCTTAATTTTAGCTAATATGTGTAGTTTTTACAACAAAGATTTAGTTCGTAAGAAATACGTATTGAACCGAATCTTAGGAGCATTTATTTAATTGAATACGGCAGTGGTGTTAATGATAATGATACTAACATTAGATCGATTCGATTTCTCATCTTCAACAAAACATTTAGTGAAGATTAGTTAGAAATCTATAAAAAAAAACAGGCTCAAAATAAATATTCTTTCGCAATTTTTGTCTTAATTATAGATAATAATAATAATTTTTGGTTTGGTTTTCGTAGGACAAATTTCCCTTTGCATAATCTTAAAATATTAATATTATAAGAACCAATCAGTTTAATAATTCATAAACTTATGGTTTCACTATGTTTTAAACCGAATAATTAAAATTTGGTTTGTTAAAAGCACAACTAATCAGGGGCGTAACCAGGGATCTCGCGGGGGAGGTGCACAGTCAATGATTTGCAGAACCAAAAAAAAAACAAACAAACAAACAAACAAACCAGAACCAAATTTTAAAAAAAGAAGGAATAATGGGCGAGTGATTCCTAAAACTGCTACAATATGCAGATGGAAATTGGTCTTCATTTAATCAAAAAACATTTACATGCAATATTAAAGCAAAAGGAGATAGATGAGCGGACCAAAAGCTTTTATGGGGGGTGCACGTGCAACCTGTGCTCCCCCCTGGTTACGGCCCTGCTAATATCTAGTCATGTGTAGTTAGCTAGATTAAGTTTCATTTTCAAGTTATCAAGGCCAAGTATAGGCTGGCTTTCCGACCAAACACCTCAAGGGAATTTAACAACCCATTTCCCGACTTAACAGGACTTAAGTACCTGAGAAACAAGAAGTCTGTCGCTACTTTTTTATACTCAAAATTGCTTAAAAGCATAGATATTGTACTAATTTTATTGGCAAACTGAATGATCAATTTTGTCCTTGATTTCTTTGATGTCGACATGAAAACCCGCATTTTATCTGTTCACTAAACATACTCTAGAAATTACTTTCTTAATCCTTGCAGTTTTCGTCTTACATATACGTATTTTAAAATTGAACAAAAAGGAGATTAAAATACGCTTGTAGTAGAAAGTCTTAATTCTTTAATATTGTCGCAGAAGTTATATTGAGGAAGGACAACAATAATAGACCGGCGCCTCAGACCCACAGCTTTCGTGGTTTCTATTCTTCTCGAAGTTTATCGTTAAACTTCAAGCTTTAAAATCCTTTTTCCTTCCTGCTTTTGTTCTTACAGAATTGTTTTTACTCAGGACGGTAAGTAAAAGCCAAAATGTTCCCGCCAACGGAGAAAGCGTTGGTATAAGACGTTCGGTGTTTTTTATCTTCAAATCCTTAGAAATGTTATTGAAGTCTAAAGGAGTAACGTTGACAGAGTACTTTTACTGAGACGACAAGACGCTATATCTACATTAAGAACTCTCACATGGAATATAAACACCGATCGATTGTCGGCTTTTGAGTAAATACATCGAAAAGAATTACAATATCTGCATGGTGGTAATGTAACCTTATATATTCGAGATTCAATAAAAAAATCTTCCCCAGCCTAGACGTTTAAAAATTGTAACTACGCATACATGCGTGTGGAAATGGAGGAAAATGGCGACCGCGTTTTATTTCGTAATCCAAAATGGCGGACGCATGAATTCGTTGGATTTTCAAATACACCCTGCTAATATTTCCATAAACTCATTGTTATATTTTGTTCATTTGATAAATGTACACTTACAGTATTTTGCACATCTTTTTATTCTGTCCTTTAGGCCCCGTCCACACGTATCCGGAAATTTTTGTATCCGCAAATTATTTTTTGCGGATACGAAAATGTTCGCGTCCACACGCAGCGTATTCGAATCGTTTTCACCGTCCACATGTATCCGTTTTCGTAAAATTTGCGGATACGGACACAAAAATTTGCGAACACGTGTGGACGCAACCCGTATCCGTAAAAAAAAAGGCGGATACAAAAATTTGCGGATACGTGTGAACGGGGCCTTAAAAGTGCCTTTCGATCGTTTTAGTTGCAACACCATATCGGCATTATTTTTTTAACTACGGACCGTCAATACCTTCGCTTTCTGATAAGTCGATTACCAAAAATCTAGATCCAGACTGATTTCCGCTGTTATAGACAAACTAGACATTTTTTCCGGCCCAAATAGACCTCCCGACTATAACTGGCTTGATGTTTTCCCATTTCAGAACAGTGTCAAGATTTTTTATTTGAGTTGTATCCATACTCATGTGTCTTCTCACGTGCAACCGTTAAACAAAGAAATAATACTCAAGGGAATGACACACGGTCTGAAATGGGAAAACAATATGGACAATACTCCCATTTCGAGTTCGCCTTTGCTCAGTCTTAGCCTCGACAGTGTGCAAATGTGTTATTTTATTTCATTAAGGCCCATTGTATAGTAAGGAACTGTACTTGGTCGGGAGCACTACACGAGTTGGTTAAAATTCCACGGGTTTTGGTTGAATGGTTGAATTTTAAGGGACAACCGAGGTTAAGGCTGAGCAAAGGAGTAACCATTTGACTTCATGATGAAAGAATTTTTATTGTCATTAGTATGGCTGATATGAAAGATAACTAAAGAAAAGTAAACCTAATGTCAGTTACGCCGGTCAAGTTGTTTTACTAAAATCTGATAAAATCTTTCTGTTGATGATACTTGATTCCTTGATTAACCTGAAGAGCATTGATGACCATTAAAACTGAGAGACCTTTATCACATTGTATTTTATTCAAAGTCTGGAAATCAAAACACCGAAGTAAAACGAATAAACACGATAAGAGACGCTGGATGAAGATAACTAGACCGTGGGGGCACTAGAAAAACTAGAGATATAACTGACCACGAGGAGCGAGGGCTCACAGAATAGTGTTAATAGTAGTGCTGACCACGAGGAGTGAGGGCTCATAAGTCAGTGTTTATCGGTGCTGACCACGAGGAGCGAGGGCTCAATGAATAGTAATTGGTTGTGGTAGACTGAAGTTTAATTTTCTTGATGTAATTAAAATGTACTATTAATGCACTCATCCAAACATCCCCTCCCCCCCTCCCTCCCTCCCAAGTGCGGTCAATTTCAACTTTTATATTCTAAAAATTTTAAAACATTTATATAGCTTTTCATAACGAATTTATTTTGTACGAATAATTTTGCGCGACCACTTCAATTGACCAGAATACCTCAGCTAAACTTCACAATATCATAAAGATTTTGAAAGTATCGCCCCTGGTGCGATATGACTTTTTATTAGCAAGGAAATAATACCGACTCACAGCGCATACATTGCACAATCAACAATACTAAAGAACTGAAATGGATTCCCTTTTTTCTTCTTGTGTATCCGGCTTGCGGAATGTACTTGCTGCACGCACACCGCCATTATCACATACCAGAGCACTAAAATGGCTTCATATTCCGCCGACTTTCGCATGCAAATCGCAGCAGCTATATACTCAGCCACATCACGAACACCGGCATTTAAATAACATAACCTTTAAATTTGACGGCGGGTTTTTTCCCCATTATGACTTTATCGCGTTAATGAAACACATAACACTGTAGCACTGAAATGGCTCCCCGTAATTTAAGGATATCTAAGTGCCTTGTAGGCGCGAAACAGACACGGTCGCAGCACGAGTACAGCAAAGTGCATCCAATTTAGCATTTAAATGGCTTTTACATTTTAGCACATGATATAATGTTTAAACATGACACAGGTTTGCTGGTTTCCCCTACAGCACCGTAATGGCTTTTTACTTTTTAAAGCGAGTTATTAAATTGAGATTTGAAGGTGAAGTTTACTGAGTTCAGAAAATGCGTAAACGTTAGTACTTATGCTGCAAAGTTATCTTCTTCATCATCATGCTCATAGTCATCATCATCATTATCATCATCATCATCACCATGCCATCATCATCATCATCATCACCCCCATCACCATGCCATCACCATCATCATCATCACCTCCATCACCATGCCATCATCATCACCTCCATCACCATGCCATCATCATCACCTCCATCACGACCATCATCATAACCATTATCATCATCACCATCACTATCTTCTGTTACAGCCAAGCCATCACTTGCCGTTAAAGGCTCTTTATTAAGGTCACTCCACACGCACTACCACTACATTCTTTATTCACAATACGCAACTTACATGTTAATTTTTTTTTTAAACGGAGAACCCGGAGAAAAACCTTCGTGGCAAGAGAGAGAGAGTTATCCATACCCTGACCTTGATCAGCCCAGAGAGCCGGTTGTTTCAAGTTTCGATAAATTTCTAATTTTTATTTACGCATCAAGGTCGGTGGTTTTCGGACTGTCGTATGGCACATTGTGCATCTAGAAAGATTGATTAACGATATAAAAACAGATCAAAACTCGTGAGTCTTTGCACGTTGAACAAAATAGTCCCTGTTTCTCGATGGTAGCACTTAGGAACAGTCAGCATATAACAAACTTGTGGCCCTCGTTCTATGATTGGTTTAGTTCAATGATTTTTTGTCAACTGAGCCACAACGTAAATGAAAATCTCCAACCATTTTTGCTGCTAGAACAAAAGATGTAACAAAACCTCTATCAATTTGCGTATGACTAAAATCTTCTAATATTCATATACTGATAAGCATAATTAAAGTATGGTTTTAAACACAATCCCACCAGTAATTATCGTGATATTTTTATGTCCTATTGTTTTGATCAACGTATTTACCGAATGGTAAACCAACTTCAGCTTAAAACTAAGATGTCGTCAGTAGATACGCAAACTAAAGGCTGTTGAAATGCTGTTTTGTCATGTCTGGTAGGACAGGACGTCGATGGCGATCCTCCTAGTCGTATAAGCTGTCTTAATTTTGATTGTTTTTCAGTAATTGTAAGTGAAATTTGACTTGTTACACTGTGAATCTGAATTAAGTGTGCCATTATCTCAGGTTGGCGTGAAGAAAGGATGACACTTTGTGAAGAATTCTGAACAGCTAGCACCACCATCGGCAGAAGGTAAGTTATCGTCGTAAAAAACCAAATAAAATTGTCTGTGTAACATTTTTACTCCTCCTCTTCACTCAGTGAACAGTTAATAACCGTATAAATTAAGACCAAAGCAAAAAACTTAAACTATATAACATAAGCTAAAATACAACACACAGACTATTCACCAATCTGATGTTGATAAATTCTTATTAAACAGAGTTTTACTAAACAAGTTTTAGTCGAAAACACCAATTTTCGTTCCAATAGAAAGAACAAACACTGTTATTTCATTTTCAAAGTCTAAATAATTGGCAATTTTTATATTATTATTATAACCCGACTTCAGGAATGATGTCATTTGTTATTGTTTTACAATATGTAACTTCAAACATTTATTACTTTTGTATGTTATATGATATATTTTGAAATCGTTGTTTAGCAAGGTTCTATATTTCTGATATTTCAGCAAAATATCAATCTATAATCGATAACTTGTCTGGTTAATTTGTAAAAATTGTTAAATTTAACAAAACTGTCGTTTATTTTTGTACGAGTTTCTCTCCTTTTCTTGCCTATCTTCTTTCCATTTTTCTATCATATTTGTCTTCTCTCTCACCTTTGCGCTTCTAATCTATTTTTCCAACGTATTTTTTGTCTGCCAAAGAAAGATAAAGAATGTTCTTTTACTGACATTCAATATTTGTGAAGTCGCATTAACATGCTAAAAAACGAGACATCTTTTTTTCCAACGTATTTTTTTCTTACCAAAGAAAGATCAAGAACGTTTTTTTACTGACGCTCAATATTTTGTGAAGTCGCATTAACGTGTTATAAAATAAGACGCGTTAACATCTGTGGACGCATGCTATCTGTGTACAGCCAGGCCGACGCGTGGACTAAATCTTCTGACTCGATATATATCGTGGGTTAGATAGACGAAAGGCTGGTTTTCGATTACCGGATCATCATGCAGGTCGAGTCACTTCCTGTAAGAAGTGGGTGGGAAATCTTAGCGTCTTGATGTTGAAGAAGGTAACCTGTAGTTTGATTTTGAGTTTCCATGGTTGTTTTTGGACACTTTTTAATTTCATTTTTTGACACTTTTTTATTCTTTAATTAACGAAAATTATCAATGTTGATTGCTGATTATGTCAGGTGGAATGTCAGGTGTCATATTGTTGAAATTTGACAAATTTACAGACGTTTGTATTACTAGGAGCATGCGCTATACTACCTGAGTCATACAAACATAGACCGTTTTCTCAAGACTGCGTGCGCATCCAACTTGACGGGCCACAAAATTGAAAAACGCAAATTTAGTCAAATGAAGAAGCCAGTTTTATATTTAAAGTGGAGAATAATCGATTTTATGAATTCTTGTCGAAAAATCTCATAGAAATGTATGATAATTCTCATTATAAAGTAGTGGTAACTATTGCAACAGTAGTGGTCACCATAGCAACAGTAGTGGTCACCATAGCAACTGTAGTAATCACCATAGCGACAGTACTCATCATAGCGAAAGTAGTGGTCACCATAGCAACAACAGTGGGCACCATAGCGACAGTAGAGGTCACCATAGCAACAGCATTGGTCACCATAGTGATTTTATTTCTAACATTATTGGTTTCTTATATCACTTTATATCCATCTTGTTTTCTTTAATGTCTTTGAAGTCAAACTTATCTTACTCTTATCTTACTTTATGGGAGGCAAAGCCCGGGGGGGGGGGGGGGGGGGGGGGGAGGGGGTATCGGCAGTGTACACTCGCCTCACCTCTGGGGTCTCGGGTTTAGTTCCTGTGCTAGGCGTCACATGTGAGTTGAGTTTGTTAGGTCTCTCCCTTGATTCGAAGGTTTTTCTTTAGGTTGTCCGGTTTTCATACCTCTACAATACCTAACACGCTAATAAATAGCAATGTGCCTTGACTTAGATCAGCCCAGAGGTTGTTTCAGGGTTCTATCTGTGAGTTAGCCATGCCCTGACTTAGATCAGCCCAGAGGTTGTTTCAGGGTTCTATCTTTGAGTTAGCCATGCCCTGACTTAGATCAGCCCAGAGGTTGTTTCAGGGTTCTATCTTTGAGTTAGCCATGCCCTGACTTAGATCAGCCCAGAGGTTGTTTTAGGGTTTGACCTGTGAGTTAGCCATGCCCTGACTTAGATCAGCCCAGAGGTTGTTTCAGGGTTTGGATCTGCTGGTTAACCGTGCCCTGACTTTTAAATGAATATCAGCCCAGAGGTTCAGATTCCAGGGCGTAGATAAAATTGGAAGTCTTATCTCAGTCTACAATCCCGTTATTAAGCTCTACTTGATGTGATTTTACTGACTAAGAAGAGAAGATATCAAACCCTTGAACGGTCAGACTTCGTATGTCACTCGACCGGTTTCCGCTCAGCTGTGGTATTCACTTATCTAACATGTGTTCAAATTCGCTCGTAATCCTCAAATGTTTGCCTTTACTCTTTATCCTTTTAGCCAGCCAAGTAGTGAAAGTAATCTTTCAAATGACTGACACGTTAATGTGTTAATGAAATTACTTGTAATAGCAAATGAGATAGATGCGTTCTTAACACTAATCGCCTTTGTACTAGTTGGCGATTTCCTCCTCTCGCTCAGAATCTCGGCGGATGATTTATTTTTGGTGGTGTAAGCATGATAAAAAGAAAGAAAACGAAATGAGGGAAGAATGGAAGGGGAAAAGAATAGAAGAAAAAGAAAATAAACGAAAGTAAAGGAATAAAAAAAAAAAAAAAAAAAAAAAAAAGAAATGAAAAATTGTGTGATATTTCTAGCTAAAAATATTTTTTTCGAAGCTCTCTTCCTCGCTCGTACTGCTTCTCTTTTTCTGTTTTTCTCTCTTGTATCTTATGGATTTGTAGCTATTGTATTTATTGATAGTTTTCCGTGGTCGTCGTCATCTATCTCCTATTAATAATCTGACATTTTCATTATCCGACATTTCCTTGTAATTAGTGCTTTCTCGTTTATCTTGCTTGAATATCATTTTACACTCATCAAACCACCATTGACTTGGTCTCGTGTGATTAATGTATTTCTAATAAGACAGAGATGCTAAAATCAGAATCTTTCGCAATTCATGCCACACACATCTACCCCATAATGACCTGCCATTACTTCTAGAAACACGTGGAATTAAAGAAATTAAAACTTCGGCTATCTTAGTTTTATCTTTAGATTATAATCCAACTTCAGGATCCAATACTTCAATCTCAAGTTGTAGAAGAATTATAGTTTTATAGAATTGTTGGCAGTACAATCCAACATAGCTACTCCCTAAGGAATGATTCTAAACCAGTTATAGTGAACATCATCCAACATGGCTGCCACTTTTATTCACTTAGGAATGATTACAAACCACCTATAGTGAATATCATCCAACATGGCTGCCACTTTTATTCACTTAGGAATGATTACAAACCACCTATAGTGAACATCATCCAACATGGCTGCCACTTTTATTCCCTTAGGAATGATTACAAACCACCTATAGCGAACATCATCCAACATGGCTGCCACTTTTATTCACTTAGGAATGATTACAAAACATTGACTTCCTATTGTCTTTAAGTAAATTATCCAAACACAACGCGCATTTACGGCTAAGGCAAGATACAGTACGACTACAGTACGGCTTTAAATTTGCCATATTGTTTCCCAAATATGACAAATGAAATCATGACAGCTCTACAAACTACGCGAGTTACAAAAAAATAAAATAATTTAAACGAAATTCCAAAGGCGTTCCTAATACTATCCTACTCCAAAAACCACCTAAACATTACAACCTTTAAAATCTTTTAAGTTTTAATGGAACAAACAGTATTTTTCAAAAAACATTCTACAAGCAAATTTCAGGATGTCAAAATGTCAGATACGAAAATCCTTAAACATGACATGTTTACATTGATATTTGAACATCGCGTTGTTGTCATTTTCATTATATACAAAAGATATTACGAAAAGTGCTAAAAAATAAGGCGTTTATGACAACGACACATATGTATGCTTTTCACGAGTTAATTACCTCTTTTCTCTTATTTAAACCTGTCTGTTTTTTTGGTTTAAGTATTATTTTTTTCAAGTCGATTTAATCACTTTACTGAGATAGTTGCCACGCTGGGGTTGTCTTTGACTTCGTGGTCTTCCTAAGACGACTTGTGAACCGAATCGTGAAACAAAACTTTATTTCGTAAGTAATGAAGGTTTTCTGATCTTAGCTTTTTAGTTTTTCTTCCTATTTTCATTCAACTTTTTTACAGTCATGCAAAACTTTCAAAGATTTTTCTTTTTTTTTTCCTTGTGAAAAAAGTCAAATCGAAAGGAAAATTTGTGGGGCACGGAATTATTTAGTTATTTTTTAATATTTTTTCATTTTAAATTTACTTTTTTATTCCATTTTATTGTGAAGCGCATTTGAACATTGTTATGCTAATTTGTGCTAAATAAATGTAGACTATTATTAATATTATCAATTGAAACATAATTGATTTCTTTAAAGCCCTTTTTTAAAAACTATGAGGAATTTTTAAATATTTGGATAACTTTGACTGAAAATGTATTTAACAATGAGAAAAAAATTTTTTTCAATATTTTTTGTTGAACAAAATTTATAAATAAATTGAATAATTTGGTCGCACGATGGACAAATAAGCACTTTCATAAGGATATTTTACTTTTCTGTAGCAAGTTACTGTTATAAGAAATATTCATTTTGTTGATTTTATTCAAGATAACAAATAGCAATACAGAAAAAAATAATCCCAAATCACACTAAAAAAAAGCTTTTTTTTTTTGCAAAAAATTTGATTATAGATTTCGAAGGGTTTGGTGATAAATAGCAACCAGAGATATTCGAACCAGGATGAAATCTATATGTGAAGATCATAGTCTTATTTTGTTTAGTAATCACCAACACCTTTCTCCCCCCCCCCCCCCCCCCCCCCCCCTGGTTTTCTATAACGTGCCTTTCGCAATAATGGTGTTTGGATTTATATTTATGGTATATGTATTTGATATAATTAAGGACATATTATAATATTATAACATAGTATTTTTTTTCATGATTTGCTAAAATAATTGGCTGATGTAATGAAATTGAAATAAAAAATGAAAGCGAATTTTTAGACTAAGACAGTCTGATTTGTACTACAAGGAAGGAAGGAAAGAACGAAAGAATGGAATGGATGGATGGATGGATGAATGGATGAATAGATGGGAGGGAGGAGAGAGGGAGGGAGGGAGGGATGGATGGAATGGATGGAATGGATGGAATGGATGCGGGATGGATGGAATGGATGGATGGGTGGATGGATGAATAGATGGGAGGGAGAGGGAGGGATGGATGGATGGATGGATGGAAGGGGAAAAAAGAAGGAAGGAAAGAAAGAAAGAATTAAAAGGAAAGAAGAAGAGAGAAAAAGAGAGGACAAGTCACGTGATATAAAGTATTCAACGCAAGTGCTCACTGTTGAATTGTTCTGTCTAGAAAAGAACACTTCAGTCGTTAGATTCTGCTATTATCTTGATACTTTAAGTAGAATTAACGCGATATTTTGACAAAGATCTTATGAGCTGGAGACCAGTTTTATGTTTTGAAATGAATCATCCATCCTGTTCGTCATTTCGTGTATTCAAATTAACATTATTTCATAAATTATTTAAAATATAAAGAAAAATTGTACGCATAAAATGCCCGAGTTGGAAACATTTACTGAAAAAAAGTTAAAGCCGAAAATTGCCTTTAATTTTGCTTGAATTCTAGGACAAAGCCCAACAAAATACCTTAAAGAATTATCAGCTGCAAAAGCCAACAAAGCGCGGGCCTTAGTGAATATGCTTGACACTTTCTCAGAATCCAACAGATTGAGCTGCACTGATTTTGCTCGAAATATCGAAATTTCGAGGTAAGCCAGCAAATGATTTCGCTCGAATTTTGAAGAAAAGCCAATAAAGTGCCTACGCTTTTCACGAAGCCAATAAATTTCCTCTAGTGATTTTGTTTGAAATTTCCAAGAATAACCAGCAAAATAGTATTATTTGATGATAAAAAACCCAACAAAGTGTTTTATTTTATGCAAAAGGGGAAAATCTCGAAATTTTCTTAAATATTACTCTTATGAAGAACCGTTCGCAAACTTCAAAAATGCAACGTTTAAGAGATATTACGAAAGACCCTTTTATCCTTAAGCAATCCAGATAAAGTCACTGTATTCTATAATCATTCCTTTTTAGCCTTTGATCTCACTCCTTATTTGTCAGTTTGACCTAATGCTTACTTATGGCGTAACTCATCACCTTCATGAATGTCAATATTGTTTTGTCTATTTACTAAGAGTAAACCGCATTTCCGGAAATAAATTGAACGTAATAGAAACGACAACATCTTTTTTCTCTGATACAATCGCCTCCTGTTTTCTCGCGCGCCAATTGTTTATCGATAGCTGCTTCCTTGAACAGCGGGTTGTCATTTGTCTTGGCCTTTCATTGATAAAGATACATGAAAATATATACCTACAGAACTGAAGTAGAAGCAGTAGTACCTTGACAAAATGTAAGTTTGCCTTTTCATTACATACGTTTTAGTTTATAGTTATTTTCATTTCTAATATGGAAAAAAAAGTAATATTTTTTAATATGGAAAATCTTACTAGCAACAGTAGCGGAAAACGCTTAATCGAAAATGAAAGCTAAATACCACTCAAGCTAACGCTATAGGTGTTTTAAGTATGGGTCTTTTTACTTAAAAAATTTTGCATTTTTCCCCTGTTCTATTCGATCTTGTACTACGCATTTTTTTTCGTTTCCGAAATTCCGGAGGCCACCTTCTAGAGTTCGTCTTAGTGTTTGTCGTTTGTTTTCCAATATTTTTCTGTTAAAACTAACAAAACAGTTACGAGAACGAATAAAAAATATAAGCAATTATGATAAGTAGTATAAAGAAATGCCTTTTCAGACAAATTTCGATGGTTCTTAAGAATTTTTTACCTTCATCAAGACTGAAATTTTTCGCGCGCAATCCCATTTAAGTGTTGCTTTTTGTATTAAAAAAAAATAATTTTACACCATAAAATAAATCCGAGATTCCAGAATGTTCGAGCAATACAAAAATATCGCCTATCTCAAGTTTTTGGCGAATGTTTTTGAGCTGAGATGTTACAAATCTCTTGAAAATTAAGGCGTAAGGATATCATATCGACTTCCGCGTAGACGTTCTCTTATTAAGATTTTTAAAGATAGAAGCTTCCATCTAGAAGCCTTTGGAAATAATGAACTACGAGCTCAAAACTTTCACCACTGACGAACCAAATACTTGAAAATTTTTATTTTGTCTGGACCGGCTCACTTGCGGAGAAATCGCTTTGATTCGACAGAGATCCATTCCTAAAAATTTCTTCCAAATTATTATTCAAGAAAAAAAAAAAAAAAAAAAGGAAAAGAAAAGAAAGAAAGAAAGTAATAAGGAAATGTGTAAAATAAAATGAACAATTCCGGCTGGTTGTTGCCTTTCCGTTCATAGTTACGCTTTTTTACGCTAATTGGCTTACATTTGATCGCTAAGTGTTACACGATGGCTGCTTCTGTCAAATAAAAGAAAATATTTTATATAAACAAGACTAGGGTGAGAATGGAAATTATTTTCCTCGCCGATTGCGCCAAGGAAATCTTACTTTTTAGCCCATTCTTAACCCGCCAGCTTTGCATTCGATGCATACTGTTATTTTTGGCTTAAAGTGCAGACTTATTTGTACAGGTTAAGCGTCGTTTATAACTCATATTTTAACTATAGCCCCCGGATATTTGATAGATGTTTGAAGCAATTACTGGGCGAGGTTGAGCAGAATATCGGTTAGTGGCGAGCGAGACATTTTGTTATAGCCAAGTGCAATCACTTTTATCATTCAAATTATTTTTTCCTTTTTTATGTTTTGGTTGTTTTTGCTATCTATATCAAGCATACCAAGTCACGCGAGCCATGATGACAAATGCAACGTTACTGCGCATGTGCAGACTTTTTTTTTTGCAGCAAAACGGCTTTGCACCGTGCGCATGAGCAGATTATTATTTGTAGGTAGTTACTTGCGTCTTTCGCGGCCAATCAGAACGACGGAAACTGATAATTTGAATGATTGTCTTTTACTTTGTCCGTAAGTAAATTCCCTATGAAAACGTTTTTAGCGATGATTCCCTATAAGGTTTTGATCACAACAAATTGTATGTAAACTTCACACATTAAAGTTTATACAGATTTAATAGATGTAGAAAAAGATTGATAATTTTGAAGTTTCTATACATGCATACCTCGGATTTAGCCGCCTTCGTAAGGCTCGATTTTTGTTCAAAGTCTAAAGAACCATATATTTAAGAAAATCAAAGTTTAGTTAATATTGTTGAGTTTCTGTTTTCTGTTGTTATTTTTTTGTCGAATAAAAAGCTATTGTATCAATATTTGTTTATATTTTTTTGTTTAAGCCGTTTCATTTTACTAGCGAATGAATAGAAAAAAATAGTGCCTTAAAAATCTACAATACAACACTAACAGACTTTATTATTTTTTCACTGGTTTTATGTAGACACCAGGTCACAGTGAAACAAGAACGTAGTTTCATAGTAGGAAAACTGTACACCTATGGCGTCCAATAACTCAAGTGAGACCAACTCCTCAGTCAGACCACTTTTTCCATTTCCTAAACTCCCCAATGATGAGGTCGAAGTGATTGGGTCAAGCGTTGTATACATGTTGTTATCTATAACGATTATTATCGGTAACAGCTTGGTCATCGCTGCGTATCGATACAATTCACGTCTTCAAACTGTAACCAATGCATTCCTCGTGGGGCTCGCAGTGAGTGATCTACTCGTTGGATTAATATCTGTTCCAATCTGGGTTTATTTTTCGGTTTGTCAACAATACCATACCTGCGTCAACAATCAAAGCCTCCAAGTCTTTTACGCCACGGCTGACATCTTTGTCGGTTGTGCTTCGGTGTTGCAACTCACTGCTATCAGTATTGAACGATTCATAGCCATTACTCGACCCATAGTTCACAGAACATATTCCACGTCATTCTACAACACTCTTATCATAACTGCATGGTGCTACGCATTCGTCATGTCTGTGCTCTTCCCCATCCAAGTCACACGCTGGGAAAAAGTCTACACCGTCATCTTGTTCACAACTTGTTTCGCTCTACCGACAATCGTAATATTTGTCGTCTATGTCATTATCTTCAAAACTGCGGTGTTTTCCTCCGAGGTCCGCGTAAGTCCTGAAGGAATTCACAAACGAACCGTGCAGCAGGAAGCTAAAATAGCTGTAACAATCGCTGTGATTACAGGACTCTTCGTCATGGCGTGGCTCCCATTTTTTATTGTAAATGTAATCGGGACATTCTGTATGCAGTGTTTTCCCCCTTATCCAGGAATTCTCAGGCTCATTCGATTCGTCAAATGGATGCATTATAGCAACAGCATGGTCAATCCTATTATCTATGCGTACAGGAATAGGGAGATGAGGAGAACTTTTATTAGGATCTTGCGTCGAATTTTCTGCCGTTGTACCGATACGTCTCTAATATCTGCGGGATCACAAGTCGACGGGAGATCCCGAGGTTCCCGTGCACGGAGGGATGGCTTTAACACAGACTCCAAGAGGTTCCACAGCGGGAAACAAGGCTCGAGTAAAGACGATCCGAATGCTATCAACTTAAACTATGCGTATAAAATGACTAACAACAATCCACCCATGGTTTCTAAAAATCCTGACCCTTTTGACTCGGGAGTTCAAAGCGGGGAACACAATGGTAACCACAGCGAAGGGCCTCCACAGAGGGGCACTATAAGTAAGGCTCAAGCTAGCTGCAGTGATCAGGGACCTAGATGTGATGTGATTAGATTTAAAGGGGTGAATAGCATCTGTGAAGACGAGGGGATGGACGAGGAGACTCCTGAAGAAAGCGATACTTCGATGAGCGATCATGTGGCGAATGAAAAAAACGATGCCGCCATTAAAGAAACTTTGTTTGCTTCTGTTGAACAAAATATAAAATAATAATGAAAGAACAGGAACCCGCTTCAAGGACGGACGAAAAATGATCTATCGAACTTGAAATGAATCGAATTGACGGACGGACGGACAAAAATACGAGCGATCGAACTTGAAATGAATTGACGGACGGACGAAAAAAACGAACGATCGAACTTGAAATGGATTGACGGACGGACGAAAAAACGAACGATCGAACTTGAAATGGATTGACATGAATTGACGGACGGACGGACGAAAAAAAACGAACGATCGAACTTGAAATGAATTGACGGACGAACGGACGGATGGATGGAGGGAAAATCTACAATCTACAATCTACAAAATCGACAAATGATAACACTACATTACCTAGAACATTAACGGAGAACGTACGAAAATGGAGTGACTTTTTTCCACTATTAACGTAACTGATGCTATAAATATCCCAATCACAAATACCGTATCGACGAACCCATTCCAGGTGATCTCGCTCAGTCCTCGTCATGCGATCCAGGCGAGAAAGATAAGATATGTATATATGGAATTGGTTTTTTTTTTCTTTTTTTTTTTTTGAAACATCTGGTTTGAAATAAGATTTTTAGGGGTTTAATTATGTAGATAACTTAGAAATCTAAAAATAAAAGCTTATATCTCGCAAAATCAGACAAAGCCGGTCATGTTGCTAAATTAAAAACTAGAAATATCAGAAACACTTCTCCCTGTTATCGTTTTGAAGTTTATCCGTGTTTTGAAGAAAAAGATATTAACAAAAAAATATCAAAAGCGTGAAAAACTCCATGAGAATGATAAGCAGAAGAGAAACAGTTTGTATAGATTTCTTATCCATGAATATATATATATATACATACAGTCAATGTCATTAACGTTGTCCACCGAAAAAAGACATTTACACATATAGACATTTACACATTTAGACATTTAGACTAAAAGATATATCACGTGTTTCATTATGTATTCTTTGCCTCGTGTGCGTCAGCCTGAACTTTAATGTAAAATTCAACTCGTGAATCGAAAATCCAGAATGCCCCGACCATTTATAAGTGAGGATTTAAGATGGAGAATGGTATATTTCAGCGTTTGTTTTATGCCAGAACCTTCGAGGAAACATGTGATATTTCTTTTAGTCTAAATGTGTAAATGTCTAGATGTCTAAATGTGTAAATGTCTAAATGACTAAATGTGTAAATGTGTAAATGTGTAAATGTGTAAATGTGTAAATGTCTTTTTTTCGGTGGACAACGTTAATGACATTGACTGTATCAGAACACATATATTTAGTAGTTAGTCCTCGAGCCCGAATGGGCCATGAGAGTCGATAGCTCAGGCTGTCTTGAGTTTGACTAATTGTTTTGGGTTTGGTTAATTTATATTATTTTTCAAAAACTAATTTGATATTTAGAATCGACATGGATCTGTTTCAAGAGAAACATTGGAATATAAATTTTTTTTAAAGTTTAAAAACTGGTTGCTAAAAACACCATTCATATTCATATTCTGTTGTAAATACAAACTGTGTTCTAAAGCTCAAACAATTCAATGTTAAAGAAATCATATTCAAGGGAATGACATCTAAAACGGGAAAGTCAAAATTTGATCATCAATAAAAATTTTCTTCAACATTAAACGTATTTAATAAATCCTCTATGTAACTGAAGTTAGTTGATTATTATTTTTGTACAGAACAAGTCGCAAATAGATGTTAATAAATAATGTAATCCAGTTAAGAACAATCAAATAAAAATCAACTTAAATTGTAATTGTATTTGGAATAATATAATAAATTCTATAAATAACAAAAACAATGAAAAATAGCAAGTAAATAGATAGGATTCCGTCTCTTTCCCTTTCTTTTGTTTTACTTTGACTCTTAGTCACTTATTTCGTAACTTTGTTTCAGGAAGCTTTTGATCAGGAATATCGATAGTCTCCCTCGAATCCGTTTTTAGTGTCGGTCGTCACGCAACGCTCGTTGCGTGACGACCGACACTAAAAACGGATTCGAGGGAGACTAGAATATCGGCCGAAGCGCCAAGGGAGAGATTAGTCGGCCCTAAACATAGATGATTCACCTCTTGCACACCGTGCTTTTCGCTTGTGTCGCTGATAGCCGATCCATGGTCACTCTTCTCCATGTGCACTCTTCTCCATGTGGGACAGGATGGGAGCCAATAATTCAGCAGTTGAAATTATAAAATATCTTTTTATTATAACCCTCAAAATTAAAATTAAAATCGAAATTCTAAGCAATATATAACTATTTAAATTACTTCAGAACGCAAATTATAAAACTAATCTAAAAAGTTAGATTCAGGTACATATTTGTCGCTTAGCTGACTGTATCCATGGAAACTGCAGCCAAATCTTTCCTCTTCCGTTACACGTGTGCATTAGTACATGTTAGTATGATTTCATTTTAAGGATGTCTAAAGCTAAATTGACTCTGTTTATACTTGCTCGAGTGTTTTTTGCTTCCTTTTTCGTCTTCCTTGTGTGGTGCAACTACGAAAAAGTGACAGTTCGTAAAGATTTCTCAACGGATGAATTTGACGAATTAATCAAGAACTGGTGTCGAGTTCGACGTGAAAGACAAGACGTTGAATCTAAACTTAAACCCTGTAACTTCAATATCTCTTGGGAAGCTAGAAACAACGACGAGAGAAGAAAAACTCTCTCTACAGACCCCGACAAGAGTATAATCTCTGAATTCAACATCCAAGCTGCAGGAGAATTCAGTAGTTTTAAGATTCAAACCAAGAACTCGGAGGGCAGGAACAAATCAATCGGAGGTGATTCGTGGAGGGTTGTTCTACGTGGAAAAGCAAGCTTCGCACCGACCGTATTCGACCTGGGGAACGGTCAATATGAAGTATTATTTCTCGCAGCAGACCCAGGGGTTTATAAAGTTGAGATTGTACTTGACTATAGCTTGTGTGATGGGTATAGGGATCCGCCGAGCGATTGGTTTAGAAAAGGTAAGTGTATATGTAATAGCAACTAAATAAAACAAACCGCTGGGGAGTTGCCTCCGATACTTGGAAATGGCTTCCCGACTAATTTCTGAACCAATTAGACATACTAGAAGTTAATGCATTTTCTCCAAAATAACTACTTACTGAAGATAGAGAAGAGACTGACACTGAAATGGCTTCCTCTCGGAATCATATTGCTTCCAAAGAACAGGGTTGTTTAGGTCTGAAACAATGAATGAAAACTGTTCATTTTTGTATGAATATATTGAAATTTCTAAAATATTTTTTCGTTTCCTTTTTCATTAGTTTTCATTCATCCATCCATCCATCCATCCACCCACCCACCCACCCATCCATCCATCCATCCATCCATCCATCCATCCATTCATTCATTCATTCATTCATTCCGAGAAAGAGAGAGCGAGGAAGAAAAAAAGAAATTAATTTGAGATTATTATGAAAAAGTATCGTACAAAATATAGGGAGAAAACCCAGTTTGATGATAGAACAGTCAAATGGCTTTCTATCTTGACCAATCAAATATGAGCCAAACTAAACGACATTTCCGTGTTTCAGGAAATTCCCAAGGAAAAATGCAGCCAGTTGGAAGTCTTGAGGGGCATGCTCACAAAGACTATCTGTTAAAAGCATTTCAAAAAGGACGAGACGTTTACATAAACGTGCCATTACCCCAAAAAGAAGGTTAGACAAAATCTTTCGTCTATGCACCGAATCTAAATGTGGCGACCAATTTGAATATCTAATGTTAATTAGGGATGGGACCGCCATTAACGTGATCATCCGAGCCACGTGAAGGTCTAACCATTTGCAGATGTAATCACAAGGCAGCACCTTCTCCTCAGTTATTTTAAGACCTTGAGTGTTGGTCCGGCCGAGGCTTGAAGAACGACCTCCCGCACAACAAGACCGAAGCTCTTACCAACTGAGCTAACCGGGTGGCGGTTGTTCTGCACTGACTAAAAACTCACTAGCTTCGTGTTCACGTGGAAACGTAAAAGCGTTTTAACGTGTATGGAAGGTTAGTCAGTCGCAAGTCAGTGCAGAACAATAGTTATTCAAATTGGTCGCTATATTTCGATTCGGTGTATGTAACCTTAGATTTCCAGACTAGGCGTGGTAATAATACACTTGTCTCTCACCTCTGGGGTCTCGGTCTCAGTTTTACATGAGCAGCATTATTAATTGATGGTTTTCAACCATTCCCAAGAGAATTAAATAACAAAAGACACGTCGGCCATGTTGGAGGATATAACGAAAGAATTCATCGACAATTCTTTTGTTAAGTTCCTCCAACATGGCCGCCGTGAAAACGATCAATTTGAGGGTTTTTTCTCTGGTTTCTTCTTTCGATTTTTCACCCTCCGCAAACCCTAACACGCTAAATTCAATTCAATTCAGTTCAATTCCAGTTCAATCCCAGTTCAATTCCAGTTCAATCTGTGAGCTAGTCGTGCCCTGACTTTGATCAGTCTAGGAAGTTGATTCGGAGTACTGCTGATAATTGTAAAGTTTTTGGGAGATTTGAACTCATGCACTTTCTTCCTTGTTTGCGTCGTTAGGCTTTTTCTTGGTGCATTCTCATAACATCGAAGACTTGTCAAAGTACGATCCAATGTGTAAATCATCTTGCTCTTACGTGTGGGATGGATATGGAAGATGGATGGATGACGAATGGGTACCCCACCTCAAAGGTATTATGCCCGGCCATTTTAAAGAGAATTTCCAAGATAACTAACTTTATTAAACTGAGACTTGATTGTGCTACGATTTTGATGTTAAGTGACAAGTTTACGAGGAACGACCATTGGACATTTTTATTTTCTTATCTTAATGTATCTTTTGGGAAATTAGTACTCTTTACCTTGGGCGTAATGTTTTCCCGTTGCAGACCATGTGTCATTGAATTGACCTTGTTCGTGGCGTGACAATGTTTTCCCAATTCAGTGTGACAAACCTACTGAGGATTCTTTTTTGTTTTTTTTTACTCATCGAAAAATTCATGAGTATCCCAAAGGATACGAAAGGAATAACGAAAGGAGTTTCAAAACAATAGCTGTACATTCCTCTACAGGTTTGTCACGTTCAATTGGGAAAACATTGTCACACCACAAATAAGATTCATCATATCCCTATTTATGTGTCTTCTCATGCGCAACCATCATACAAAGATATAATACTCTAGAGAATGACACGTGACTCGAAATGGGAAAACATTGACGTCACACGGAATACAAAAACAGACATAATGATAATGTTTTTAACTTGGATTCGTTCCAGCGAAAAGTACGATAAACACATCAATTCCTATTGGTCGAAAGCGTCAATACAGTACCTTACTATTATACGGAGATTCCCAGGCAGATAGGCTCCACGCTTCCCTGATTAAGTCTCCCATATGTAAGAAAATGTTCAAGTCTTGCAAAGTTAGAAAACTGTGGGCCTACCCGTACGATGGTGAGATACCTCCGTGGGACGAAAAGGACTTTGAACCCAACCAAATCATACAAGATATTAAAGAGGCGCTAGAGAATCCAGATATGGACGAGAATAGTTTGTTCATCTTCAATCTGGGGTTACACTATTCGATGGGGATCAGCTTTGTTGGGTATCAGGAGTTAATGAAGGGTGTTGTGAAGCAGATTCAGGAAGTTCGTAGCAAAGGATTCAAAGGGAAAGTTATATGGAAGACGACGACGTCATTGAGCAAGGAGAAAGACACAGACGAACTTCTTTTCTCGGATAGGAAGAGATTTCTTAATTTGCCGGTGAGTCTGTTGCTCTATTAACGCGCGATAAGACAAAGTAATTTTCTCTGGAACTACGACACGAGTTGCAAGAGTGTTTACACGGTACAACGGAGATGTAATCGTTGCCAAAAGTAGAAACGAAATGCAGTCTCGCAACATTTTTTTTCCAAATTGCTCTTTAGGTTACACGCTGCAAAATGCTCCATGAAACTTGTGTCGAACGCCGTTGCGAGACAAGTTGCAGATAAAATTGCTCCTCAGTTTAATCGCGCCTTTAGATATGTTAGTGCATAAGGTAACACAGCACACATACACATTCTGCATAACATAGACTCTCGATCATGCGCAACTGTTAAACAAACTATTATCAAAATGATTACATCATGCATGCATAAATATGTGTAACAAAACCCTCCCCCTCTACCCTTCCTCTTCACTCCAGGCCATATAGTGCAGTTTTCGTATGACTGTGAAAAGTTCACGGCACGAACACGGTCGTGACACAGCAAGGGATACGCCAGACAAATCACATTGCACGATAATTTACTCTCCATCCAATGAAATACCCGGAACACGGCATAAACACGGCGCGGACACGGTCACGCCAAGATCACGGCACTTTTAGACCAATCATATTGCGCATGAAAAAAATCAGCAAATTAAAATTCTAGAAAGTATCACGGTCACGACACGTCACGCTTACGGCATTGAGCTTTTCACATTCATACGAAAACTGCACTATATTGACATAGATCTCTTACTTCAACAGAGAGTGGACCTCTTCAATGCTTATGCCAACAAACTCATGTGTGACTCGGGCATCGAAGTCCTCGACGTGTATCCGCTGACCAGAAGTTTTCCAGACGGGACAGGTGGACCGGAAGTGGCATTTTACAAGGAACACGATATCGTTCACTTTAAGGTTTACGTCCTCAGACCTCTAGAATTGCTGTTGGAGAAGTATCTTCTTGGTCAGGTGCCTTATCCTATATCATGGTCAAACTATTTCTTTTCTTAATTTGATATCAGATTTTTTTTTTTCGTTTACATTGGAATTCTCTGTCAGACGAAACAGGAAGTAGAACCGGAAGAAATTAGAAAAATATTAAATGGAAAAGAAAAAAGGAATGAAATGAAATGAAAAGGATAAAAGAAGCAATTGGAAAGAAAAAGAAAAAAGAGAAGGAAAGAAAGTAGAAAATGAAAATGAAAGAAGAAAAGAAGAAAAGCAACATGGAAAGAAAGAGAAATTAAAAGGAAACTAAACTGGAAAGGAAAGAAAGGGAAAAAATAGGAAAGTAAGGTGAAAGAAGAGGAGAGAGAAAATGAAAGCAGGGAGAAGAAGAAGAAAAAGAAGTCAAAATGAGAGAAAAAAAAAAACAAAACAAAAAACACTTCTACAACAGCAACCTAAAGACGATAATTATTAATATTTTTTTTCTATTTTTAAAGCTATGCGTTTAGGTTTCATACTTTAATCAAGTAGATCCCAATCATTGAAAAGTAGTTTTTCCAAAGACCGGAGTTTCTTTGCACGATTTTTCTCTCCGAATATCGCTAAGGTAATTTCCATAGAGCGAGTTCTGATTTGCAAACAATTGTCCAGGTTTGCGGTACGTGATGGCTGGATCTGACATGGATAGCTGTACATTGCTTGAAAAAGATTACGAGTTGCCACATCAATATTTAACTCTGGGATGTTTGCAGATAATGAAGCAATGTCTGTTCTTCGTGATATGTTTGCATTTGGCGGGCGGAAATGAATCAATTGAGAGAGATTAAAGATAAATGAAGCTCTAAAACAGAAAGAATGATTCATGGAAGGTAGTAAAGTTGTAATGGCGAATCAAAACAACAGCTAAAATCAATAAACCAAAGATAACAAACCAGAATGACAATATACATTAAACACACAACAAAAAATGAAGTCACGACAACAAACAAAACGACGACAATAAAAAATTGTTAAAACGAGACAATGACAAAAACAGAACAACAACAACGAAAGAAATTAAAATTAACAGCCAATGAGAATCGAGTAAATCTGTCAAACCGAGATGTCACTTTTCTCTTGAGATTATGGATTTCCAGACTAAATGCAAAAAAAAAAAAAGAAAGAAAAGAAAAACGGTGATAATAAGCTCTTGATAAAGTGACACAATAATTAATAAGTTTTATATTTTTATTGCAATGCTGGATATGTTCATATCATGTTTTCGCTGGTCAATTTTCAAAAGTTTCGGCAGGTATACATTAGTATAATTGAAGCTTTGACGATTTGGTGTGAATATCCGCAGTCAAAGATATGACAACAAGCAACGACTTTTGAACTTTTGAAACTTAATTAACAGAAAAAATATCACAAACAAATATTAATAAACTTTGTTCATTTTTCCGCGTGCTTTTCGTAATTATCTTCAGTTTAATAATTGTTTTCTTTATCAAATATGTTAACGTTTTATTGACAGCTTTTATTACAGTTTTTGACTTTGGTCCTGAAAGATTTTATTTTTCATCGATTTCAATACTAGCATTACAAGGTTATAGGAAATAGCAACTGTACTTATAAATTAATTTATTTATAAAGATTTATTATTATGGTTTATTTATAAGTATTTATGCACTCGTCGTTTTCCCGCCAATTTCGACGCGATTGCCAGATGATTTTCCCGCCGATTTTCCGACAAGCATGCGCAGTGAGTCTCTGTTTTGTAGAAATAATATCTACGGTGAAGGGTGACGGCTGTTTAAACGCCGACAAACCTTTCTATCTTTTATTATTCTTAAACGGTATAAGTTTCTAAGACCCAAATATATTACTTTCGTGGCTTAAATTGTACAATTTTCTAAAGTTTTTTTCCTCGTTAGTAATCTTGGGCATATTACGAAGGAAGTTGATTTAATTTATTAATACTTCAGAAAATTTCTTAGCCAAAACTCGGGCGTTAAATGCAATACGCGATTTCGCAGAACTTTTAACTCACACTATTCATTGCTAATAAATAATTTGGCCTTAACTCGAATACAATTTGCCTGAAACACAATTTTCTTTGTCCTTGTCGCTTACAAATGAGCTTGGCTTTGTGCTGACTGGCGTTCCGTTTGGCTTATATTTCCCACGGTATGAGTTCGTCGAAACAGCATATTTCTCGTGAACAATCGCTTAAAAGTTTTCCTCATCTCCGCATCTCGAAACGCGTAAACAAATGGGTTAATTCCGCTATTACTATACTGCATCCACTTAGCGAAATTCATAACGCTCTTGATTCCTTTCCAACCAATGGAAATAAGGCACGGTTTTAGGCAAAACCCGCCCAAAAGAGCCAGCACATAAGTTGGTAGAAGCTCAAAGAAAAACAACGCTGTAATGATGACGAGAGTCTTTGCAGTTCGGCGCTCTTTTTGGATCTTGTTTCTTTGTTCGATTTCAGCCGAGTCGGTGGATGCCATCGGTTCTTGGTGAATAAGTTTTTGAGCGACTCTAAAGATGTAAGCGTTGACGAAGCTGATGGCGATGAATGGGGCCACGAATCCAAAGATTACCAACACGAGGATATAGATTCGCCCTGGATGAATAACTTCTGGTATAAACACCAAGGAGCTTAGAGCGAGAGCGATTAACCACACAAGGGCAATTGCTGCGTAATATTGCTCACTTCTGAAGACCTGGTGCAGAAATGGTTTTGAAATAGCCAACCATCTCTCGATACAAATCACGGTCAAGTGCATGGACGATGATAACGCAGTGAGATAATCAAACCCCATGAAAAATGAATTAAGAAACTCGCCCGTCTTCCAGTTGCTGAGAGACGTGTACATCCATAATGGCACAGAAACGCTTCCAACCAAGAAATCACAAAACGCGAGGCTGACCAGCAACGTGTAGGTTCCTGTACGAAGTCTGCGGTTCGTCTTGTAGGCGGCCATGACTAGGATATTACCAAACACGATTATTGGGATCAGAATAGCAGAAAAAATAACCCGAAATATGTCCTCTATGTCCATAGATGATGACGACCCTGACTTAGGGTGTGTTTGAGATGGCATTTTTGTAGTAAAATTTGGACCTAAAGATGGGGCGGATTCCATTTTTTCGCAATTCGAGATATCTCTACGTACGACGTTTTTCTACCACCGCTTCACCTTGCAACACATCTGATCGATATAACACTCTTGATTGATAGGCCAGGAGTATTTATTCGTAATATAGGAGAACTGGAGCAGATTTGATCAATTGAGCCGGCTGATGACCAAAATGTAATCAAATGTCAAGTCTTGGCGATAAAGCGGCAAAACTTGTGAGACGGATGATTTCTTTAATCTCAAGTAGCGAGGATTTTAGTAAAGATGTTTTCGAAACTGAGTTTTTTTCCCCGATCGTCTTTGTTTGCTAATACGTCACAGTTATGATTTAAACCTAGCACTGATCGCCTTCAGTACCCGCCGAACAATAACAAAATTTATATGTACGGCAAAGTTAATGAGAATCTCTCGAGAACTTGAAAATAGTGACGCCCAAAGACATAATAGAAAATAGCGTGTCCGTAATCATAAAACGTCCTTTCCTGGCGGCGTTTATTTTAAAATCTGGGATAACAGTTAGCGTTTTTGAAGCCTTTTTCTTCAGGTCATACAACACCAAGAAGCGAGTTTCCGCTGTTTAGACGCTAAATGCCCTTCGTTCCAATCGATAATCTCACAGAACGTCTCTAAATGAGGTTTTTCCACCAATAAATGACCCTGTATTGATCAGAATATTAAACCTTAAAGTGAGCGTGGTTCAAAATAATATGTCACATCCTATACATGACATATTTGTTCCTTCTTTTGCTTTGCCTTGTTGAGTTTCCCTGGAAAACATCCTAGACTTAATTCGTATGAGCTTCGTCTTCACAACAAAAGCACCAACTTCACTATTTTTTTGCGTGCAATTCAAATTTTGCTCGAGTTTTTCTCTCAAATTTTCATGCCCTCTTAATATCATCTTTCTCTAAAACGTAGGCGTGTAAAGCTACAATGTTTTTTTAGCTGTCACTGCCTCTACTATATTTACTTAACAACTTTAGAAAATATTACCGTAAACTTTCATTAACAAATCATGTTCTTTCAATTCTAAAAAAATTTTGAACAGCAAACAAGATTCATAAATGTTTACTGAAAAATTGTTCTTCGATAAATACAATTTAAAAATGAAGGAATAAATTTGAATAATATATTCAGAAGTGCAATTTTTCTTCAACAGCACTAATTTTCGACAAGTATTTTAGTGAATATGGACTCTCTTATCGACAAAAATCTTGATTTAGAGTCGAGGGTTTAAAAGACTGAGTTGGGGAGTTTGTATCTCGCCAGGACTTGGTTATGTCAACAAACAACCTCGTTTATTAATGCTCTCGCTAAGCAATAAAAAAGAATACTCAGTATTTAAGAGTAAATTCGAAGACTTAAACTTCAGTCGCTGTTTTTTCCAGTGGGCTAAAGTTAGAGTTTTGTTTTGAGAGACAAATTCAGCTCGATCTTATCAAGTTACCTCTAACACGAACAACACATATACACACCTGCTAACGGCACATCAAATCGATTTTACCCACCTCATCTTTTATTTAGTATCATAAATTCTAAACGGATATTACGAAATTCTTGACTGCTTTGGGTATTTTTAACATAAGGTTTTGATTAAATATGAATTATCAGTGCTAGTCTTTTAAGAAGGCTCAGATCTTTTTCATCATGTTTCAATTTTTTCAAATAGCATTGAATCCTCTTTTTTCAGGTTCACTAACTTCATTTTTAACGACTGAAAACAAGAATATAGACGAAAATTATGCGACAAAACGGGCTCAATTCACGCCTATTCGTCCGTCTAATTATTTTTCAACGTTGTTTTTAAAATACATAAAGAAAGCAAATAGAAAAGCAATCAGGAAGCATTCACAAGTTGACAGCCACGTCAAAGTTGACGTCCATCTTGAAACATTTGCACTCAAATTTCTTGTCTAGAATTGATGTTTGCTCTATTATGCACACTGCTTTCAGTATACCGTGTACACAGAAATGACATGTGGAATTGAAACAAGAAGTTTCTGCTCTAAATGTGTTTCTCTTCGAAACCAAGTGCAATCCTTTTGTTCGCACTATAAAAATTACTCGACTTCACTGAACTTTGTTTCGACCAGAAATCCAAATATATAGTTTTCTCTCTCTAAGTTTTGAAACCGATTCTAGGTAATGCTTACATGCAAGAACAATCAAATTTGAATAGAATTTTAAAAACAGAAATAAAGTTAGAAATTATTTAAGCGGTAATCAGTTTCCAATATAAGATTATTTTTGAAATCAAAATGAAAAGAAAAAATTTAATTTCTTTAAATGACTTTTTGCCAAAATAAACGACGCTCCAGGTTTATTCTCAATATTAAATTCCCCGGGGCATTTTTCGACGGACGGGGGTGGGATGCGGAGAGAAATAGACTGCATAGGTTATTCAACAAAAAACCTTTTTCATCGCTAGTCACTACCGCAAGTACAGCAGTGGCGCAGCTCAACGGTGTCGAACTGAAAGCATGTGAAGGCGCCTCTGGAAGCCGCTATACAATCCATGTATGATCCCGGAGAACAGCTCTAACCAGTTTGAATTAGTAAAGGTTGATTGAGAGAAGGGAGGAAAAACCCTTGGAGTCAATTAGAGAACCAACCAACTCAGCTCACATGGAGCGATTCGAACGGCGAGCGTCTTACCTCCACGACATCCTGACTCCCCAGCGTTTTCGAGTATCGTCGGGTACTACCCCCCCCCCCCCCCCCCCCCCCGCCTAAGTTCGTATTCTGGTTCATATCAAATATACATCGTATGCTTTGACCGAACTTGAGCTCACTGTCCAATTATTATTAAAGACACAGTCTTGACACACAAGAAAGAAATCGCTCTATATGTCACTAATATGTGTATTGAAGTTCTCTGTATATTGTATTTCAATACATTATACTAGTGTCTTTTTTACTAGAATCTAGATAGTCAGTAAATGGAAAATGAAAATATTTGCAATGTTAAATAAGCTAATGTGCACGCACTATATATTGCTCTACCACCTGACAGACGCATTTCAAAATCATTTTAGTACAGTGACAGCAATAGGAAAATGGAAAAGAATTCTGTACTTCAAAATTCACCGACAAAAAGTCGTATGATTCTCGTGTGTTTTTTCTTCTTGCTTTTATCTTTAGAATGGCTGCTAGAGTGGTCTATATCTTGATCATCTGATGGACTCGTACTGAGATCTAGGGTTATAGCCTTTTATAATTGCTAAGTATACCCTATTCCCAAAGTCGCTTATTATTTGTTTAACAATGATTACACTCTTAAGAAACATAGGAATTGATTTAACTCAAACAAAGAATATTATTTTTAAGGGAATGACAAAAACGGGCAAATGTCTCATTCAAACGCACTGGGGCGAGGTCTTGCGCATGGGTTACTAGTGATACCGAAGGTCCTCTATTCCATATGCGCATGGGTTACTAGTAATACCGCAGGTCCTCTATTCCATATGCGCATGGATTACTAGTAATACCGCAGGTCCTCTATTCCATATGCGCATGGGATACTAGTAATACCGCAGGTCCTCTATTCCATATGCGCATGGGATACTAGTGATACCGCAGGTCCTCTATTCCATATGCGCATGGGTTACTAGTGATACCGCAGGTCCTCTATTCCATATGCGCATGGATTACTAGTAATACCGAAGGTCCTCTATTCCATATGCGCATGGGTTACTAGTAATACCGCAGGTCCTCTATTCCATATGCGCATGGGTTACTAGTAATACCGCAGGTCCTCTATTCCATATGCGCATGGACTACTAGTAATACCACAGGACATGCATATCATAAACGCATGGGCTACTAGTGATACCGCAGGTCACGTAGACGATGAGCCGATGGACTACTACAATACATTAGTGATGTGCGGATTAATTAATATCCGATAACATATACGTAAATTATTTCATTTCTTAAATGAATTTATTTGTTTAATTTTTAACTCGCATTTCAATCTAATAACTTATTGATGAAAAATTCAACATTTTATAAGGATTTTTTCTTCATTCATTTATACTAGCTACTCATGATCGCCTTTGGTTTTTGATGAAATACTCTTAAAACAGTAGAGACTATACTAAGAGATAATTAATACATAAGTTACATTCTCAAGGGAATAACCGCAATTTGTTCATTAGACTAGCCAATTGTTTCTTATTCGTACTTTAAGGAGAGAGTAACCACGCTTCACGGAACTCAACTGCATTCTCTCGTGCTGCACGTTAGTTTTCCTCATTCCTTCGAAGGCAACCGATAACCGTTCTTCAAAATACGAACACTAGCAGAAGCATTCCCTTTTAACGAGTATTTTCAAGCAAGAGAAACTTCCAACGTACTCTCCTGTTCTCCTGTGCATCGGTAAGTCTTTGTCATTAGATTCTAAGCTTCTGTCGATAGTAAACACGATACTTTTAAGTTTGGTCAAGAAATGATTCAACAACAAATGCTGGACTCTTAAATATTAAAAGAAATACACCTACTTGCAAGAAGGTTGTCATTCAAGAATAGAACATTAGTAATTCACTATTCTATTCTTGTATGACAACTTTCTTGCAAGTAGGTGTATACATGGCGATTCTAATGATAATAACATGAATTATTACAGAATTGGGTCTTTCAAATAATACGAATCTTGAGTAGTATAGGGAATGGGGGTTCCAGCGCAATCTCAACACGGGGTAAGACCCGCGTCAAAAATCCACCTACGGACGACCCCCACTCCAAGTGTGGTTGAGGGCAACAGCGCACTTAAATATGTTAGTCTATATATGGAGTGCGAAGGATGTAAGAGAACTTTTAAGAAAGAAGCGGATTTGAAAAAGCATTTGAAAATGAAGACGAAGTGTATTAGTAGAGTGTACAGAATCCCATTTCCCCGGCAACCACTTTCGGCTACCTTTTTTTGTGTCCCGAAAGATGTGCATTGCTGTCCCGAAAGATGTGCATTGCGTGTCCCATAGAAGAGTGTATGGATTGTCAGTGCCTCGACAACCATGTTTCGACTACCTTTTCTCGCGTCCCAAAAGGTGTCGATCCGGATATCCCCCGTAGAATGTCGACAATAAGGTTAAATCTTTGTTAAGTATGTGTGGAAACTATTTCAAAGAGTGTCTTAGAATGTCGACAATAAGGTTAAATCTTTGTTAAGGATGTGTGGAAACTATTCCAAAGAGTGTCTATAGAAGGTAGAGGCGATTCGCCTCCCCTTCCAACTTGCGACCAACCAGGACCACATTCGTAGTAGTAGCCAAAAACCTTCTGCTCCTAGATATAGACATGGACTCCCAAAAGAGTATTTCGGTTACATTGCAAGAAATGGGCATACGTGCAAAGAGCAGAGTGTTGGCGCATTTGCTGCTGGACAATGCATGCGACGGGAACTTGCTGCCGGACATATCCAAATGCGACTACCTACGCAACAACGAAGGTACTACCAGTTTGCAGCCGCTGGAAGGATTGCCGCCATTCGTAGACGACATATTCGTATATGGTTTCGTTGCGGAAGAGAATTTGTATGGCAAGAAGCTGCTCTGCAGAAATGCAAAGACAATAGTTGCGCAGATATCTACGGCAGCAACAGTGGCATTTGGTGGGTTTCTGCCCACGAGTATCGTACATACCTGCAAGCAGGGAAAGATCGTAGAAAACATCGCAAAGATAGAAGAGCGCTCCAATGCCAAAGGCAAATGGTATGGAATACACAACACAGATCCTGCTGGATACTTCGTGGCCAAAGTAGACACTTCGGAGCTGCAAATAGAAGATGTCGGGGAAAACGTACGCAAATTCTCCATGGCTTTGTATGGACAAGGATATGGCATCTACTCCGTGGACTACACACAGGATTTCTCCGGTACTTTGGACAGAGCTGCATTGGTGCGCAGACTGCGGCAAATGGGCTACAAAGAACAAGGAGAAGTTGGTTGGCGCGAAGGTACCATTTTGGACAATACGCATGCCGTCGGGAACCATGTTTGTACTTGGATGGAAGACGGAAAGAGAACCAAAATATACAACAAGATAGTGTCGAACTTCGAGGCCGGAGAAGTGCAAAACCCAGTAGGAGCAAAGTTGGCAGAGTACGTGGATTGCCCCAACGACCATTTGCGTAGAACATTCCTACGCCCAGACGTGCAAAAAAGAGGATGCACCAGAGTGGAAATATCCATCTATGGCAAAGATTTCTCCAAAGAACACACCAATGCTATCGTGGAAACACTAGAACCTTTGCAGGACATATTCGTAGTACAGCCACCCAAAAACATGTGGCTGGCACTTGCCGAACATTTGGACAGGTGTTTGTGCATTTGCTGCGAGGAGACGAAAGAAATATTCCTAGCTTGGTACTGTAATTTGGAAACCAGACGCATAGCCGGAGTGCGAGTTCGTGGCAACGACAAATGGGAACAATGCGTACTTTGGACCATAGCAGAGTTTGGCCTGCGCAAATGCCCCATATTTCGCATAGATGTGCTTGGTATGGAACCTGTGGAAATAGCTCCGCTGCGCTGCTACACAAAAAACTCGCCTACGGTGTTGGCGGAGTCCAAGTTTCCCACCCGCGTGCATGCGAATGCTCCTACTATCGCAGACTTTCTCCCAACTACGGAACACGTAGAGTGGGTTTGGCGCACAAAGAAGGCACAAAGGATCGGAGTAGAAAAGAGTCCGTTCGGCATTTTGGAAGTGCCTTCCTCCCGCAGAATCTCCTTCCTGTCCAAAAGAAAACGACAGCAAAGATTGGAAGACATACGGGACGATTTGGAAGGCGACGAGTGGGTCGAAGCCACGAAAAGATGCCACGCAGAACTGTCGGAGCAAAGGCAGTCCATCCTGCGGCAAAAGGAAGAAGACAGGAAAGCCATAGAAAAAGAGTTGGAAAAATATAGGAAACTATTGGATAGGATTTCCAGAAGGACAGACAATCTACGCAAATTGTTCTTTGGAGAGGACGCAGCCAAGCGCTTTCTAGAGGATTCCGTGCCTCGCAAAATACATCGAATGCAAGAAATACCCGCAGGGGACTACAAAATACTAGGATACGCAGTACCCAAAAACGTAGATGCCGCTTGGCCTGCCAAAGGGCACCGAGTAGCTTTGCGCAGGGGGGCAAAAGAAACTTCCGTAGCATGGGCTGTGGATGCGTTGCTGGATGCATTTGCAGTCGGGAAGTTCGAATCAAACGGCAACATACGCACTGCCATACCTGGAGAAGAAATATTGGTGGAGTGGGAAAACAACATAGCCACTGTCTTCGTGCCCGAAGGACCCGGTTTGGATACGTACTACGAATTGGCTAGGAAAATAGATCATTCGATACCCCGGAATCCATCCAGACTACTGGAAGTTCCGGCGCCACCCAACAAAGAATGCGTGCAGGCTTTGCACATGCAGGAAGGCGAATACCAATGCTGGCGCTACGCAAAAGCCACATACAGGGGCAAAGAAAGGACCATCCTGTTCCTGTACAGCCGATGCTCCGAGTGCGTATTGGAGGGCTGCACCGCGGAACATGCAACCACGCCCGTTTGGGGACACTTCCTGCAGGCGCAAAAAATAGACTGGGCGCATATTTCGCCGCCACTATATTGCAAGATAGGCAGGGAAAAGACCACCGCCAACAAAAGAAAGGATAGACTGGTGTACGTGTCTACTCCATCTCCGGAAGCCTAGACTTTGGTCGTATAGGCGCCGGGATGTATTTGTATACGACTTGGGGTTCTTGCTTCTGCGCCCAAACAAAGGCTCCGATAGCTAGGGTGGCAAATAGCACATTGCCAGCTATTTGCCAGTCTATTTTTGTGGATATCTCGTCTACTTCTTCGGACAAATCCTCGTCGCTGCTGGATAGGCTTTCCAAATCGCTGTCCACCGTGGTTGGCAGCTGTTTCTCCAGGTCGCCTATGCGCAGCAGCAGTTCTTCTTTTGTTTTCTGCAGGTCGTCCAACACTATGGCAAAAGAATCCTGCACTTCCAAAAAATGCTTCTGCAAATCCGTAGTAGGTGGCTTCTCGGGTATTGCCACCTGCACACCATTTTCCTTTTCTATCCTGCGTATCTTGGGTATGCCCACACCGTACTTCTTGGCTACCTTTTGCAGCCCCATGCCATTTTGGCGATCTTCCAAAAGGTTTGCAATCTCGTCCTCGGATAGTATTTTCGGCGTAGCCATATATATTGGTGGATATGGCTAGGCATGGGGTATTCCATGGACAAACACTATGGGTCCATAGGGGTATTCCATGGGTCCATACCTGTTTGTCCACAGATATAGATGTATCTGTACATAGCCCTAGGTATAGCTGGATACGTGCTAGGAAAACAAAGAACTACACAAATTCTCCTGGAGATCTTGGAAGGCCTCTACCGAGCGCAAAAAACAATACAGGAAATTCGTATACCAGGCCACGTGGCTACTTTGTTGCAACTACCACGGCGAAGGTAGACCCAAAACATGTGTCGCGATCCACGACGCTTGCAAAAGGTGTCGATATGGTAGACGCCTTTGGGATACCAAAAAAGATCTTTTGTTGGACCATGTCCCTATTCCTTTTTGGGGGTATTGCGAGGATTTGCTATCCCACGGACATTCCTGGGCCCCTTTCTGGCACACCTGGGCACAAAAAATGCAATTGTACGAAAATGTGTGGATTAGAAGAAGGTAGTCGAAACATGGCTGGCACAATCCATACACCCACAAACATGGTTGCACATCTTTTGGGGCACGGTTGCACATCTTTTGGGGCACGGTTGCACATCTTTTGGGGCACGAAAAAAAGGTAGTCGAAACATGGTTGTCGAGGCAGTGACAATCCATACACTCTTCTAATACACTTCGTCTTCATTTTCAAATGCTTTTTCAAATCCGCTTCTTTCTTAAAAGTTCTCTTACATCCTTCGCACTCCATATATAGACTAACATATTTAAGTGCGCTGTTGCCCTCAACCACACTTGGAGTGGGGGTCGTCCGTAGGTGGATTTTTGACGCGGGTCTTACCCCGTGTTGAGATTGCGCTGGAACCCCCATTCCCTATACTACTATCTTGGGGAAAAATATCCTCCAAAAACATGTTACATTTCCAACTTTATACATACATAATTGTTTTTTGCAATAATTCCTATACAGTAGATAGAAGAGATTTCGATTATAAGAGATTTTGAATGCCAAACAGTGAATGCTGAGTTTTCATCTTTCATAGCCAATATAATGACCGAGTCACTGTACGCGTTGCATCGACCGGCTCAAGCCTACGCGACTGGACCGAAAGGAATATGGGTAAAAATCACTGCATGAAGCGGTTAAATTGAATTAATTGTTCCCGCTAGTAATAAGATAATAGGCGAGAAACAATCCAATAAATGCATGTCTTTGGGTTTAGGGAAAGAAAAACAAAGTAGTTATGATTCAGTTCACAATTTCGAAAATATGAAGGCATTAAAAAAACGTCTCCTTCAACACTTCCCGCTCGCCTACGAAGGTTCGTGCTGTAAACCAGGCATAACTAGTCAGATAAAATTATGGAGTCAACTCGGCTTCAATGATTGCTACCCAGAGTTCCTTTCGGTCCAGTCGCCTAGGCTTGAGTTGGTCGACGACAGCACTTTTTGAATTGACTGTATACGTTGAGGTAATCAATGGATTACAGAAATACGTGAATAATAATCTATGACATTGTCGATGTAGACCAATAACATCATTGACCAACAAGAGAACGACTCTTTGTTCCACCAATGGAATATTCAATTAAAACTAAGGAAGACTAAGAATATTTTGTAGCTCGGTAAATACTGTTATATTGAAGAACTATATGTTTATCAAATGGTAGAAATTTGGCAAAAATGATCATTTATGTCTTTTCTTTACCTCACTCATTGTCTGTCTCCTCCTCCTCATTTTGTTTCTCATTTCCCTCTTTCTCTCATTCTCTCATTGTCTTTTTTCCCTCCCATTCTGTTTCTCCTTTCCCGGTTTCTCTCTTTCTCTTTCTCTTTCTCTTTCTCCTTCTCCTTCTCCTTCTCCTTCTCCTTCTCCTTCTCTTTCTCTTTCTCTTTCTCCTTTCCCTCTTTCTCTTTCCCTTCCCTCTTTCTCTTTCTCATTTCCCTGTTTCTCTAATTCTTCTTTTCCTTTCCCTCTTTCCCTCTTTCTCTCATTCTGTTTCTCCTCTCTTCATTTCTCTATGTAATCACTACTAACAAACCAAGACAATATAAACCTAGAAAACTGTGAAATATTTTTATTCAACAACACCGTAGTAAAGTTCTTCTTCACTAATCGGTAATTAGAATTGATAATAATAATAATAGTTCAATCCCGCATCTATCGATCGTTAAAATATACACTATACTAGATACAGGATTACATATTAAAATAAATAAATTTACAATGTATGAAATTTTGCTCACCATTAACTACTATTAATGATCGAATCACTGAATTTTTGAATTTCTGATGTAATGGTCATGTGCGGGTGCTCGAGTTTAGATGAATGCGAGAGTATTCGTCCACAAACATGGAATTTAAAATTTTGAAATTAGCAGATCGATATCTTGAAAGGTAAGCATGCTTTTGCATCGAAGCAAGAACAGACACTTCCATAATAGCATCATTTACTACCACTACCAGACTCCCTTGCACACTTTCTTTTGTTCAGTTAATTAACACCAATTGTCTTACTATTCTAATGAGGTCTGTATCATTGTAAGGTCACCTCCGTTATCGCTTCGATGCCCAGGCACGGTTACCTTTTATGGTCAATATGATAATGATTTTGCTCTATCTTGATTGGCAAAAAAAAAGTTTATCTTAAATTTTGTTCATGTGGTCCCGGCTAGTGTGTTCGCACTGCAATATGGCGCAAGGAACTGTGAAGGGGACTATTCCAAATAACCGTGCCTACCTCGTCCTATACTTAGAGCGCGCACGCGTTCGGGAAAAATCGTATGGCAAGCCTCCTTAAACTGTCTATTTAAACGAAACTCGTACAAAAAATCTTATTTTTCACCATCCATCTCGTCAGGGAAGCTTTGTTTTCCTAAAGACCTAAGCTCAGAGATAATTTTTTCTGAGTGCTTCCTACTTCTGTTGCGCAACTGTCCGTAACAAGTCTTTATCTTAAGTATTTTTTTAAACGTATTTCTCATCTCCTCGTCACGCAGAGCGTATACAATAGGATTGACCATACTGTTGCTATAATGTAGCCACTTGACTGACGTAACGATCCGAAGCGTGTCTGTAGCATTGGCGGGGAAACATTCGAAACAAAACGCGGCGATGATGGAAAGGATGAAAAATGGCAGCCATGCGATGATGAAGAGACCGCTGATAACAGCAACTGTGACTGCAACTTTTCTATCCTCGCGCATGACCATTTGGTTTTTTCGTCCATTTTGAGGGAATACCGGAGTTCTTAATGCTAAAGACTTTGCAGCTTTAAATATTCCAAAATACATAGATACCACGATAGCAGCTGGAAGCGCGAAGCCCAATAAAAATATCGCAACATTGTAGATCTTTAGGTTAAAATGACTTGCACTGAACCAGGACAGCGATGCCATCAATAAAGACAACGACCAAGCGAATACCGAGACGATGTAGAAGCTTTTCTGTCGCAGCTGCTGGAAAGAGTAGGGTCTAACGACAGCAATATACCTCTCGATACTTATAGCAGTCAAATGAAATATCGAGGCATAGGCACCGAATAGGTCAAAAATCTTGAATATTTTGACAAATGTTTTGTATGACGAGCATCGATCGTAGTTGATTATGCACGAGAGCCATAGTGGGATGTTAATTCCACCGACGATGAGGTCCGACACGGCAAGGTTGACAAGGAAAGTGTACGTACGAGTTCTTAGTCGGTAATTAATCTTGTAAGACGTCATGACCAATAGGTTTCCAACAAGAATTAGAGGCATAAGTATCGCGGTGATGAGTACAGCGAACGTCTCTTCAAGTTGTGAACGCTCTGTGGCGTGGTTCATTCCTGTTGTGCTGTTCATAATTGTACGGTCTTTTGCTTCTAGTTGAATAACACGTAATGTAATTCAAACTGCTCTGGCTTGGACTTAGATAACAAGTCCCATCATCTTACTAATTGGACAAGATGGTAGCGCGAGGGTTTTTGTCGCTAGGATACGATGTACTGTTCTTTGAATCTGTAAATAAACAAACCATAAAATCAGTAATGTAAAATAATGAGGCGCTCAAAATCTGGACTCTGTGTATAGGAGAGGGGTAGAGCTACTCCTTGTCTTAGCTCACTCTTTTCAGCCGTAAAATGACGAAATTTTAAAATCTAAGTTTCGGTGATAACTTGAGCGAAAAGCTGTTCGGAATTTACGAGAATGATCTAAAAGAATACGTGCATCTTATGGCCATTCAACGTTTTGATCAAACGAATAAACGAATTCACACTATTTGAGCTTAATGTTCATAATTTCAAAAATTGAAAATTGACCTCAACTTTTCACTTTTCAATATTTCAATTTATTGAAGGACTAAATAGACCTCTTCGGCTCTGACGTAATGTTTTCCCATTTCAGACCACATGTCATTCCCTAGAGTATCATTTCTTTGTTTAAGGTTTGCGCTCGGTTGCACATGAGAAGAACATGAATATGGATACAGCTCAAACAGAGAATCTTATTCTCAAGGGAATGACACGTGGTCTGAAATGGGAAAACATTACCCCAAGCCGAAGAGGTCTATTGCGGCGAGAGAGTGATTTTATACAATTCCTTACTCATAGAAATTTGTTCTTTCAAAAAATCAACTACATATTGCAATATAAGCTCAGAAAGTTATTTTGTATGTTTCGCGTTTTGATGCTTATCTTTTTCCCGGCAATATTTGTACTCGGCTACTTCCGGACTTTTCCCACCAATTTTTCTCCACTTCCGGCTAGATATTGACATGATTCCTGAAAGTCTTTAGTCGTAGTCTTGATTGACACTGTTATAGCTTTTATTTCTTTTTCCATAAAATGTCTGTATATTTAATTAGACAAAGAATTGACCAGGAAACCCTGTCACTGAGAATTCAAATAGGCGTTAACTAAATCCCCTTGTTTGGGGTAGGTTTGCTTGAGTATATCACTGATAGATTTATATCATTTTCTTTCAGTAAGTAGTCCACCTATGAATTTCAGTGTCAAATCCTAGCTTCCATGCACGATTACTGAAAAACTGATTCGGTCTGGCAGTTACAATATATTTGCGCATGCCCAAAGTGCATGATGTAATCCACGTGTTCGTGAATGAAGTAGTTTTCTTTTTTCATTAAATTCAAAGAAAATTAGAATTGCTGAAACAAAGGTACAAAACATGTAGAACAAAAGAAAGAACAAAGAACAAATGGGCACAAGTAAAAAAATGTACAAAAATCACTCTCACAGCAATTTAGTCTTTCAATAAATTGATACTGAAAAGTGAAAAGGTGAGGTCAATTTTCAAATTTTCAGTTTTTGAAAATGTGAAAATTGAGCTCAAATTCCGTGAATTTGTTAATTCTCTTCAAAACGTTGAATGGCCATAAGTTACACGTATTGAAAAGCATTAGTACTGTAGTATGAAGGTAAAAATATTATTGGCACTTTAGGTTTACGTTAGCACGCTCACACTTTTCTCTCACTTTTATCCGGTATTTAACGTGCTTCTGTTGAACGCAGTCTTCCTGTCGCCGTTCATGGCCCATTAGTGGGCTTTCTTTGCTCTACAGGTGATCTGTTCCATTGTATCAATGCACGCTTATCATATCTCATAGCGGATATTTTACCGAATATTATGACTTTTCGTGTGAAATTGTTAAGTGTACTAGCAATAACGCTACTCGAGTGTCACGCTGTAGCCAAAACACGGAAATCGATTAATTGAAAAGGCGGGAAGCACGAGAAAATATAGCTGGAGTGTTTGCGATAATTGAAAACGATTGCATACCAGCGAGAGCAATTCTTTGAAAATCAAACAACTAAATGAGAATAGCCAATTAAATCCCCTCTTCTGTACCGACACCAGTTCAATATTTGAAGCGATTCACCCTCGTTTCTAATGACTTATAAAATAAATTAAAAAACATTGTTAATAACTGTTTGGTACGACTGTTGTCATGGGAACGGATCTGGATGCACTTTAATGGCTTCCGATTCCTGTCTTTCCAGTGACTTTAGATTATCGAGATTTTTACTGTTTTCTTAGAATTTTTGGTTGTTTTTTTTAATTCAACACTCGAGTTGTTAAGTCTTAACAAAGGGCTCAGTATTTAATACCTTTGTTGATGTAGCTAAATGATACACCAGACTTCAAGTAAGAGCATAAACTACTGATCTCTTCTATATCTACGTGTGCGGTCGATTTGGCCATAGTTGATATTAACTATGATCTGCCATCTGGCGAAACATCTAATCCTTCGTTCATAGTATAACCAAATTGGTCGAATAGTAAGAAAACATGATCAAAACCTCGGAAATTTTACCAAAAATATTGCAATGCAAACGTTTATAGCATTGACCAATGTTAGTTAAGTTTTGTCGGTTATCAACTCGTGGGCGAGCTAATTTAAACCCAGTTCACCTTTCCAAAACAAGAGACAAACACCATAGTTTTGATATGTTTAAAAAAATGCGTACTCGATGAGTACATGTGTCTACTGCTGATAGATACACAGCAACATTTTTGAATCATGTATATGCAGAATATTCACTCGCAGGTATTCAGGGCTTAATATTCTGCTTACGGAGCTCAGTTATCCCTTTAAAGGGCTCAAATATTGTCACTGTAACAGTCTGAGTCAGTTTCACATCACATTGGTTCTGTAAAAATCTTTCATGAAGCGACATTGTTAACATGTTTCGTGTAGCACAAACACGCAGTGATCGTTTTTTGCGATAAATTCTTTGTAGATAGTGGAAATACCTGAAAGCACTTGAATAAAACAACACTTGACACATTCGATAAAACCTGTGTGCCTGTAGCTTGTTCCATGCAAAAAACAGATAAAATTCACTGATAAAAATGGCTGCGATGACCTTGTAGAAATCACTGAATCCTACCCAATCATGGTTTGAAACGTTGGTCAAACGTTTCCCAGTCGATAAAAAGTCGTAATCAGTCGCAAACAGAGCAGCTGTCACAGGGATTTGTGTTCCCCCGAGTTATGTGTTCCCCCGAACAAATTTAGCCGGTTTGTAAACCGAAAACCAATCATTTATGGAGCATCCTTGACCTGGGGGAGAGAGTCGTGTCAAAAGATGTTTCATAGGGAGGGGAGGGGGGGACACAAAACACTATTGCTCAGTGTTCGGGGGAACACACATAACTCGGGGGAACACAAATCCCTGTGACACAGCCAAATTGATAGTCAGTACGGTACGCGGGACTTCGGATAACATCGGCTATCCTCGCCATGCACGCCGCTAGCTGTGCACGCGATATCCGAAAGTAATCCGAAGTTTTACAACCCTTACACCGGGATGAACTTTATGTCAGTTGTATCGTATGTCATTTAACTATATTTTTCGCTAGTTAAATAGGATATGAAGTATATCTGGGTAAACTCGATGGCATATGTAGTACGTCTTATTAATATGCAGTAGACACGAAAAACGTGTCTTCAAATAACTAAACGTCTGGCAGTCCGAAATTTTCTAAAATTTTCCCATATTTTTCTTTGAAATCGGCCCGAATCGAAAGAAATGCATATACATTCATATCTTTAGAGTTAAAGCACAAAGGGCCAACGGTCTAGTAACGTCGCGTTCATTTGGGATTCTAAATAAAGATAGACAGTTTCGAATTAAAGATTGGCCGATTTGAAAGAGAAATATGGGAAAATTTCGCACTGGCGGACGTTTAGTTATTTGAAGACCGTGTCCGGCTGCGGGACGTTCAGTCACTTCGTTAAAAAAAATATTATTCGGCATTTTGTAATAGACCGCCGAGACTGAGTTACGAACCATAACAAAACTCAAATAACTAGAAATATTTCAACTAAAAATGTTTTAATTATATATTTAGTTCGACAAATAGTGAAAATCCTTACACCATATTTTGTTCAAGTACTTATTAGTCAAACTTTCGGGATGGGAAGAGTGATTTTGAGTTTGATACTGACAATGCATTAATTTTAAAAGAACGAGTCAAGAGAAATCTCTAAGAACAAGTCACTTAAAAATTTGTACTCAAACAACTAGCTCAGTTAAATTTAACAGAACTCTGCACTGAAATTATCAAAAAACAATAATAAATTAAAGTGTAAAACAAGCCAAAGCTTATTCTGTTAAATATGGACTTTACGAAGAAAATTTAGGTTGAACTTACCGAACTTTGCCAAGAATTTTAAGAGCCCGTTTAGTTTCAATTATGCAAAAGAACTTCGTAGCTATACTCTGCTTCTCACAGTAGCTAGATCTTGAAGTTTACCGGAGTTTTGTGAAAGGATTTCTTCATATAAAACTTCGAATTCACCAAGATCATGGTACGAGTAGTGTGAACTATAGAAATGATTGCAACTTTTGGTCTTAATTGATTTATATGACAAAAGAATATACACATGCAGGTGTAAAAAGAGTTTGAAATTATTAAAGCTTTGAGATTAAAGGAAACAGCGTGAAATATAGGCTATGACGCTGACGGTGTGTAGATGTATATTCAAATTAAGATATTTCAGAGTCTACATAACTGAATGGTAATCATAAACAATACTTATAAACAGCAGCTCAACAGATGCCTGCTAACACAGTTAGTTTTAAAGCATAGAAAAAGAATGCAAAAATCTTGCAAAATAAATGAAAGAATCGAGAAAATTCGATAATCAATTAGAAATGTTGAATGATGTACATTTTCTTTCGGAAACACAACCATTTCGACGCTTTCCTAATTCGACGACTTTTTGACAATTTTCAGATGGCAAATTTAACGTCAAATGTTATGGTAATTTAACTTCCCCGCTGATTCCTAGAGTTGTTGTATATTAGCAAATTTGCCAAAGTATAAAAATAGAGTACGTATTTTAAATAAAGTCAACCAAAACTAACTTAAAGATTCAAAAAGGGCGGCCTGATTCCAAGATAGAAAACCTAAAAACGAGAAAATACTGATTTGATAGCTTAAACATACTAGCGATGGAATTCATGATTACTTCACTGTAATATGTTGTCAAGTACAGTCTTCATTAGATCTTTTTCTCACTTTTTTCCGTTCGAATTTTCGGTTGGTCGAATTTGCCCGAATTTGTTTTTCTAAATTCTTTATATATTGATGGAGTTTCTCTATCAGTCCTTGTGTTAGTGTGAAAAATCATCAAGAAGATTCGGATTTATTCATCGCAAATCGTCACATGAAGAGAACAGTCCGTTTGTAATATAGTGTAGCTTTGCACTCGCTTTGCACGCTTAAACTTGTACTTTAATAAAGAGCCTACGTGCACTAGAGTGAATACCTATAAACAGATGTACAGTTAAATCAATCACTTACTTCCTGCTTATAGTAGTACGAATACTAACGATAAAAGTACGTGCATTGATCAGATACAATGTCAAAATTAATTTACTACTCTCGACTATTAGATTCCGAAGATCAGTCCAACTGTGCACGTTTCACTCAAAAAAATCTAGAAGTTTGTAAATTGGTTAAAAAGGCCGCCCTAAGGCAAAAATTTAATTTATTTTTTCGTACCTGCACGTTCGATACACGAAAGAAACTCATAAATTCATAAATTTTACCAGTGCGTTTCAATTTTAAAAATTATAGTTCGAGTTATAGTTCGTACATTCGTTCGCTCGTTTTCCTCTTTTCGCGGGCTTACAAACTAAATGCTTTCTCGTCCAATCAGCAAACAACACAGGTATCCCATAAATGTTTTGGACAAAACTTTGAAAACCAAAGTCATCCACCATCTTTTTTTTTCAAAAAAATACTCGCTATTCTTTTTGGAATTTTAGGGTGTTTTTCGAAAAAATCATCCCAAAACAAGTGTAAGGCTATAAGATGAATGGTTTTGTGTTTTTTTTTTTGGAGTTCAAAAGGAGGTTACGAAGCTAAATGCTTGAAAAAAATTATTTTTCAGAATTCAACTGGCTGCTTTGGCAAAACTCAACAACTGGTTTGTCTGAAATACGAGGAACTCAGCTGAGTAAATTAAACTTAAAGATTCCATAAAAGCTTTTGGAAGAGAGTTTAAGACGAGCTAGTAAAGAAAGTAAAAGGGACCAAATTAAGAGTAAGTAGGTTTACTAAAAGTCAAGCTTTTTCTTATATTGTTTTCGTTCTATAGAATTGTTTCCATTCTATTTTGTACTAAACTAGATTGCAAAATATGAATAATTTACTTAAAATGATTTAAGTTCTTCATTATTGTTAAATGACAGGACGTTTTGACCATGTATCAATAGCCTTCATTACCAGTAAAAATGATTGCTTACGCACGGATTTCAAATATCAAATATCATATTTTGATTGCGAAATCTTGTATCGTAAAGAAGATTGGCTGTGAATTTTTTATTTGATTTGAGCCTGATACTGATAGGTTTAGTTAGTTGATTAGTTGAGCAGATTCTTTTGGTTTCTCTTTCTAAAGCTATCTTTATATAAGTAATTCATCAACCAATATATCAGTGTCCATCTCGCTTCTATAGCCATGGACATTTCTACCCACCATCAAGCCATGCCTTTTCCGATCTATCCATTTATTCCTTCGCCCTTCATTTAATTAACACCTAAATGAAGTCATCCTGGCAGTCGATTACTTATCAGTGATATATAAACACTCATATCTCTATATCTCTTGGTCCTGTACAACTTAATGTACACTATTATTCTATACTTCCTTCCTTGGTCTAGGTATCACGAGCACTTACATTGATATATATTTAACTGAAATCCCATATTTGTAAACAGAGGGAAGTGATTCGATATATCAAAGCATTCTGTTATCAGTATTTCGATTACGTAAAATGCCGATGTTGAATATCATCTTATTTTGACTTACCTACTTCAAGGAATCAACTTGTATAAGTACTGAAAAGGCCTTTAGATCGAAGGACATGTTTTGATGCTTGATAGGTATTTGTGTGGTAGTCGTTAAGTCCACCTGGTTTCACTAAACCTAATTTAGCCTTCATTAGCTACACATTCCAGGGGTAACCTATGTGCCATTAACGAGACTAGAGTCACGTAAATGACCTAAAACTTTTTTTTTGGCGAAGTCGTTTCCAAGGGGAAAGGGGGTCGGGGGGCTTCAGGATGTACTTCTTATATAATTCTTGTGTTACAAATTATTTTGAAAAAAGAGAACAGATCGGGGGGGGGGGGGGGGGGGGGGGAGGAGGGGGGAGGGTACTCTCTTTGGTCCACTTGGTAGGGGTGTTCGGCGGTCCCTTTTTGGGTTAAAGATATTTCTTGTGTTACTTGCTACCAGCGCAATCACTTTCTATCATGTATGGTCTTATCTTTTAAGGGTCGACATCTGGACAACACTTAGACAAAGGGCCGGTACCCCCTCCCCCGTGGAGCAGATATTGATGAATGAAAATAATAAATAACAAGATTTAACAGTATCATTTCTAGAGTGTTTCACTTCATCCACTGAATTCGAATTCGAATTTGACATGATTAGAAATTAGAAATTGATTTTTGTGAAGGGAGAAAAACCCTTGAAGTACAGGAGAGAACCAACAAGACGGCAACTCTACTCACATATGCTCTGTCAATTACCTAACTGATTGCCTCAAAAGATCAAAATAACCCTCAATGGAATATAGCATGGAAATTCATTTGTCTTAACACCGTTCTTTTCACTCTACCGATACACAGATTTAAAAGTCGCCAAGTTTATGAAATGAAAATGGTCTGTTGTTTTTACTGTCTTCCAAATCGGTAGGTGCTAATTAAAAGGTAGGTGTGAATTGATGATAGGTAAATATTCGACACTGCTGACAACATAAGACTAAAATGAAATAACACCAAAAATACACATTTACAAACGCGCATCAGTGTGAGGAGTTTTAGCACAAAGGGCAAGTCAAGCGGGATTAGTTGTGAACTTAAGACAGTAAAACATTTTTGCGAATTAAATGAAAAAAATTCTGTTTGTTGCGGATTTCAAAAGAATAAATTATTGTGGTTTAATCAATTTGTCAAAGTGAAAGGTAAATAATGTTTTCTTTTTTTTCAATTAGTACTAGATTTGAATCTGACTAATACGCAAAGCCCTGGGTTGTTTTTTAATCAGTTTACTTTTTTCTTCAAAGCAAAAAAAAAAAAAATTAAAATACACAACAAAAATACGACAAATTAAAAAATAAAACATACCAAAAAGCAAACAAGCAAAAATACTGGTTTACCTTTACAATTGTCTTATTAAAATTACATTTCAAATTTAATAAATAAATGACAAAGTAACTATTCAAAAGACGCCGAAAAAGTCGATATTTTTGAAACTTAATTTCCAAGTTACAAATTCAGTAATCGATTTTTTATAACATTTTTCCTGCAAAAAATAGATGCAACCTATAGTGCAAATGAATTGAGGATAAACTAAAGTAAAAAAGCTTTTAACCTCAAATTTTATTAGAAATCCCTACATTTTCTAGCAGTTCTCACCACTAATTGAATCAAGTGTAAAGCGGCAAACATCTAAAAGAAATTTTACAATTTTTGGGGATTTCTTAGAATGCATCATCACTTATATGTAAAAATATCAAGCATTTTCCCCCAGTCATTTATAAGTCAATGACTCACATTTCATTACAAGTAGCGTATCTTATAGTACTGATGTAACTAATAGAGACAAAAACATCTAAAAAAGTAAACTCTTACTTCATACGAAATAACTCCTATCAATACTACTCGAATACAGGCAGCAAACGACCATAAAGAAATTAATATTTTAGATTTTAAAATTTCTGTATATTGGAAAATTCTATCAATCATTACAATAGGTTACTTATTTACATTTCATACAAAGAGTTTTTTCCCTTATAATACTTATACTACCTTACACTAATAAAAAAATAACTTATATGAAAGTTATCAATTAAATATTACTTACAAACCAGCGCTGAACGAATTAAAAAGCAACAGTCTAAAAGCAAGTTGTATCCTTAGTTCACTTTTAGAAATTTATTGAAAATCATAACAAGATGTAACAAGAGGGTTCGTTTTTAATAACACGATAATCAGAACTTTCTGGAAACTATAAGAAAATATGTTTGAGACAAAATGTAACAAAGTTTGATCTCCGGTGTTTGTCAGCGCAAAGCTTAGCTTATAATTCTCAGCTTGGAAGGTCAACAATTTGCACAAGGGCCGGCGGTAAAAAAGAGAGAAAATTAAAAAAAGAATTAAACAAATAAAAGTGAGAGATATAAATCGAAAGTTCAACTTTCCAATATGTCGTTGGCAAAAATTAATAATATTCTTGACAATAAAAAATGGTTTAAAAGAATTTGAAATAAAGTAACATTTTCATGGAGGATTTCTTTTTCTCTGGTATCAATGTCTTGGTGAAAGCCGCTCCAAAATTAAAAATTTAAGCGTTTGAAAATGCAATAAAATTATCAATAGAAATCTAAGAGAAAATAAACTTAAAAAAGCTATAGAGATTACTTCAGACTGGCTTTATATTACTAAAATGACATACCCTTCCATCATCTACTTCCAATCTCGTTGAGTGGTATTTGAATTGGAGCGAGCTTGCAGTTATTATGAGCCTAGCAGACTATGAATCACTCAATATAGCAACTACTTCGAAAAATATTTTTATCCCATAATAAATTGAAGGCTGTCAAAATAGAGCCAATTGCAGATGGAATCGTAAAACAACAAGATATTGTTTATTCCGAGATCTTTTCTGTTTATTGGTTATATTGCTGAACCGTTTCGCTACGAGGAAGTTCACTATACTTCTGCAAAACATGAACTAAATAAAAACTCGCTTTATCTGAATGGAAATGAAATATACTTGTTCTTCAAACAGAACAAGGAAAATAATTTATTAAAGATAAGTAATACAAGACGTATGAAAATGATTTGTTTACCGTAGCGATCAAAATCAAAACGGTAAGCGGCCAATATTATCCAATGACGACAAAGGAAGTGTTAATCATAAAGGAAGCGAATAACTTGAAAACCATTGGATATTTGTTGTTTTTTAATATTGAATTTCCCTTTTTGTGTTTGTGTTAATTATTTTCGCTTATTTTTTAGTATTTTTTGAAATTCTTAATTGTTGTTAGTAATTCATTCAGTATCCGATACATTAGTTGAATTGACGAAATATCCCAAATAATTGATTTTTTTTTTATGTTTGAGATTTCCGTTTTTACTATATACACACCAGATCTTAAACTTTGACACATTTGGGGTATACATATATATATATATATATGAAAATAAAAGATATATATATAGCATTAATAATAGCCTATATGTTATTGTATATTACCGTTACATTATATTACATTGCACAACTAATTCGAGAACCCCGTGATATGGTTCTCAGAGTCGCTCTCACATTCGACCCACGCGAACAGCTTGACATCAATTGCAAATCGTGAACCAAAATTAAACTCAATTTCATTGGGCATTCGTAAAAACAAACAGGCTCATTTGTCCCATTTTCCCATCTACGCATTTAATTGGCGTTCCCCAATGCTCAGCTTTAAGTGCACTGAAAGCGATATCTCGTTAGTCGCGTGTGAGATGAGTCAGCGCTATAACGTTCGTTTACCTAAGATTTATTTTTCAATCCGATAAACCGGCTACGCTTATACTTAGTCAGATTAAGAAAAGGAGGTTTAACAAGTTAGTGTACAAGTGCAACTGATCCCAGTGCTATACACAATTGCAACGTTCGTTTGCCTAATATTTATTTTTCAATCCGATAAACCGGCTACCCTTATACTTAGTCAGATTAAGAAAAGGAGGTTTAACAATTTAGTGTACAAGTGCAATTGATCCCAGTGCTATGCACAATTGCAACCACAAAAACATTGCTTGATTTTGACTCCTGAAACTGAACACGTTAAATACTATTCAGAGCTCGAAGCACGCAATCACCAAGATGCTAAGACAATATATTCTGAAACATAGAAAATAAAATGCAGAAAAATAAAAGGAAATGTGTTTCTTTATATTGTAACTCATAAAAGGATCGTTTAGTTTTTGAAACCTAATCGAAGGTGTGCCACAGGGATCAATCATAGGACCATTAGTAATACAGAATGACAAAAGAAAGTGTTTTTATGACATTGTATCTCATAAAAGGCTTATCTGAAAAATTATCGAAGGTGTGCCACAAAGATCAATCCTAGGACCACTGGTACTGTATTCTGCGCTGGCTATTTTGTACATATTTTGTCCTCTAAAATAATTCTCAACTTGCGTTCCATACTGCTATTTCATCGAATAAAATAAACCTACCAATATATACTTAACACTGTATGCTTAATATATAGATTATTTGTGGCACCGGTCAGGCTGTAAAGCATCGTTAGTGACTTGCTGTTTTACTCTAATCAAGAATAACCAATATCCTAAAGTGCATTTTAGCGGACTGATTCGATCAATTAATTAATGTATCGGATACTACACTTACTTAGAATAGCTCTAGAAACGTTGCTCTGACGTTTTTCAAAATACCAATCACATGTGCCGTATGATTTACTAATTGAATGTAGGTTGTGAAAAGCATTTAGATTCTAAAACAGAATGTTTGTCCATTTCAAGAAATCTCGAGAATATCGATATTAATGACGTCGTAATGGTTTGTATCATGTAGGGCGCAAGGTAAAGTCGATGTATAAAACAAAAAAAATACTCTCTTCAGATACTCCCAAGCCTCTCCAATACGGACGATGGAGTGTCCATATTATAGAGGGGTGTGTATATTATAGAGGTCCGTTTACGAGGAAAAAAGTGCAACGTTGATCAAAACAAGTTTCGGTAATAAAGAGGCAGGGGTCCGTATTATAGAGGTCTGTTTAATTTATTTACCATTTTCCATACATTGGTTCACTGGTCAAACGCAAAGCCATCAAGCGAGGCGCCAAGGTACTCTCAAAGGATTAGTCAAATTCGAACCTTGCAACCTCGACTGAATGCTTTGTGTTTGACCAGTGAACCGATGTATGGAAAATGGTGAATGATGGAATAAGTGTAACCGCGATCAAATGAAGTGTCGGTAATTGTGAGGTGTCCGTATCATAGAGGTCTGTTTATGATAAAATAAGTGTAACCGCGATCAAAGAAAGTGTCCGTAATAGTGAGGTGTCCGTATCATAGAGGTCTGTTTATGATAAAATAAGTGTAACCGCGATCAAAGAAAGTGTCCGTAATAGTGAGGTGTCCGTATCATAGAGGTCTGTTTATGATAAAATAAGTGTAACCGCGATCAAAGAAAGTGTCCGTAATTGTGAGGTGTCCGTATTATAGAGTACTCTTTAATTTCTGATGGAATAAGTGTAACCGCGATCAAAGAAAGTGTCCTTAATAGAAAGGTGTCCATATCATAGAGGCCTGTTTACAAATGAGTAAGTGCAGTCAGGACTAAAAGAAGTGTTTGTAATGGAGAGGAGGTCATACCGAGATGTTAAGCTGTAATCACGTTAAAAACTCCGAACCACTTAAGTGATCTTTTTTCGCACATTGATATTTAGTGACTTAAAACCATTCATTACGTGTAAGTCTTGTGCTTTGCCCGACAACTCAAATTCCTTAGGCAATCCACTTTGACGCGACTCTCAAATGGCTTCCATTAGCAGCTGTGTCTCAATCAGAAAGCGAAAAAAAAAAAAAAAACTAACTAGCATTACTATCAGTTATATATTGGCAAACCCGGACAGGTGCTGGTGTAATACGTGCTTGCCCGATAAAGCATTCGATTTGTAAAATATAGACCCGATAACACAAAACAAAAAAAACGAACTCAATGCACAAACTTTGATCTCAACGATTGAGACATTCAATTTGCTTCCGTCGTAGTTTAGTTTACAATCCAGTAACAAATACTTTTTTTTCTACAGTTAGGAAGAAAAGAACACAAGGATAATATCTTAAAGTAATCTTTTCGCTACCTTTTTGAAATGTGAAATTTGCATGTACACAAAAACGTTTTATGTCAATTTTAATGTTAATTTATATTTCCGATTTTTTTTCGCTTTCACTTTCTTTTATATTTTCTTTTTATATATCCCTTTTATTTCATTTATAACTTAACTTAAAGTTCGATTTTTCAATTTTTTGTTTCATTTTAAAAACCATTTATAATTTGAATTTTTTATTGCACGTTGATCAGTTCTGATCATTTTATGCTCCTTAGATTATTATCTCCTGGATTATGCTTTTCCCTATTTACACTTGCCAACTGAGTTTTGTTGTTGACAATGTTTGATCTTTTGCAGGAAGCGGGATTTCGAAATAGCATAGATTCTCATTCAGAGTTTCGTATCTTATTTAACAAAGACACTTCGGTAGGGTTATTCATTAAAAGGTATCGCCGAAGCTTTGAAAATTTTTTTTAACGGCTTTTTTTTTAATTAGTTCAAAAGATAGACTGCTCCTGAGGTTTAAGAAAAGAGGGATAAATTGAGAGAATAAGAGAAAAATGAAGGAAGGAACGAAGGAACGAAGGAACGAAGGAACGAAGGAACGAAGGAACGAAGGAACGAAGGAACGAAGGAACGAAGGAACGAAGGAACGAAGGAACGAAGGAACGAAGGAACGAAGGAACGAAGGAACGAAGGAACGAAGGAACGAAGGAACGAAGGAACGAAGGAACGAAGGAACGAAGGAACGAAGGAACGAAGGAACGAAGGAACGAAGGACGAAGGAACGAAGGAACGAAGGAACGAAGGAACGAAGGAACGAAGGAACGAAGGAACGAAGGAACGAAGGAACGAAGGAACGAAGGACGAAGGAACGAAGGAACGAAGGAACGAAGGAACGAAGGAACGAAGGAACGAACGAACGAACGAACGAAGAAAGGAACGAAGGAAAGGAAGAAAGGAACGAACGAACGAACGAACGAACGAAGGAAGGAAGGAAGGAAGGAAGGAAGGAAGGAAGGAAGGAAGGAAGGAAGGAAGGAAGGAAGGAAGGAAGGAAGGAAGGAAGGAAGGAAGGAAAGAAAGAACGAAGGATAAACGAATGGATTGATGATTGAACGAAATCGCGAACAAAAAGGAAAAAAAAATTAATCGTTTTCATTTTTTAAAACCATTGTCAGAGACATAGCATAGTTATATCATTTATTTATTTTTACTCGTTGATTAGAGAATGCATGCCAAAAATGTACTCAGGGTGAAAGTTCTCAACAACAAACTAGTTATCTTACTTACACGCTGTGGCCTAACAGATTGATCCCCTGGTCTTTTTATCCGGCTAGTGTTCTTCAAGCAGCGAGGAATAAGAACTAATTATATCTTGTGACCATCTTGAAGGATCTCATTTAGACAAATTTATACCGCACGTTTTTTCTTTTTTTTTTTCTTTCTTTTTTTTTTTTTTTATTGAAAAAAAACCCTGAAAAATAAGCAAATGATAAGTTCGCAAAAGCAAACATATATAAGTTATAAATTTAGGTTATCGAGGAGATTCAAGTGTAGTCTTTAAAAACTGGAGTGCTGACCATTTGACAGGTGTCAAAAATAAACATATCAAGATTCGACTACTCAAGAACAAAAAAGGAAAAGAAAAAAAAAGAAAAAAAAAAAAAAAGAAAGAGAGAGATGGAATGAAAGAGAGAGAAAATTTGTGTTTTTCATTTTTGTTACAGATAAAACTAAATCTGAGATTCAATCTATTTGGTTTTATCTTTGGCCAAGGTTAGAGATGCCATTAACAAGATGAAAATACATAGGGAACTTTTTGTTTGTTGTCATAGGAATCTTATTTAATATAGAAAAAGGTTCTTGGGGTAATAAAGTATTGCTTATTTGCTTTCTCATGGTATTTCAACATCAGTGTTTCAATTTACAAATGATGACAAATCAACACAAATGCCTTCTTTGACGTTACACTATTTAACATATATTGAAATTATAAACCTTGATAACCAAAACGTATGAAAATATTTTACCATTCAACTATTGACTTCATGTAGAATAAATACTGAAGATTTTCTTTTTCTTCGATTCCTTGACTCGGCATCACATGCAAGAAGAGTTGGTTTTTTTTTTTACTTTTATTTTTTTTTTCTCTTTCCCGTTTTTCTTCAGTTCATCCGGTTTTCCTCTCTACGAAAATCCAAACACGTAAAATTCCAATTCGATCTGTGAGACCGTACCTTGAGTCAGTGATCAGCCCAGAGGTTTAGTTGTTTCAGGGTTCGATCTGTGAGGTAAACGTACCTTGAGTTTGATCAGGCCAGAGGTTGTTTCAGGGTTCTATCTGTGAGGTAACCGTACCCTGATTTTGATCAATCCAGATGTTGTTTCAATGTTCGATCTGTGAGTTGGTCTTTCCCTGACACTGATCATCGCAGAGGTTGTTTTAGAGTACCGATCAAATTTAAAGGTTTTTTTAAAGAGCACTTTATTGAAAATGATATAAGTTCACGTGTCTTATGCTTTGAGTTATTTTTTATTATTATTTGATTAAAAAAAAGTTAATGGCTTTAAGGATGATCTGTTAGCAACCTATAAATAGGATGATTTTTTTTCGAAACAAGGATTACAATTGAAAATTAAAATCACGATAATAAAAAAATTATTACTAACCTTTCCTTGCGGGAAACCATGGAAAATTTAATTCATAATCTGGAAATTATTCCCTAAGACAAACTTCTCGTAAACGGAAAAACTGCTCCACGCTTTACGAGGCGACTATGGCGACAGCCAAATGAGCTATGAATTTAAGACGTAAACAGGAAAAAAACGTTCTTAGATTAGAATCGACTATTAATATGGAGCATTTCGCTGACTGGTGTACTAGCCAATTTATAATTATCTTGAAGGCCAGAGTGGGCTTCACGGAAACTTCCGACCAAGATAAGCCAGAGAATTCGAATACGCAGTTTCAGATACTTTAGTTTTACGTATTTGGAGAAATGGCTTCCCTATATAAGCTACTAATATCTCTATGACGTCACCGCTTTTTTTAAAGGGGAACAACAAGTAGAATGGTAAAGAATAATAAGGTTTTGATCCTATTTTACTTTAACTGAAATTAGAGCTCTGATATGTCAGGGCCCAGTTGTTCAAAGCCCGATTAGTGCTAATCCTGGGTTAACACTTAATAAGACCTATCGAGTTAATCTTGGATTAGCGCTAATCCAGCTTTGAACAACCAGGCGCCCCTGGTTTTCAAACATTTTTTTAACTGGTGTTTTTTCTAAGTTCTAATCAAAAATACTATTTTTAGCATTTTTTTCCCTTGCTGTTTTTTTTCCCTTCCAACGACCATATCTCTTAGCGTTAAAACAAAAGACTGTTTTTATGTGACGTCGAAGAAAAGTAAAATATTTTGACATTTTTACAACACAAAGAAGAATCCGGGGGTTGGATTTAATGGGAAGTCATTCTGATTGAGATTTTTAAAATGAACTGAATGTAATATAAAATTTAAACAGGGAGCTATACTAGCTTTTTCAAAACAGCCACCCGCCAATGAAATTATCTTTGGAGTCGCCTTTGCAGCACAAAACCTCTTAATCTTTTTGTTAGTATAATTGTTGCTAATGGTTATTTCTGGCAAAAGAAGAAACTAGTGTAATAAAGAGACAAAGGAAATAAGTGAGGGAAAAAAAAAAAAAAAAAAAAAAAAAAATTAAACGGAATGTTTTCGGACCTAAAAATATTGCTCACTTCAAGGACCTTTCAGACGATATGTCTGAGACACCTAATTGGGTTTTTCATAGCAAGAGTAAACACAGGCATTAACTAAAGAAGGAAAGAAAGAATCAGTAAATCCATGAATCAAACAAGAGAGAAAGAGGGTGAGGAAGAGAGAGAGAAAGAAGAAGAGGGAGAGAAACTCAGCTTCTAAATCATCAAGCACAACACAACCACGCTTCTAAGCATCAAAACCTCTTCATTTGTCAAGAGCTTCAAGAGCTTCAAATTTAGAATAGACCAGTTTCGAATTCCAAATTACCGCTGTGTTCCTTGATCACAGACTCATTTGCACAGGGTTAACCTCGTATCAGTGTTTAAATATTCACAAATACCAACAGAAAAGTAAAGAATGCACAATTTCAACAATACAAACATTTTGAAACTCGACGGACCTTGACTGGAACATGTGAATATTTTGCACAAACTCGAGGCTAACCCTTTGCAAACGAGTCTGTAATCAAGAAACACAGCGGTAATTTGGAATTCGAAAAGGGTCTATTTCGTTATCACAAGGTTCAATATATATTTGTTAAGACAGGTGCATGGTGTTCGTGACCACCAGCACGTTACATACGCGATAAGTCGTTCGTTTTGGTCTAAATATATACAATAGAACAGAAATATAAGAAGTACACTCTAACTGCCTGAAAACAATTGTTTCACGACGACGACGACGACGACGACGACGACGACGACGACGACGACGATGATGATGATGACGATGATAAAAACACATTGTCTTTTGAAATAACATTGAATCCTTAATTAGTATTTTTGGTCATTTATTATTTAAAATGCCGGAATATTATATGTCGATGATAAAAACACATTGTCTTTTGAAATAACATTGAATCCTCAATTACTATTTTTGGTAATTTATTACTTAAAATGAATGTTATTAATGTCGAGCTATTATCAACGGCCGTTATTGGTGCCTGATTAAACTTTAGCTAAAAGCACTCAAACTGAAGAAGGCAATGAGAGTACCGAATTCGATATAGCTGTATTGATCAATGATAAATAAAGTCATAAAACGCTTGTTTAAACGCCTTGAAGTAGTGTTTAATAAACGAGCAGGAGTGTTTTATCGGGTATAAAAACACGAGGCGTAGCCGAGTGGTTTTAGACCCGATAAAACACGATCTGCGAGTTTATTAAACGGCTTCAAAAACTTTAAGAATAATTCACAAACCTTTCAGTTGAAGTAGAGCAACCATATACCTCGCGAACATTGACTTTTATACTTTGATAGTCGTTTGTACAGCAATGTCATGCGCAGTGAGGTTTATACGTCACTGCCATGCGCAGTAAGTGCAAATAAGGCTCCCACAAGTTGAAGACAACATGCCGAACTCAAGACGATAATTTATGGGTCGTCGATGATCGTACGTGAGACTGACCTTGATGAGGCTCTAAGTCTTCTTATCAAACTCATGAATAATTCATGAGGAAAACACAACAGAAATCACGACCATGAAGAGTGTTGTAAATCTGATACAAAACTGTGTTCATTTGCATAAACTTTAAGTTGGATTTTCTTGGCCAAATTCACTTTAATTTTGAAAATTTTAGTGAAACACAAAGGAACTAACCTAGACATTTGATAAGTCATATACAATATTCGTGTCCGTGTTGTATCAGATATACAATCACTCGGCTACGCCTCTTGGTTGTATATCTGATACAACACGGCCACTCATACTGTATATATTACATCGAAACTTGGATGCACCTTTATTCTGATAAGGTTGTCCACATTAGTATTCTTTATATAAAGAATACTAATAAGGATGAGTCTTTATATAAAGTTTCATCCTCATTGGTATTCTTTATTTCTGAAGAGGACTTTATCTGGTACAAAGGTCCATGCACGTGACGTGTATGGCGGGTCCAATTGGACGAATACCTAATGAATTATTCATGAGTTTTTGAACAATTAATAATTGTGTCTTTCAAAATGTACCTTTCAAAATGGCGCAGGGAACTGTGAAGAGGACTATTCGCAAATTTCTTACCATAAAGGTGCTTCACGGATATATGGTATGAACTCTATGCAACTTTTTTTAGTGACGTAATATTTCAAAATGCGCTACGCGCGCCGTAAATTATTTGCAGAGTACAAATATCGCATGATATTTGTACTCGCTCCAGGCTTCCTCCTGCGCTATTTGTACTCTACTGAGTCACCTGATGGATATAAATGAAGGCTATTTAAGCACCGATTCGATATTTCACGCATGCGCAAAAACTGAGCTTAAATGATTGGAAATCATTGAACTTCGGAACATATCACCAAGTTTCATTCAAGAGCTTGCAAAAAATCCAAGAAGAAAATCAAGAAATATAGATAGTTAATAATAACAGCTTAGGCTTCCTCAAGTGGTTTCAAAATATTTGTTCAAAATCAAAGTGAGGAACTCGAGATTATTTTCAAAAAAAAAAAAAAAACATCTTAAAGTCATGTTTAAAAGAATACCACATTGTCGCTGGATATTCATATTGATGGGAGACGGGAAGCTTAAACATCGGAAGTAGTAAATTAATGCAGTTATAGGCATTCTGTGTTATTTTTCGGAATAGTAAATAATTTATAATAGTAAATTGGAGCGACCATAAACGTCACGGGCCTGGACCTTCAAACCCCATAAAGTCCTCTTCATTAGTATTCTTTATGTACAGAATACTAATGAGGATGAAACCTTCATAGTTTTCTAAGTAATATACACCTACTTGCAAGAATGTTGTCATACGAAAATAGAACATTAGTGATATAGGAATTATATTAAAAAACAAAAGAAGATCACTGAAGCTGAACTTTTTCTTTTGTCTTTTAATGTATTCCTTTCTCACTAAATTACTAATGTTCTCATATTGTATGACAACGTTCTTGCAAGTAGGTGTATACAGTATGAGTGGTCGTTTTGAACGCGGTAGTTCTCATACTCATTAATAATTCATGAGTAAACCAGCCAATCAATGGGCTATTTTTGGGTCACATGATGTTACTTGAAACCTGGTAAAGTCCTGTGAAAGGACTGAATTCATTTTGTTCAAGTCCTTGGACTGAATCAAAATTAATTCAGTTCAGGAACATACCTGTCCCTTAAGTCTTTCAATCCTAAACAAATAACCTCCCGAATTATTAATGAGTCTGAGAAGTCATTTCACTCATTGTCGGCTTTGAAATATTACATATAGATTCGAGCCGAAGACGAGGATCTTTATCTCCGATACAAAACGACCACGAATTTTCTAAATTACTTCTAAAACTCAGTGTTCTATACGTTCCAGTTGAATAGGCAGTGAGCACTTATTCATCAGCACAATCAGACCCGAGTTTTTTTTATCGGGTATATAGTTTAATGCATGTGACCCATTTGCTTCATCTGATTGGAGTAAATGCTCATGAATTATTAATGCGTTTTAGAATGAACTTTCTAGCAATTTCTTTTTTTCTTTCTTTCTTTCTTTCTTTCTTTCTTTCTTTTTTTTCTTTCTTTCCTTCTTTTTTCTTTCTTTTTTTTCTTTCTTTTTTCTTTCTTTCTTTCTTTCTTTCTTTCTTTCTTTCTTTTTTTCTCTCTTCCCCTTTTTTAAATTAAGAACATAAAAACAAATAACAATTGTCAAGTTACATTATATGCAGCTGAGACACCTACTTCCTCAATCTAAGGACAAGTGATACCGAACCGACAGAGAATCACCAAAATTGCTTTAAAAAATCGAGTCTTCGAATCAGGCAAACCAGTTAATCTTACAGTATCTAATCATAATATTAAAAATAAATATTAAAAAAGTAATATATTGATGAACTTACATGGTGAAGAAAACACTCCAGATGATCTTAGCTTTCGAAGAGAAAGACGAACATCAAACCCAAACGTCTGCTAAGGTTCAGTTGCGTAGTTTGAGGAAGTTAAAACTACTAAAGAGATGAATTATTAATGACATTTCAACCACGTTTAGGTTAAATTGAATGATGGTCTTTGAATTATTTGGCTTTTTAGTGGCTGGATGTCGCTTCCTTAAATTGGTTCGCCTATTAGGTGCGTGGATTTTAGTTTAGACTATCGGCTGTATCGCGAGATTGACTGGTGCCTGAAGGAATGGGGTTTCTTTGTCAAAGTGACACTTAGTTTTTAACTTGTATCGATATTTCGCCCTCAGGGGATATACATTAATGATCTAATGGAAGCTGTCAGAACTTTTGGTTTTAGTGATGACATTGAATTAAAGTAACAACTAACTATGAATACATAAATAAAAAGGATGAAAAAGAAAAAGGAGAGGAGAGGAGAGGAGAGGAGAGGAGAGGAGAGGTTTGAAATAGCTTTATTGGCATGACCTACAATTTACAGGTATTGCTAAAGCATTGAACATTAACAGGGATTTTGTTGTTGTTATATTTTACAAACAAGAAAAAGAAAAAGTAGAGTAGAGTAGAGTAGAGTAGAGTAGAGTAGAGTAGAGTAGAGTAGAGTAGAGTAGAGTAGAGTAGAGTAGAGTAGAGTAGAGTAGAGTAGAGTAGAGTAGAGTAGAGTAGAGTAGAGTAGAGTAGAGTAGAGTAGAGTAGAGTAGAGTAAGAAGAAGCAAGAAATAACGAAGGAAAGATTGTAGCCAGTTGCCTTTTTTTAATCTATCATCATATTCAGTAATCCTTTTTTATTGCTTTACAGATAACATATCTACAGTGTCATTTTAAATATTTATAACCAATAAAAAAAACCCTCTTATTTAAAGAAATTTTTTAAAATTATCTCTTTGTAGTTGTGTTTACCGCTGCGTCCTTGTTAGATGAGACCACAAAAATGGGGGATTGTATTTCATTTTATTTATTTTCTAATTCAAACTTGTCATACAAAATATCACTTTAGTTTAGATTTCATTCGAAATTTCATGAGTCATAACTAAGAAAAATTCCTACAAAATTTTTCTGTTCGATTTATCTACCTTTTCCTTCACTTGCGTCTCTAGAAAAAGGAAACAAACCAAATTTTCTGGACTTTTAGCATTTTTAAGGGTAGCAGTTAGACCTCTCTCAGTTATACCTCGCTAAAACTCCTAGATCCATTAGGACCATAAGGCCAATCCAATCCGTTTTCAAAAATATCCTCGTTTTGGGCAGGGCCTAAATTCTAGCACGATACCAAGACTCTAGAAAGATTTTTTTCGATATAGCATTAAATCTCAAAAGGAGCGGTAGATGTATAATCTGTGATCAGACAGGTTGAAAAGGACCTCTGTCCCGGGGGGGGACTCCGGGAAAAAAGTACCGGGGATGCTCGTCGGAAATGTCGGACCCCTAAAAGCTACCGAAAGTCTTTAAAAAAGGGCTTGGAAAGATACCAAATCGCGAATTTTTACACCTAAGAGATACGACGAGCATCCCCGGTACTTTTTTCCCGGATCCCCCCCCCCCACGGGACCTCTGCTCGCAGGGTAGTGCCCTATAGGGCTGTAGATTAAATTAAACGAACGTTGTTGTGTAGTAAACTGAGTAACATTTCTACAAAGGTTTTCTTGATATTGTCGAAATGTAGGTACGTGGTATATCATGCATTATTTTATTCCTACCAATAAATGTATTTGGTGATACACTTGTTTATACCATACATGAAGTACCTTAAGACTAAAGTCTCCTCTTAAGATATCGAACGTGGCACACTCCCTCTCGTGTATTTTTCAAAATGGATTTACATTAAATTTTTAGAAAAAAATCTTTTAATTTAACTTGATACGACACGGTGGGTTGTTTGACATTGACTTGGTATTTCCATTAAATACTAAAAAGAATTGTCAATCTATTGCCAGTCGTAAGCTATGTGGTAAGATATCTTGAGTATTAGTCCACAATTGTCCACGATTGCTTAAAAGGTTTTTTCCCCCATCGATTTTTCTAGATCTTGCTATCCGTTGTTTAGCGGTTTCATTTCAATAAGCAATTATCCAGTGATTAGAACTCAATCAAATTAAAAATTTGATATATATATTTAGGCACTGCCTAAAGGCGGAGCTCCCGATACGCAAGTCACAGGGAGCCCAATTTGAATGAAACTGAAAGGTTAAAATAAGATCGGGGAAAAAATCTTCAATTATTTTTTATTCGAGATGAAGATAATTTCTCCCATAATAAAATCCATGCAGTGAAATCGAATCGAAATGCACTACATTGTTTTCTTTGCGCGAGTATACTCTCCCACTTAGGAATTTTGTACACAACTCACCACCACCCCCAGGGGCCAGTTTTGTTTGGATTCTTCGACAACATGGCCGAAATTTTTAAGCTTTGAATTCCTGGTTAATTTTACTTAAAAAAAACGAAAGATAACTACAGATTATTCAATATAATATCAGGTTTAGTGAAATTTACCTTGGATGTCTTTCATTAAAATCGAAATTTTGGAGATTTCGGACAAATCAAGACTATATAAACAATAACAATATTCATAGCTAAATTTTGTTTTGTCTACCATACAGGATTGAGGATAAAAAAAGAAAGAGAAAAGAAAGAAAGAAAAGAAAAATGACAACAACGAAAACGACAAGAAACGAAGAAAAAATTCTCTAGAAACTTGATTCGGTAAGTACACATTTTTTTCAAAAAGGGTTCTTGCCTATACTTATATTATAGATGTATTTGAACACGTTCAGCGACGTTTGTACTTCTATCTACTATTGTAACTCAATTTAGTCACCCCATGATTAGCAGACGCAGTCACCATAATGATATTTCCCACTTGACTACTGGGCTGTTTTACTTACTTTAACAGTCCCTTGTGAGGATTATAGTCATGAGCCAATATATTACGGCGATAAGCGCATTTCCAGTTTTTTTAAACAATTTATTAAGAGTGAAGAAATAGAAAGCGTGCGCGCCTGCTGTGCGAAGTTATAAAGCACGCGGGGGTTGACAGAACACGAGAGAAGTGTTAGGAGAAGTACGATGCGTAACAGAGTCTTTCTCGACACTTCTCGAGTGTTCTGCCAATCCCCAAGTGCTTTATAACTCCATACATCACAGCGAGCAATTTTATAATTTTCTTTTATAAAATACAAATTACAATGACCGTTATTTCGGATAGAAATGACGCAACCGAAAGTGCGCGCGTGTGCTGTATGCTCACATAAAGCACGCGCTCCCAATCAATCAGAACGCGAGATTTATAGCAGTTATTTTATAATACAACAATGCATGCAATTCATAAATGAAAAACTGTCATCCCTTGAATATCTACAAGGAACTTCAAGAGACACCTCAAGACCAATATCTTATGAGACCTCTATAAAGCGGTGAACCTCTATTAGGTGGTCACACTTGGCTATTGCCCGAGGATGACCGCTCAATAGAGGTTTGACATCATTCTCATAAGGGGTCACATGTGCACAAAAACAAGATCACTCGGGCATTAGTTCACAGTGAAAGATATAAAACCACAAGAAAAGCGTTTATAGAAGAAAAGTATAGAAATTGGACCATTTTTTTTTTGACCTGAAATCGCGCTACCCACCGTAATTTTGAATGAGCTGCCTTGCTCAGCCTTGCAAGATGACTGGCTGGCCCCATTTTCGTGCGCTCGCCAGCCATTATGAGAACGCGGTCAATAGACCCCTTGCAGCACTTTGCAACGCAGCTCAATCTGGGGGGCAAAACAATAGGTTCCAATTCTCAGGAGATTGGAATTCTTTTGTTTTGTCCCCCAGATCGAGCTGCTTTGGCGTCACATGCAAGGGGTCTATAGACCGTGGTGATTTGCGAAGGCAGGAAAACTGGAAAATCCGGAGTACGGACGCGGAAAGATCAAACCTTATTACTCACAGTAGAGCAGATCCCGAGGCTTTATTTATTCATTCATATTCTGCTGGAACTATCCAGACAAACATTAAATTCATTTTCTCATTTTGTCACTCAATGTAAAAAAGAAAAAAAAAGAAAAAATCTCATCAAGTCGGACGACAATGCAATAACTTGATCAACTGACCTACTCTATCATTATTAAGTTTTTAATTTCGATGACTCCCGCTGTCTTGAAGTCATCATTCACTGTTAATTTCGGTAGTCTTTAACCAGAATCTTTTTACTGTCACGTTTACTGCTGTGAGTCAAAATTAAAACTCTTCAAATTGAGATATAACGAAAAACATAATTATTTTTAATTGATTCAGTCGACCTCCTGCTACTCAGGCCCCGTCTACTCTACACAAGTATCCTGATATTCTTGAAAACGGAATTTTTACTTTGGGGATGGGCCTTGAAAACGCATCTTTTCGAAAACGTGAACGGGTGAAAATGATATGAAAACGCTATGTGTGGACGCGAAGTAAAAAATCTATTTTTCAAAAGTATCTGGATAGTAAGAAGTCTCAGTCATACGCTCTTTAGCTGCGTTTTTCGTAATCCTCTCTTACATTCTTCCAGCTTCAATCTCTATCTCTATAACGTCTAAGTTACTTCATTGTGTTTAAAATTTTATTTTAGCAATGTGAATTTTCAGAAGTTATGAACCAAGAGGTAGTTACAGATTTTATGATGTTCTGACAATAAAGCAAGCTATTGCGGAACTTTCTCCAAAAGAAATATGACAAAGTGGTACTTGCTTCTTCCGATGTAGAAAGGAAGATTTGACTAGTCAGTACCGAGTAACAAGATAGAATGATTCAAAGATTCATGACAACTTTTTTCCTTCTAAAAAACATCCTATATTTACCTTTTTTGCCCCGGTCGTTCCTGTGTTACTTCTGTACTCCTTTTGTGCTACGTATCCAAAAAATCATGTTTTTTGAACATTGGATTGCAATCTATCAACGCTAAAGCAATTTTCCCAGTATACGCAATCAAAAAATCTTTTGTTATGTAATAAAATGAGTAGAGTTGTTTGTTGGTTCTTTCCTGTTGCTTCGAGGGTTTTTCTCCAGGTTCTCTGGTTTTCCTCCCTGCGCGAACATCAACTCTTAAATTCCGAGTAGAATTACTGATCAGTAATTTCCATCACGATTTATCATTATATTATTATCACGCCTATTTTCAAAATTACGCGACCGGCGCTGCTCACGACTCGTCTCGTTTTCTGTGTTTTGGCTGCCGTCACTCAAATATGAAAACGGCTTGCTCTTACGAAAACCTTGCTTTGAAAATTCTGAAACGAAGCAAACTTGCCTTCTGTAATATTCAAACGGTCATTTTGTAAGATCATTTTGGGCTTTTTTGAATGAAGACAAATCGTCTGAAGTTTGATTGACGGCAGCCAAAACACAAAAAAAACCTTTCAAGTTCTAACTACACAGGTCGCGTAATTTTGAAAATGGTCGTATTATTATTATTATTATCATTGGCATTCAACTATCAACTTTGGTTAATTCATTCATTCAGCTATCAAATATTATATTTTTATTATTTTGAAAAGCAAAAAAGAAACCTTACCTTTCAATAATCCTCCAGTTGGAATTTTTCAGGAAGAGAATTCGATTTCACGTTAAAGCCGGGTGGTCTGTTTCCAATCCAATTCCCCCCCAATATGCTTTAAATTAAGATGTTCGGCAAATAAGACATGATTAAAACGACTATATATAGGGGAGATTATTAATATTTCATACGAAAATTATATTATTTTGAGTACGCCTTTCAGCGAATTGGTATTAAGTAGTGATTTTAATACTATTTTAATTATGTCACGAAAATCAACATCTGAATACTTTTATCTACGAAATAAAAAGGAGTGGTAGAATTTTATTTTTTAACAACATTTATCTAAAAATGCTAGAAAAATACGAAAAATCGTATCTTACTTTCTATTCATCTTAATCAACATTAGGTGGCTCCATGGGGCTTTATCCGCGCGCTACCTTGTACCTTCAAATCGCAAATACGCGGACGCAAACAATCCAATGCTAAAAATTGTTTTTAGATTTTTTAAGAAAAAAATGAAATTTTCGAATGAGCATGTTTTTACTGAAATCGGAATTAATATAAGATCAGTGTTAAGCATTGGTGCCTTTACTTCATTGCCTATTTTCTCTATTTTTTTGACCTAGGTTTTTAAATTGCTTCAGTGTCTATGGTGCGTCAGTCCTTTTTTAGCTAGGTACTGAGCATGCGCATTTGCAAGTCGGTTCTAGCAGTTTCACAATAAATATTTAGTCAACTATATTCAAATAATTGCTTTTCCCTCCATGACTTCGATAAGCCTGAAGCGAGATGACGTTTTACCCCCGTCTCTAGACCATAATCCTTTTCACATTGCTTTTGTTCTTTAATTATGACTATTGTTCCTGTATTCTCTAAGGAATCAAAAATTTTAATATGAAAGAATTTTAAAAACTATTATGGTATAGAGTTGGGGGTAAAACGTCATCTCGCTTCAGGCTTATTCCGTGACTTTTCGATCGATTAAGCTATTATTATAATTGTTGTTACATTGAGAAATGACGCATTTATATTTAGTTTAGGAGCGTTTGCTAAATGATTGGTCATAAATGCAAAGAAAAAACCTACTATATCTTACTCATTGGATTTATTAACAAATATACTACCATGCATATGCATGACCAAGGGCAATTAATTACAGATATTTTTCTCAGCATCGGTTAAAATAAGGTTTTATTAAAGACCCATTGCCACTTACCTTGATGCATCACAATTTGTTTACATTTTGAATCGTGTCTCCACTGAAAAAACAATCCCAACATTTTGAATAAACTCTTAAATAGTTCCTAAAGCCGTCAAAGAATGTAAAAGAATAATTATTGTGCCTTAGTGCTATGTCGGAAAAGGATTTAATATGAAGTTATTATTCAATATATGAATCTTTGAATTTCATGGACCACGAAATTCATCTGTGACCGCGGTGCATCACGGTAAGTGGCAATGGGTCTTTAAAAAGACTCTTGACCCCCAAGACAGTTCAGTGAAGTATGGCGCATTCAAGCTCAATCTATTACGCGTTTTCATAGGAAAGCCAGTACGCAAGTCATTGATCAAATCCGTTACCACTCGGGCATGCAGTGTGCTGGCCGGTACGTGTTCATTCCTTCAGTTACTTTATTCGGTAAGTTGTCATGATTCATTCATCCATTCATTCATTCACTCACTCACTCACTCACTCACTCACTCACTCATTCATTCATTCATTCATTCATTCATTCATTCATTTATTTATTTATTTATTTATTTATTTAATAACTTTACAGCCAGATGTTTAGATCTAATTGAGGGCATGGTCAACAGGACAAGAGTCCCATGTAAAGACCAACCTAAATAAGTAAGTAATGAATGTTTGTACTCTCGGACTCAAGAATCCTATTTGTCATTTTCCATGGGCATATCGCGTGACACATGCCACATTGTGTGTCGCCACGTGATGGTTTTTCAAGTGATGTAAATGATGTATAGCTAATTATGTCGTCTTCAATCACGTGGTATATCACAATATAGTTTGATTGTTTATACCACGTGGTATGGATATCATGTGGTGTATAACCAATCACTTGTCACGATTCTAAACGCGTGTTGTATACATCACGGTGAACCATGTGATGTATATACCCAATCGCATATCACGATTCTACATCACGTGATACATAACCAATCGGAAGTGAGGATTTCAATCACGTATTAAATAGAGAAGTCACCGAAGACAGCATCAAAAAGTATCACGTGATATGTTCACCACGTCACGACATGAAATGTTCGATAAGTTGACCGCGTGACATGTACATCACATGACGTAGTCTTACGTGACACAATAATAGCTATCCTCACAAAAGTGTCTTAGATCCGATAAGGTTATTATTTGAACAGTTAAAAGTATAATTTGTAGCCAGATTTGTTTTCGATGGCGCTTTGGGTATGGTCAGTTTATTCCTACAAGCCTTGAACCGTAGAATCTTGTAAAACGTATTTCTCATCTCCTCGTCACGAAGAGCGTATACAATAGGATTGACCATACTGTTGCTATAATGTAACCACTTGACTGACGTAACGATCCGAAGCGTGTCTGTAGCATTGGCGGGAAAACAGCCACGGTAACAGAAAGCGGCGATGATCGAAAGGATGAAAAATGGCAGCCATGCGATGATGAAGAGACCACAGATTACAGCTACTGTCACTGCGAGTTTTTGATCCTTACGCGTATGCTGCCTCCCTTCTCCCTCAACTGCAGGCAAATATGGTCTCTGTTGACGACGTATTAACGATTTTGCAGTTCTAAAGATACCTATATACATGGATATCACTATAGTAACTGGAAGTACAAATCCCGCCACGAAAACAATACAGCTGTATGCCTGTGTAAAGGTTTCCGAAGGCCTGTACCAGGACAACGACGCCATGGTCGACGAAAACACCCAGACGAATATTAGAGTCCCCTTATGGTAGCGAGCAGGCAACGTTTCGTGGAAATACGGCTGACATATCGCGATGTAGCGCTCGATCGTTATTGCCGTTAGATGTAGTATCGAAGCAAAGGCACCGAAGAGATCAGTGAAGGTAAAGATAGCTTTGTAGCAAATATCATAATGTGCGATGCAGCCAATCCACAATGGAATATTGACTCCGCCCACTAGTAGATCAGACACAGCCAGGCTGACCAGGAACGTGTAGGTACGTGTGTGAAGCCGGCGGTTCGACTTGTACGAGACGATCACCAGGGTGTTACCAGTTAGAATCAGAGGAATAAGAATCCCTGTGAATCCTATCATCAGCTGCTTCTCCACGGGTAGAAGACCAGAAGTCCTCGTAAAGTTCGATGTTGTTTTTGATAAGTTCATCATTGTCGCATGAGATTATTTCGACTTAACAATCTTGATCAGAGCTACGCTATTACATTCAAACAATTCTCAACTCTAGACTCGTATATTGTTCCTCGTTTTTATAGCTCTGGTTTTTGATATAGTATTTTAGACTTAGATTTTTAGAGATAAGATTTCAGACAGAGGTGAATATCAGATCTCAGTTGTTTTGAGCTTTTGAACAGCGATCAATCAATCCTCAACCTTAGACTTGTATTGTTCCTCGTTTTCGTAGCTCTGACTTTTAAGTGTAGTATTTTCCAGTTTGGTTTCCAGATAGCTGATCTGAATCAGATCAGATATCAGTTGCTTCGAGCTTTTGAGCAGCGATCAAACCATCCTCAACTCTAGAAACGTAAATTGGTCCCTCGTTGTTGTTTAGACCAGATAGCTCCCGACTTGTAGACTATCTGAAATCAAAATATACCAATTATTATTTTGTTCGATGTGAAGAAACACCATTATGGTGTCACTGAAATGGCTTCCCACGCTGAACCAATCAAAGTGGGAAGAGAATGTCACGTTGGCAGACATTTCCGATCCTACCACATCTACACAGAAGACGTATTTCTTTCAAACAACTAACATATTTGTATTCTATGATTCAAATTTCTAAAAATTTCTCTCTCGATATTTTAAAAGAAATATCGCCATCTTTGTAATTAGGAGTAAAGTGAAAAGCGTGTTTTACATCACCGCCTGCCACTTGATATATATCTTCAGTGTAAGTTTGCTAGAATACAAACTCGTTAAAAATCTCTATTATATATATTACTAGAATTCCATTAGTACATCTGCTGTTATCAAAATCTTTATGCTTTACATTTCACACGTGAAAAAAGCAATACGACCAATCAGCGTCGCGTAAAAACATTTTCACATGTAAAATAAATAACCAATAAGAATTGAGAATTGACTAAACCAACCAATCAAAAAACGAGAAATTGTGACATTTGGATGGCTTCCCGCCAAAATCAAATTTGCTTTTTTTTTTTAGCTTTGTAGTCAATAAAAGCGCGAGTCGTTTTGTGCCGCATCAATGTCCAATGATATAATTTCTTCAAACCAAGAAAACAAAAACAAACAAAAAACAAAACAAAACAAAACAAAAAACAACAAAAAAACAAAAACAAAAACAAAACAAAAACAAAAACAAAAACAAAAAAAACAACAACAACAAAAACAACAACAAAAAAAACAACAACAAAAAAAAACAAAAACAAAAACAACAACAATAAAAAAACACACATTAATTAAGACTAAAAGAGACCTGTCTTTGTTGACTGAATACCCGAAGACCAAAATGTGAATCAAAACCTTGAGAAAATAGAGCAAGAGAGTTGAACGAAAGGTTAAAGTGCCTATGACACCTAATTCAAAATGTTCAGCATTGTAATGAAGTAAAATTTTGAATAGTAAATTATTTCTATATGGTTTGGGCATAGTTAATGGAGCGGGACTCGATTAACTATGGTTTGAGTGATGCATCTTGGAGATATCAAGGTTTATATTCCCAATATGTTAATGACATTCTAAAAAATTAACTAATAACAAAAATATGAGAAGAGAAAAATGTAATTAACCGATTAATTCGTAATTAGAAGCTTACTATTTTAAAAATGTAAAAAGAATGTAAATAAAATATATTGTATTGTATGTATTGTATTGTATTGTATTGTATTGTATTGTATTGTATTGTGTTGTATTGTATTGTATTGTATTGTATTGTATTGTATTGTATTGTATTGTATTGTATTGTATTGTATTGTATTGTATTGTATTGTATTGTATTGTATTGTATTGTATTGTATTGTAAGAGGCAGTTCACTTTATCTGCCATCACATGGGAATCGAAACCCGGATTACCATGAGAATTTGTTTTTGCTAGAATCTTTCTTTGAAACCTAAGTAAGGCAATGATACTTTATACAGGCTATTTTACTGCCACAGAAAAGTTTCGTATATTCAATAAAGCCTCCTTTGACGTCACATCATTAACATATTAAGAGTATAAACCTTGATATCTCCAAGATGCATCACTCAAACCATATAAAAATATTTTACCATTCAACTTTTTACTTCACTCAGAATCAATGCTGAAAATTTTGAGTTAGGTGTCACAGGCACTTTAAACTTAATATTCCTTCGACTGAAGATCACTAAACCAAAGCTCTTACGTGTGCGGAAGGAAGCATTAGTGCGGAATGCATTTATTTAGCTATGAGCGAAATAAAAGTCCGGTGTCTTAATCGTTCACGTAGGCGAACTGAATAGTATAGAATGAAATGGTCAATAAAAATAAAACCGATATTGCTACGTATTATGTACTTATTGACTGAGTGGGAGGGCCGTACGGGAAAATATTTGGCTCGAGGTGATGCCGTACGGACTGAGCGCAGCGAGGTCCGTACAAATGACCGAGAGCCAAATATTTTCCCGTACGGCCCGACCTAACTCAGTCAATAAGCATTTTATCATATGACCCTCACGAAAAAATCAATAAAAAATAAAAGAAAGAAAGAAATAGTAAATAAAAGCTAAAAAAGAGAGAACGCGCGGATTCGAGCAGGGCCGTACGGATTCGTACGGCCCTGCTCGCTCAAAGCCGTCCGGCCCCCATCACGTGACTTTTTCCAATGGTTTTATTAGAGCGCGCGAGCAGGGCCGTACGCGGGTCATATGATAAATACCTTAATGTGTAATCGTTTCGCTTTATATGAAATTCGAATATTCGTGATCACAGTTATAACGCAGCGAGAAGTTTGTTTTCATTTCCTATCCTGTACTACAAATCTGTTTGTCAGTAATGACAGCTTTCTCTTTTTCTTTAATTTAAAGAGGGTTTCCGGTCAACATTATCCATTATCTGAGCTAATCATTGAGCCTTTAAGTAATAGGTTTAAGTGGGCAAGGAAAAAACAAATGAAAAAAGTTAATCTAGTTGCACCTGACTGGAGCAGTAGCACGTATGCATCCCCTGAAAAAAGGCGGGAAGATGGTAGACGCGTGGCGCACGCTCTGTAAAAAAACATAGTTTTTCAGCCAATCAGAGCGCGCGCACTTAAAAAACTGTTATGTAAACAGATAAAATACAATAAAAAAGTTAATAACTAAATCTTCTTTTACGAAATTGAATTACTATCTTTTTGATTAAATTGGAATTTGGAAGTTTTGATTTTAAGTATGGAGGAAAACTAAATCGAGAACCCGTAGCGTGAGACCATCGTTTTTATGCCCAAGTTGATTCTAACTGTATTAGCCAGCGAGATTGAGGGATAAGCTGGGTCGAGTTGGCCATGAAATGAAATAGCTAATACAGTTAGACTACTACAGGAATACGAGGCAATTGATAATCAATTTTCCGTGATTAGAGTCTGGTTGTACAAAGGGTGGATAGCACTATCCGATGGATAAATCCTTATCCAGTGGGTAAGTCGATGCTGTTATCCAATACATTTATCCACTGGATAAGATTTATCTGTTGGACAGTGCTATCCTCCCTTTGTGCAACCAGACCCAGAATTTTAGATTTTGAGATATATTTAGCGAATTTGTTGAACTTTTGGTACATAGCAACGGTAACTAAGGAGAATTGGAACCATGAATCCACGAAAGCGGTAATCCAATAAAGGAAAACATCTCATTACAAAACCCTTCGTCGTCTTTAACTTTAGTACTAGATAATGATTTAATAACTATTTCTTTTTATACTTTCTTGGCGTGTTTATCAATATTTTTACAACATCCCGTCAGTATCTCAGAATGGTCCTTAACTTATTTTTCATTGATTGAAATTAAAAATGAAACTGAAACTCCGGTTTAGTTTCTGATTACCTCTTGTTTTTCATCTTGTTTTCATTTCTTTTTCATTTGGTTTACCTCCCACTCGAGTGGCTGATCTTATCGTCACTTTTTCAATTGACTAATCACTTCTAAACTATATCCACCATTTCCCCCACCATGTTGTTGGTCCTATCTACAATCCGCGTACTCGGTAGCAAACAAAACTTTAAATACTCCAAGAGGCGGTCAAGATAATTATTTTTAAACGAGACACTGTTTTTGATCATAGTTGGCTATTCGAACTATGTTTTAAGTCTTTTAATCAGATCGATGTGACATTGAGCTCTCCCAGACAGATACAGTACATTCGACGGTAAATTTGGCGTCGAGGGGGCTTCAGATTCATTGACTTAATCTAAATATATTTATTTTAAAGATTTCACTAACACGCACTAAAATATTCAAGATTTATCTGCATTGTCAAGCGTCTGTGACAAAGTTCTTTGGCACCACCAGTAACACTAGTCGTGAATATCCAAATCATAGTATTCAGTGAATTTAAATCATCTTTCTTCTAAATAAATCATTAAAAAAAATTGACTCGATATTATAAACTATAATCTAAAGCATAATATCACACGGATCTTATTATATTTTCCGAAATTTTTCAGAATTGATCAAAACCTTTACCACAAAGTTATCAGCGTTTTCCCCCCCGCTATTTTAATGTTTACGATTTTATGAAGCATTTTGTCCAAATTTCAAGGGGTTATAAAAAGAGGATTTTTACCTTTATCGAGAGGAATTTCTACTATTCGCTGACACAGTTCTCTTATATCATTTATTTATGTATAAATGCGCTAAATAAGGAACCTAAACAAAGCCTTTACGGACCAAAGCCACGGAATCCCATTTGATACTCAATTATTTTCAGAGCTCTTATTGCATGGCTACCATAAATTTCATTTCAAAAACCTATGATTTTTTCGTGGACCCGATTAGAAAACTCTTCAGGTCAGTCGCTAGCTGCATATATATATATATATATATATATATATATATAAAAGGATTAAGTCTAGGATAACAACATTCAGGTGTTTAGGGGCAATGGTAGGTCTTGGGAGAATTTAGAATTTTTAAGCCAAACAAACAAAAAACGAGAAAAAAATTAACACGGCTTCCACATTGGACTTGACAAGACTTGACTTTTCAGTAATATTGTTCACAAAAGCGATAACCGATATCATTCTTGTATTTAGAATGCTTTTAGACAAGGGAAATAGAAGATTAATTTCACTTGAGCATAATCTGAAATGCTTGGAGATTTGCAGCAACGCAGGGAGCTTTGAGAGGCAAGTTTTCGATTTCATGGCACTGAAATGGTTTTTTACGTAAATGTGTATTTTTGTTGACGTTTTGAAGCAGAATTCTTTCTTTCTCCATTCCATTCTTTTTTTCTTTTCTTTTTTTTTCTTTTTTTTTTTTTCTTCTCTTCCTTTTTCTATTTCGTTCTTTTATCTTCTTTCTTTCGCGATATTTTTAGTTTTGTCTATATAAAATAATCAGAGAAGTTTACCTTTTTCAAGAAAAAATCCAGGATTCCTTCTTGAAGCCAACCAAGTGTCTCAGTAAAACGTATAGAGACTCGTTTCTTAGTCAAGCGCTTCACTATGTAAAGAAACATGAACATCGAAGTATTAGTATTATAAGAACCGTATAGCTTTACGTCACGAGGGGGAGGAGGTAGTAGTAAGACTCTTTGATTGGTCAGACTCTTTTCGATTCCCAATTCTTAATCATTTTATTACTGGAAAAAGGCTGACGAGGAGTCGGATTTCCCGCTGTGCCATTACAAACCCTTCAACGAGTTCGGTGAACGAAACGACGTATAGTTATGGCTAGCCCGAATCCTGCATTAAAATGGCTTTCCATAGGAACGCGAGTCTATTGGCTATAAAATGATCGGCAGGCAGCATCGAAATGGCTTCCCATATAGGAAAGAGTTCTGTATGACTGCAAATAAAAGGACGAATTATGTTCAGCATTAGGATGTTATTCCCTAGTAAAGAGTTTTCGTTTAAATAGCATCAAAATGGCTTCCTATACAGGAACGAGTTCTGTATGACTGGAGCGAAAGGATAAATCATGTTCAGCATTAAAATGGCTTTCCACCGGGGAACCGGTTTTTGTGTAAATAGCAATACAACGACTCAGTTATAACCAGCACAAGCTTTCAGTTTAATCCTGCATAACTGGATGAAAACTAAGTGATATTGATATAATAAGCGATAGTACAAATCCGTTACGAAAATAGCTCCTTGCAAGGGAGCGGCTTTTCTATTAATGGACACCGAATACTGTGACACTGAGCATGATTCAACACTAAAATGGCTTTCCCCGTGTAACTAAAACTAGTTTTGGTGGGTATTTCAAGGAATTATTTCAAGATCATACCACTGACATGTCAGTCTTAAAGCTAAAGTAACTTGATTTATGGCACGTATCGGTGAAGCCGGAAAGGTAAGTCTTTGACATTAAAATGGATTCCCATGACAGAATGGACTACCTCATAATGCAGAATCTTTATACTACTTCAACAGCCACACACACATATAATATTTTTGACTACTTATTTATCAAGTATTAAAAAAAAAAAAAACAAACAAACACACACACACATGTAATTAAATTTTGTGATTATAATCGTATTTATTGTGTGTGAATAAACTTGAGACTTGAGACTTGAATCTGGGGCTAATATAAATCATTGACAGAACGCTAAGTTAAGCCATTCCATCTTTGTGACTAAGTTACCTATAGCACCTGCCCACCCTTTGCCTAAAGGCATTGAGATGCATTGGTTATGGACCATTTATCTAGTCAATATCCTGACTCCTCTTACATCAATAACTGTTGATCATAAATCATCTTTCGTGTGTCTTGGTGGGCCAAATGAATGTGTTTTTCTTTTTTTCATAACATATATTCAAACCTACACGAAAAGCGCACGCACGTTGTGTTGTTAAAGTTTAAGTAAAGTTTTTTGTACAAGAAATGAGATTTTTAAGTAGTTAGGACGTTTTTTACGGCATCTAAACCCGAAAGATAAGTTATGTTTTGATAATAAAACATTTTGACCATACGAGTAGAACTAATACTTCAATTAGTTCGTCTAAGACTTTGATCTCATTTTTATCTATTCAACCCCGATGAGCTGAAATGCCGATATTTAAAACTAACAAGCCTTGACGTCCTGAAATGACTTGTTTAGGGTACGTTTTTATATTCAAGGTGAGCTATTTTGAGTTTTGGAAACCTCAAATGATTCCTGACATCAGTGAATTGAGTCTTTGAGTCTTTTACTCTAGTTTTCCTCACTCGGTCAAAGTGGTGTCCATTATCATGATGACCAGAAGCTTGACCAAATCAACAAGGTAGCTGAGCATTTTTTGGCGATATAAGGCCCAGTTAAAACTTCCCTGCGAGCAGAGATTTTTTTCTGAACCCTCCGTGGACTGGCTGGCCACGGAGGGTTCAGAAAAAAACCTCTGCTCGCAGGGTAAGTTAAAACGTCAAATTTCACATGTACCGAATGCAACGCAAACAAATTCAAACCGAATCCAATGCAAACAAATTCAAACTATTACATAAGTCGGGCGTTTTTAAATCGCAAAATCGCCAATCGAAGAGCTTTAGTTTTGCCAGTAAAAGATGTTAAGATCAATGTTGAAATAAGAAAGATTCAAAGTCGCATTTCGATAATATCGATTTTCGTAACAACGCGTATAAAATCCATAGTGATTTTATTTTTGAAATTTCAATCCTAAAAACAAAGATTTGCGTTTTTTCTTCTTCTTCTGCTTCTTTTTTTCTTCTTTTCTTTTCTTCTTTAACGTGGAAGTAAACCGGACAACGCCGTGAGAAAGACGAACTTTCGCAACGTTAAAAAACGAAATATATAATTTACTTACCTTTCTATACTCTACACTAACAGGAAAATATATCTTAGCTTTCGGGCCTTAGGGCAGGCAACAATCATTCTATCAGTTCTCCATAGGAATTATTTTGCTTCTATCAAACAAATTTTTTGAAGCTTACTTTTTATCTTTTAACTCTTTGAGTTCTATAACTTCCAGATAAGCCTTTTAAAATATAGTCCACGATGACGTAAAGAGTGACGTCAAAACGAATGAACCAATCAGGTGATTTCTTTTTTGTGGTTTCATGACGTGCGTCGTCTAATAGGCTGAGACCGATACCAAATTTACCAGTTAGAACAGACAATTATCTCGGTTTTTTTTTCCAATTTGAGTGGGGGAAATATCCGTTATTTGATTAACCAAAATTTTAAAAATATTTTCATTTTGAAAATTTTCTCATTAATTTTTACAAACATTTTTTATAAATCTTAGATTTTAAATTTTAGATTCACAATGTCAATATATACATAGTTTATATTAACGTTGTAATATTGTAAATCTGTATTGTTAGAAGAAAAAGCCCTGAGGGAAGTAATGGCCTAATAAAGCATGTAGATTTTGTCGGCCGGTCTTTTGATACAAAGACAAAATAATTTGGCTTCCTTGTTGTTTACAGTGTTTCCGCGGACTAAAATGCTGCTTGTTTTCCGTAATACTACATCTATTTGTGTAGTGTCAGTTGACTAAAAGCAACATGAATCTGGTCAAAAATAGATCAATTATAGGATACAAGTGGGAATATCATACTGTGTACGGCGTGCAGTAGATGTACCCTTCCTCTCACTTCTGGGCCCTCCAGTTCGATTTTTACGACTAGAACTTCAGTATCTCACGCGAGAAAAGTCTTTTTGATTGCAGAGTTTTCTCCAGCTTCTCCGGATTTCCTCCCACGAGAACACCCAACAAGCTAAATTTCATTTCAGTCTGTGAGATTGGATCAGCCCAGAGGTTGTTTCAGGGTCTTGATGAAATTGTCCCGGGGTCTTTTTGTCTGGAACCGCTCACACTTCAAATCAAAGCCGTTTCGTTTCCTAATCTCGAAAAGCCACCAAATAAATCCGCAAACAAATGATAATCCATATACATAGTCATACTATTTTACCGAGATAATTAAGCTTTTCCAGTCGAATTCCAATTTAAGATGAACTTGATAAAATTCTAACGTTTATGGCTCCGGAACGGCTCTACAGGGCCACTAATGATCATCCACTGTCTCCAATCAACCGGTTTAAGCTGTCTCAGTCAATATAATTTTCTGCAATTAAGGTGTAATTTTTCTTGTCTTCGTTAGGCATTTTTTGGTACGTTCACCGCCATCTGGAAAGCGTCTTCCGATTGATAAAAATAAAATGCTTATCTGATTTTGGCAAATGAGAAACGCTTGTAGTAGATGAAATAGTCTGGCCATATTTTGCAATAGCGCCCCCAGACATGAATTTTTTGCTTTAAATATATATTCTTCATTCTATGATTGAAAATTTACTCATAAGACGCACCAAGATAGATATAGTATATACATATGGAGATTTACTTTACTAACGTGTTTGATATATTTTCTTCGCTCACTGGTCTCGACCAATCACAATGCGCGTATAGCTTTTTCACGTCTGAGAAAAACGATACGTCCAATCATAGTTAATAGAGAGTTTTAGATTGACTTTTTTTTCTCCCCGCAAACGGCAAAAGTGACCACGTTTTCATAGTTTTCGTTTATTTTACTTTACCTTTTACAAACCTTCTCACCAAGCGCAAATATTCTTTTGTTTTTCTACTACTAGGACTTTTTTGCGATTCTTTTTCAGTAATTTAAAAGAATTTTTTACTGGTCAACTGACGTTTCACGTTTGCCGTGAACGTAATTCTAAAACTCTCTAATAGAGGGGAATGATTAGGAAACCTATTGTTATAGGTCTTTGTTCGCTTTTGATGTTGAGCCGGTCTTGACCCTGCACAATGTTTGATTTATGCTCATCCGAAATTGCAAAATAAGTAAACGTAAACTTTGTCTATGGGATTGTTGTAAGGAATATTCAAATATCTCTTATAAATCTTTAAGTATTTTGAGCTAGCAGCCAAAACAAAGATTTTGGTCTGTTCACTCAGCCATTGCCAACAATGGTAAAACAATGGTAAAACGATGGTAAAACAAGGCATTGTGCACGGTCACGCTTGAAAAAAACGAACAAAGACCTATAACAAAAGAGTTTCCTAACCATTACCCTCTGTTAACTATAGTTCAAAACATGAATGAAACTATATTTTTAGACGACAAAACCCAAGACAAAACCCAAGACAAAACCGATGAAATACAACTCACTCAAAAGCTTGACGAGAAATAAATATTTTGAAAAGTTTCTAAAATATTAAAAAGAAATAATAATGACGAGAAAAGGTAGTTTTGTTATTAGAAGAAGGCGAGTTAACTAATAAAACTCACTCACTCGAGCTCGCACAGTTCGTTTGATAATACTTCACAAATCGTGAATAAAAACCGTACGCGCGCCGACTTTCCATAAAATAATCTCTATAAACGAAGCTTATAAATTTACAGGATTTACCTTGGTCTTTCTGTAGCTTCAGTATTACGCCGTTGTATTCAAAGGAACTCTAACATACATTTACACCCATCTTTTACCAACTCTACTGTTTAGCCTGATAATCTCGCTTTCTGAATCGGCAAAAAAGCCAGTCTTTTATAACAGTATATCAAGTTCCACCCAGAGGGCAAATCGGTAATGGCGTACATTTTACGTATTTATCCCACGAGCAAAACCAAAAATGCAAGCTTTTAAGGAAGTAAAATTTAATGAGATGTCGTGGTGTTCCTCATTTTCCATTCGTTTGTTAATGTTGTTACTTTAACGCTATTGGATTGACGTGAGAGTGGTCACGAAGGGAAGCCGTTTAAGTGCATTTGGGGATACAAGATGACGTATCACCCACAACACAGCGACGAAATCTATGCACGCTGGACTTCAGGTAGTCACGTCGTAGTGTGGACAGTGGGCCCGCGTTGCGCCATGGCCTTGGTTCAAGCTGCGCAATGACATGCGCATATGCAGTCTTGATTCATTTTTCTCATTTTAACAATATTTATACAGATTAGCGAAATGTCCTTTGTCACGTTAATTTAAACAGACTTCTTTACCTTGGGGGTACTATTTTCCTATTTCGGAAAACATGTCATTCCCTAATGTATTATTACTTTGTTTAACAGTTGCGCATGATTGCCATTGCAATAACTTTCCCTGCCACTGAAATGGCTTCCCATTGTTTTCGTGCGGTTAAACGCCGTATTTACCCGCCAATCAAAAACCGCCAGCTCTTAAAAAACAAAAGATATCTTGCATTATTTTGATCTCGATCTGATCTCGATCTATTAAATAAACTCAATCTGTAGCTTTGAGCTGACTACTAAAGTATTTAATAAAAAGAAAATTTTCTTAGTAAGAAATTTTAAACAGAATTTAAGGCTGATTCCAAAAATGAAAAGAAAAATTGGGTGTCCCGCTCGTTTTCGAGATATTGAAATTTGAATATTACCATCTTTTCAAGTTTAAAAATGGCAAAAATAAAGCTTCGCACAAAAAACTTTTTAACTCAAATATTGAAGAAGCTACGGAAGCCGTGTAATTTTCTCAGAATGTATACTTCAAAAATTGTTTTCGATAACTAACTCAAAATATTTTAGTGAAAAATGTGAAAGAAGCTCAAAATTCAGCATTTTGTTCGCTTAATGAACCGAAAATAGTGACTCAAACGAGAACAACACTAAAAAGAACATATCCAGGAACATACTATGAGTTCTAGCTATGGTTCTAAAAGACAATAAAGATTGCTTTTTACCTCTTGTTTTAGAATATCCTGTGCAAAATGTGAGGGTTTTGCACTGTTGAAGTTCAAATAAAACAGGTATGTTATAAAATTTTGAAGATTATTCAGCGGTTTTGGAGCAGTCTTTGTGCAAACGCACACCGTGGGCTCAAATGAAACGTTTTATAGCAGTAAGTCTCCTTAAGTACCGGATCTAAACCAAGTCATTCGGCATGTTATCGGACTGTTCTTATGGTAACCTGAAGTATAATTCTGCTTTGAACTTAGAGCCAAGTGTATCTGAGAGGTTAAAGTGTGCATTTCGTACATAAACGTTTTCTGCCATAAGAGCTATTCATCATATCAGCCACAAAACGCGACACCAGCAATAAACTTTAGTGGTCAAATAACATTATGAAAATAAATCACATTAATTTGACACGTAAATATGAAGCAAAAAGAAATATAAAAAAAAAAGAAAGGAAGGAAGGAAGAAAAAAATGAATAAAGGAAGAAATAAAAGGCAAATATCGAGACGAAAATTCGTTCACGCATTGGTAAAACTCGTTCGTCACACAGAAAACATGTCCCAAGCTAATTACAGGGAACTCAATAAAATCGTTTCGTGTTGCTAGGTAAAAAAAGACAGGGCACTTTGTTTTTGAACTGAATCGACTTACATTATATGAATTTGATTGTAAACCACCAGGAAAAATTGGAGGGAAAAAATCGAATTTAGCATGTGACTTTATTAATACTTTTCTTCTTAACATGTACATTTTGTCACGGGAAGCCCATAAGCTTTGAGAACTGAATATAATTTAACGAAAAAAATTAAAAATAAAATAAATAAAAGCTACTATTTACTCACATGCTTCCTGGGATTTTGTGTTCAATAACCTTAATGTTATTGACCTCATCGTTTGAAATGATAATTCGTATTTATCAACTGAATCATAGATGTTTCGCTTCAATGGAAAGTCGTTTTTCACCAAAAATGGGTTGTGTTCACTTATGAGGCTCTTTCACACGTCTTCGGATATTTTTGAAAACGATTTTTAAAAAATTTGGATTAAAAAAATATCGTTTCATATCGTTTACGCTCGTTGACGCTCGGATTTCGACGATAAGTTTCATTTTCATCGGTTACGTGTGAACTGAAGGCTAATTATACGCAAATAGAAATATCGAGAATATCCGGCGGAAATATGGACGGGGCTTCAAGTAAAATGACGAACATTTCGTGCATTGAAACCGCGTTTTATATCATATTATATCATTTATATCATATATCATGTACGTATGGTCTGAAGGCCAATATACGCCAATAGATATATCAAAAATATCCGGATATGTGGACGGGGCCCTAATTTTAATGGCGGCCATTTTGTTTCAAAACTTTTTCTGTACTAGTCACTATTCAGAGTCTGTTGAAGTCTATTAATCGCGTCCCTCGTTCTCTTTTCTCATATATCCGCCTGGAATCTTTTGAAGTAACCTGGAATTCTGTTCCCAAACATTTTCGTATTGACATCATGTTTAAATATAAAGCCTTGAGGAATAAAAATGTTAGTAATTGGGAATCCTGTCTACTCTTATCTTCCAGGTTCACTCAGTACTGCTTGGACTCTCTTTGGTTTCCAAAAAAAAAATCCATCTGCCTTTACCTTTTTAAAACAGTCTTTCTTCACAGGCAGTCTAGACTTATTCACCAAAATCGTAATATCAGATCGTGTCCTCCGTATTACTATCATTGATAAGCCTCTTAGGATTTTGAGTAGTTTTGACAAAATATGAAAAACTTAAGAAAATAAAAATACAATTACTTTTGAAAAAATTCAATAACTGAAAGAAATGTTATCTGTCTTTATTGAATTACACAAATCTAATCCAGTTAAACTGGAATTTTAATATCTTTTTTCTAGCACAACGGAAGAGGTTCTGTTCAGTACTAGTACACGCGTCAAAAATTCATTTATCCCTTGACTTGCATGTGTATTATATAACTGTTTACATAATGTATAAAGGTTTTATTTCTTAGTGAACACATTTTGTACAAATTCAAGACTTTCAGCTTTATGTTCGATGATCAAAGTCAGACGGATGGACCGCTTCAGCGATGCGGCAGCCATCTTGAATCACAAGGCATTATGGGTAATCCAGGGAGCAAATATACAAAGCTTTGTTACAATAATAGCGTCGATTGACACTAACAGTTTATGACAAGACAATTTGACAATAAATGTGTTGAAATAAAAGGCTTTGGGGTTCTGGAAATACCCGGAGAAAAAACCCTCAAATCAAAGAAGACATGTTACCTAACGAACTCTGCTCACATGCGATGAAGTTTCTTGGTAGAACCAGAAACATAGAAGTTACGAAAACGTGAGAATTTAGACTTTACTAAGTATCGTCTCTTAACGCATGCCAAATTTTACGACCTTCCATCGAGGTAAATAATCAATGATGACATAGAGACTGATTAGCCATTTTCAATGTAATTACTGTGCGTGTTTGACGTCATCTTGTGCAATATTAGAAACATCTAGGCGACCTCGAATTCCGTCGAATCCCATATTACAAATTCATTGTCTTTCAAAATTAAAATGTCTCAGGGTATTTTCGCTTTTTTGTTTGTTTTCTTTTTTTTCTTTTCCTTAAGCAAAATAATTTCTTACCTTACTTATACAGATTCTCATTAATCCCATATAGGTAACTGTCCAATTATTTTCTTAATTGGACAGGTCTTGTTGATATGGGATTAATTAGGCAACTATATAATTAATAGGTAATGGGATTTAATGCTCCCCAATCAAGAAATATAATTAGACTCGAAAAATTTCTCTGACCGCCAAATTGGACTCGGCCTACGAACTCATCCAATTTTGTCAGTCCTCGGAATTTTCCTCGTCCAATTATTACATATACTAATTGAAAAGTTCACTGTTTGTTGAAAATATTTGGTAATAGATCTTATTCGGTTTTTTTAATACGCCTTCGATCTTCGAGTACAAACGGTTGTTAATCCCGCGCTGGAAATGGCGAAAACTTGGACTACCAAATATTCAGCCGCTATAACGAACCAAAATGTTCGAATAGCTGAGACTAAACAAATGCATTACTTGAGTTCTGTTTAATTAGAGACCTTTAGCATCGTATTTACCGCTAACCGTTAACCTTTAACCGATAGGAATCAGGCCCTGAAAAACGCCGCAAACACGGAGCCGAGCCATATTAAATTTCATTGATGACGGGTGTTGAATTTTTAGGATACGAGACCAGAAAAGAAATCAATATTTAGGCTAATTGTATGCCATATCGGATTATACTCTGCTGATATCAATACTCTTGCTCAGGTTCTGCTGGCCTCACGCGTCGTCTGCGCATGTCTGAGAAATTGGCGGGAAAATGGCAGTCGCGTCCCACCGCGGGCAACTGATTCACTCTAATAAACATTTAAGTTAGCAGCGTGTGATATTCTCATGAATAAGATAGGCATTATGAAAGTATATAATTTACCAATATGGAAATAATGAATGGGATTTACGAGCATGTGCTGTACGGTTTTCTCCGGCGTTTCTTCGTTTGTGGTAAACATGGATGGAGAGTCCGCTCCGAATGAGTACAAAAACATTAGTCTTGTTCCTCACCCACACACCACTCCCCTGTGGTATCATCACTAGAATTCAAGTTATCTATATACAATATTTAATGTTTGGAATATGATATTTGTCTACAAATGCTGGATGTTTTGAAGGAAAATAATGATCTTCTATCTTGGATACCTGGGGTAAATTTAAATAACTAATGGTGTACGACGGAAAAAAACACACATTAATTCGACCAAAACTCCGTCCCAGAAATCATTTTATAGATAAAAATTAACAAAAATAAATACTTTCATCTGATAATCGGCTAATTCAAAGTTTTCCGTTTGGAAAGGAAAGGAAAATAATATCATTATTTTTATATAAAAGATTAGTTGAGCGACAGCAGCTGTGTTTTTGACCTCATATTTATTTGCTTTTCGTGTTTTCGCTATCATTTTCCCGTATACACGCCACACAAATATACATAAAAAGATTACAATTTGTCAATTAACTTTGACCTATTATAATTGTACATTCAAATTTGCCTAACTCAATGAAACCAGGGATGAAACTCGAGCTTTTAAAGCTGTCAACAAAATGAAACCAAGAAAACTACGCCATCTGTAAACTAATTATCAAGAATTACATTTTGAAAAATGAAACTTGAAAAATCAATTAAAAACCTTTTTGAGACCTTGAAAAAGTAAACCTTGTTTCTGTTTTGAATAGAATACCCAAGGAATAAAGAAAAACGTCTATTATATACAAAAATAACAGGATATTCTTTCTGAAAAATGATTTTTTTCAGCCTCAGGTGTCAACTTCCAGCGACAACTGAACAAACAGTTTTTTCTCTCAATGCGTATCATAATGGCGCGAAAACAACGACCTGATGGTATTATCTAAAATCCAATTGTAATTCTAAAAAGCATTAAACTTATCATATTTCAAAGGAAAAATAATTTATTAAGTACTAATAAATGGATCTTTTTGAGGCCTAAGGAAACGTATAGTTGGGTTAATGCCTGAATGAATTCAAGGAAAACAAAACCAGCGAAGCAGCAAAAACATTCAAAGTCCACTTCGTTTCCTGTATTTGGGCATAATTTGTCATGTTTGGCAACTTCTTTCAACACTTTAGTTTCGGAGAATAAAACTACGGAGCTGGGGTCGATTGAATTTCTAACCAATTTTGTACCGGATCTAGGACTATATTCACAACAAAGGTTATTTTGAGGACGCTTAATCAAGCTTTAATCTTCATTAATCTTTGAACAAACTAACGAGCGAGGGGTCTTAAAACAGTTAAAACTTTAAGCCAAAAATGAAAACAATTTAAAGTTGAAACTTTGACGGTATTGCGTGGTAACTGGTACCAAAGATCCAGAGATTATAGGTCACTTTATCGCCATATTTTGAAGATCTTCCGTTCTGGGGTTTGGCGAGAGAAATCCTTCACTTTTCCAATCAAACTTCTTTGAATGTATACACACAGTTTTGTGATGCTGAATTCAAGTTTCAATTCCAGTTCAAGTAGCGGCGAGCAAGTCATTTCACGAGAAGCGACGATATTTTATTGCCTTATAATGGGACTGATTTTGACAACGGCGGTGTTTGGGAACTGCCTTGTTCTTCTGGCAGTCAAACGAACAAAATCTCTACGAAACACTGCGGCAATCTTGGTAGTAAACCTCGCTTGTGTAGACTTGGCAGTAACTATTTGTATAGTGCCATTTGTAATCACCACGGCGTCTGCTCAAGGATGGGTGTTGTCAGACAAGCTGTGTAGAGTCACAGGTTTCTTCAACTCGTTTTTGACAGCAGCACAGATCATGGCTTTACTTCACATCAGTGTAAATCGTTTCGTTGCTGTGACTTATCCTCACTCGTACGACACAAAACTGTCGAAGAAAATTACTCTAATGATGGTTATAGCGGGCTGGATTCATTCTATGTTTTGGTGTTTGATGCCGTTTTATGGCTGGGGCGCCATTGGCTTCATCAATGGAACTTTATTTTGCAATATTTTATGGTCTCAGCAAATAAGCTTCGCTGCTACAGTCCAAGTTATGTGTTATTTTATCCCGTGCATTATCGCCGGTGTTCTGTACCTCGGTGTCTACATCAATATACATAAACACATAAAAAAAGAACGAACTAGGTCGACCATGTCACTAGGTGAGACAAATATTGCAGCTGCCGTCACGCGATCCGGTGATACGATCCGAAACTCAATCCATGGATCTTTGGAAGACGTTGAGGAGGCGCGAGCGAGCAGGGAAGCAGCGAGAGCTGCTAAGCTTAAAAGGAAACGACAGCGTACAATGGAGAACCGAGTGACCAAGACTCTACTCGGAGTTGCTGTCGCTTTTGCTGTTTGTTGGTTTCCCAGAGGAATTGCAAACTTGTGGGCACTGTCTGTGGATCGACAGAATGTACCTCTCGCTTTGGAGTACGCGTCGACTGCTTTCGTCTTCTTGAATTCGTCCGTAAACCCAGCCATCTATGGCGCTCTCAATCGAGACTTCTACAGAGCTTTTGTTGGTATTCTTTCTTGTGATAGGATTGGACGAAACAGAAGTGATACTGAAATATCTGCTGGATCAATATCGTTGGCAAGAAAGATATAGAGTAATATGCAATGCCCTATTACCCTCGACCTCATGTCATTATATATTTGTCGGGGGTATCAGGGGTATTTGAACTATACTTAGCTCTCTTAACCTCTATCTTATTGTAGGAAGATATAGTTATATGCAATACCCTATTACCCTCGACCTCATGTCACTATATATGAGTCGGTCGTATCAGGGGTATTTGAACTTAACTTAGCCCTCTTAACCTCTATCTCATGGTCATCGCAACAAACAGATTGCGTAATTGACCTTCTTAGCCTCGATTTCATGTAAGACGGATCATCGTCTAGGAATGACAATCGCTAATGGAAAGTCTAAGGTTAGACTAAGCCCTCTTGACCTCGATCTCATGTCAACTCTTGGTGTTCTGTTACTGGAAGCCTGATCTCACTGAGCAGGTTAATGATATTATCTGGAATGAAAAATGACGTTTTTATATTGGGCTATAAAAATGTAAATAGTTTACAGATTGCGTACACAGTATGACACATGCAATTATCATAATGTATATAAACGAATGTTAAATCATAAAACAATATTATCAATTCCATGCATGCACTGTAAGCTGTATTGTAACATTGATTTTTACAGCGGCTGCGCGCAAAAGTATGACCGCATTAAATGTGTTCGCATGCTTCTCTGCACAGGCTTTTTGCGGCCAAACGAGCTCTTACACGCCTTACACGGTCAAATCTAGTCAGATGACCACTCGACGTTACAATACATCGAATCTACAGCACTTTCTCTATGTATCCATTAGTTACGACTCTGACGACAGCGAACCAATCACAATTGCAGCGGTTTTCCCTGTAGAATTACACTAATCTTGTCCAACAAACAACTACACAGTATCTAAGTTGTTTCAAAGTATACCACAAGGATTACGAGGCGTTTTTTATTCATTTTCACAGAAGAGTAAACGATTGAGACAGTTTACATTTAATTTTCAGGAATCATGGTTATAAACCCTTAGATATTCTAGCCAATTTGCTGAGCTTCTGGGACATAGCAACGGTAACTAAGGGAAGTCGAAATCATAAATTTTTTTGATAGAGTGAAGTCATTAAACGCGTGAAATAGACATTAGACTAATACACTTTAGTAGACCCTAATTCCATTGTTTTCTTCTGTGTCTATTTGACTATTACACGTTGACTAACGTTTTTTATTTCACGGGTTAAATGCCTTCACTCTATACGATGGTCTAATTTTGCTAAAGGTTGAAAGTACGAGTGCAACTCAGTTGATGTAATATATTATGAAATAAAATCGTTTTCTATATTTTGTATTGATTCTATACCTAATATTGTAATATGTGTAATTTCTATTTTGATGACTGGTATATTACATCTACTGGGTGCTATAACGCGTTTTCACATGAAGTAGTCACAACCGCCATATTGGTGTACCTTTGACAATAAATTTGTCGTTAGACAGTTTCATGTAGATTTAAGTTACGGCAAACGTCAAACGTCAGTTGACCAGTGAAAAAGTATTTCACATTACTAAAAAGGAATTGCAAAAAAATCCAAGTAGTAGAAAAATAAACTGAGAATATTTGTGTGTGGTGAGAAAGTTTGTAAACGTTTAAGTGAAATACAGGAAAACGATGAAAACGTGGTCACGTTTGCCGTTTGCGGGAAGAAATATAGTCAATCTAAAACTCTCTATTAGTTCCTTTGGTTAGGTACATCAATATGGCTTCCATCCATTGCCAGTTAACTCTTTAGGTAGTAAGTGAAAACGCTCTATAAATGACGTGCTTCCCATCCTATAAAAAATGAAAGGACAATAGACAGCCGCCATCTTAGCTTATGACATGGGCCTTGTTTAAGCGGCAGCCATTTTGACTGGAATTCTATAATGCGTAGCCTTGCATTCAAATACTTTAGAATGCATTTGTGCGGGTTAAGCAATGCCTTTTATTCTCTTTATCGTCATGTCAGTTGACAAAAGAAACCAAGACTATCTTTTGTTAAAATCAACCAACATGGCGACTGTGAGGTCACATGTACATTGAAAAAACATGGCTACCATGCAGCTGGCCGCCATTTTGGTTGACACTGTTATGAAACCAAGACCAAAGTCAACCAACATGGCGGCTATGACGTCACATGTGCAGTGACAAAAGACATGGCCGCCATGTTGGTTGACACTGTTATGAAACAAAGACAAAAGTCAACCAACATGGCGGCTATGACGTCACATGTGCAGTGACAAAAGACATGGCCGCCATGTTGGTTGACACTGTTATGAAACAAAGACAAAAGTCAACCAACATGGCGGCTATGACGTCACATGTGCAGTGACAAAAGACATGGCCGCCATGTTGGTTGACACTGTTATGAAACCAAGGCCAAAGTCTATGTTCGAGTCAACCAACATGGCGGCTATTACTTCACATGCTTCGTTAAGAAAAAAAAGTACAAAATTCATTCAGAAGGAACTTTAAGCTTTAACTGACTAGGCACGAATAATGACAGGGTATTTCAAATCCTTTCCTTTGCGACATTCCTCTGGTTTAGTTACGAGGCATTCAAAAGGACTAAACGTCTTGTTGAAACAGATGCGAATACCACCAATGTATTGATCATCACCCTATAAGGAACAAATCAAGGAAGGACTGGTCAAACACGACACATTCTCGACCTTAACCCGTAGTGGTCACAGTATTGATCCCCGTATACACCACGTCGTATGTAAGTAGAGTAGCTTATTGATTCTCTCCTGTGCTTCGAGGGTTTTCCTTCCCCCGCCAAATTAAACTTTAAACTTTTTTTTGTTAACTACTTGCTATTAAGTACTGCTACCCTCGTAAAACAAGATTATTTATTTATATTGTACTCCAGAGCACTGCCGCACTTAATGCGCATGCGTAACTAACACTCTAGAGCCCGTGTTCCTTTTGGTCGTAGGCTAAAAACAATGTCCGGGTTTCCGTTTCATGAGATAAAACACAAAATTATACGCAGATAAATTGTGGCTTACCCTATCCTTCACACAAATGACTCGACCTTTTACACCATATTCCTTCATTATCGCGTCTTCAAATTCTTCCACCTAAAGGATAATCAAGTTAACCACAGATAGTCCAGTTTCAATGCGAGTGCTCTCTGCTATTGCGATGGAAGAGGAGAATGGGTAGCTAACAATCGACAAAACTGCCTCAAGCCAACATCAGAGAACAGTAAATATATCATTACACTTTCCTTAGCGGCAAGTTAGAGTTTATTAATTTTTCTAGAGATACCTGTACTTGTAAAATTTGTGCTTAAAAGTGGTGCTCTTGTACACGAGTCACGTGGTTACCTTGTAGGTTTTGTCGTCGCTTGGGGAAAGTCCTTTGTCAGCCAACATACTGCAAGTCAAAAGTAGAGTACAGAATATAAACGTGTATTTTCCGAGTACAAAGACAACGTATAGGATTACGGGTCCAAAATGAAAAGTAGTTCTATTAAAGATTTTGTGCTACTCTTTCTTCGTGGTAGGATTAATTGTCAAGAGTCTAATTGTTTTAGGTGGAGGTTGAATCATTGCGAATATTTTTCGCTTCATCTTAGTGGTTTTTGGACCCGGAAATACTTCAGAACTTAAACGCTGTATTACACAGGTCAAATCGGAAGCGTGAACTCTAAATTAGTGTTTCGAAAAATATTGCCATTTCCGTGAGCGTGACGGTATAGCGTCTGAGCATTTTCATTGGCTGAACAAATGATCTCAGCAGCGATTGGTTCAAAGGTAGTCATGAATTCCCTGCCATGACGCGTGGTGCAGTACCGAGTCTGACCAATTTCACTGGCAGAGCAATGACCCCTCACCTGCTGAGATTGGTTCAACGGTGATGACTTCATCTTAAATCTGCACTCATTAAAGTACGGAGTAGATTTAGTACGACTCTGCATGCCTCACGGCTCAAGGCGTGTAAATTGATCGAAATCCTTGAACCGATATCACGACACGGCGCGTATGTACGCCGTGCTGTGCGGTTTTCACAGTCGCCAGACAATCAGTACACAATCCCAAGTACCAGAGGCTTTCGATTGCAACAGGCCATTTGCAGGAAATAATCACATGACTATTACTGGATGGCAAAAAAAATCATAGTTAATAGAGCGGAATGGTTTTGAAATCTCATAGAATAAAGGTATTGTTTTGCGTTTGAGGTTGAACCGCACCATCACGTGATACTGACTGTGCACAATGGACCAAAGTAAGTATGTTGAAAATACTTATTTCCTTATTATTTTCATGTATGAACATTTTGAAAGTGAAAGCTTTCATTCGATGACCACAAACTAAGCGGATAAATATTTTCGCATAGATACAGCTAAGTTACTAGAAGATAAATAAGAAAGATTAGGATTAATTAACAAATAATAACCATCTTAAGAAGTTTTTTAGGGAAAGAAACTTCTATATTCCCAAATACTGTGAACAAACGGAGCAACTTTTCCTCCTCTGTGCACGGTCAACGTCATATAATAATGGAATAAAGTCCAAAAAAACCTAGAACAGTAGGTTTCCAACCATTCCGCTCCATTAACTATGAAAAAAATCAGACTCCCCTTATTTAATAACTTTTGCTGGATTACTAATGTCATATCCAAAACCTTTTTCCAAAATACTTTTTTGCCTTCATAAGATACTTTCGATTTCAAGATACGAAGCATTTTAAAGTTTGTTTGCCATCCAGCAGAGCCTTCCCCAAGGGACCTTTGGTACGTGACTGTTAGTTGCAAATGGTCTAATTTGTATCTTCCTTACTTCAGCAGATTGGTGTGTAGATTCAGCGTCAGGGCCTTGAGGAAGTACGCGTGTTCATTACTCACAGCAGGAAGAGAGGCAGCACACGTGCCATGCCTCTCCCATTCGTGTTTCCTAGAAAGAAACCCAAACATTTTTTGAGGTACTAGTATTTTTTACAGTACAACTACTTTTACTTGGGCCACCTAGAAAGCAAGAACCGGAATCAAACTGTAAATTGAAAACAATTCTTCGTTTGCACGTTACGAGATCGCGGCTATGTTGGTACCATATTTCTCATTAGCATCCATTGTTAACGGTACCACAATGGCCGCCATGTTTTTGTCTTTTAACTCTCTTGGGAATGCTTGCAACCCATCAATACATTAGAGTAACTTGTTTGCATGACTGTGTAAAGCTCAGTGCTGTAAGCTTTACGTGCCGTGACGTTTTTTTACAATTTTAAATGGCTGATTTTTTTCCTCGCGCAATGTGATTGGTTTGGCAGTTTCATGGACGTGACCGTGTCCGCGCCGTGTTTTTGCCATGTTCCGGACATTTGATTGAATGGAGAGTAAATTCTCGCGCAATGTGGTTCGTCTGGCGTATGCCTTGCCGTGTCACGTCCGTGTTCGTGCCGTGAGCTTTTCACAGTCATTACGAAAACTGCTCTACAACATTGGGTAACGGAGCCAAGCAGCAAAAAAAAAAAAGCCTTTTAACATATCTTATTATTCTCATGTGGAACTGACGATGGCTATCTAATTGTTCAGGGTCAAATAACCATTCTTGTACAGTCTAGGTTTCTGATTGGCTCGACTACCCAAAGTTTGAATGCATTGCATTCAGTGGCCCTGGTTAGAGTAGTTGCACTGTTATAACATGAATAGAGATTCAAAAATTGTACATACCAGAGGTGTTCACTTTTTGAGAAATCAGGCAGGGAAATCCATTGCCTATTCATCTTTGATTTGAGATCCTACAGACAGCAGATTGTTGCACATAGATATATTGACATGATATTTGGAAATAAAATGTGTGCTTGTGTTATGCTGTTTTAAAGAATGCAGGGACTGGCAGAATGAAAAACAAGGTATTCAGTATGCAGTAGATTTTTAGAAGTAGCTGCACTACAGTGGTGTAGCCAGCATTTTGGGGGGAGGGGGGGGGGGGTTGGCTGGACCTTTGACATACATAGATTACTCCACTAAGTTTTTTGTTTTATTTTCTCTTATAAAGACTGCATCCAGACGTCAAGGGGGGGGGGGGGGGTAGGGAGTGAGGGTGGGCTTTAAAACCCCTGTAAATCACTCTCCCCCTGGCTACACCCTGATATGCGTGGATAACTATGGATAACTACATTTAATTACTGTTCTTGTTTTATTTTCTTTCAGATAGGCCGCACTCAGATGCCAAGCAGACAGGGGTATGGGGCGTCAAGACCCTTGTACCCCCTGCCTACACCCTTCATGTGCATGGATAACTGCATTAGGATTACATAAGAATCAAAATGAGCCTTTTTAACCTTACCTCAATCTCATGTGAATCGAATTTCCAGGACTTATTACAGTACCCAGGATTTGGAGATCCATCAATGGTAGGCCTGATTAAACAAAAGAATGTCAAAAGTATTTTTTCAAGTCAAAGGGTTTTTTAAATTCAACAACAAAAACAACTGACATTTTGATCTTGCTGGGTCAACATAATTTTCAAAATGAAATGGAAAGAGTTTGAACGAATAATTTAGAATCAATTTAAGTTCTCAAGGAAGTGCAGGGGTTTTGGGTGCTTTTGGAATAACATTCCTTATCCTCTAAAGGAATTCCCAAATCAATGTGGTCAAAATTAAAATTGCTGGGTTTCAATTGGCTAATTATTAGCTGATAAAAATCTTATTATTTGCTCCAAATGGTGGTCAAACACTGGACACCAGGTGCTGTCAACTAGAAGAATTAATTGGAAACTTGCGATTCAGCTGATAAACATTCCTTACCAGGAAATGATGCCAAGTGAAACCCAGCAACAGAAGATGCCTGTTATTGCGTGAAGTCTCAAAGCATGTGAAGATGAGGAGGATGAAAATGATGTACTAGCACTTTATGTCACGAAAAGCATGATTTTTTGATGAAAAAATGAAAAGTGGAAAACCCAGAGATAAACCATTGAATACCATGGAAGAGAACTAACGCTGAAGCAATAGGACGTTTGAATGATGGAGTCATTAACATCTACTACCAGACTCCCTTTAACACTTTCTTTTGTTCAGTTAATTATCACCCATTGTCTTACTATTCTCGATCATGAGGGAATACAAATTTAATTAAGAAAGAAAATTTACTAAGCAATATGGTAGTGGGAGTTAAATGACACCATCATGCAAACGTCCTATTCTACTGCATCACACATATACCAATGGGTTTGGGAATTAAATCAGGTTGCATGGATGAGAAACAGGACCTTTAACACTATGCTGCCTGTGCTTAATTCTTTAAACTTGATGGATAAGTGCTTGCATGAACGATATACAGTCAATGTCATTAACGTTGTCCACCAAAAAAAGACATTTACACATTTACACATTTAAACTAAAGGAAATATCATGTGTTTCATTATGTATTCTTTGCCTCGTGTGCGTCAGCCTGAACTTTAAACTTAAAATTCAACTTGTGAATCGAAAATCCAGAATGCCATGACCATTTAGTGAGGATTTAAGATGGAGAATGGTATTTCAGCATTTGTTTTATGCCAGAACGTTCGAGAAAACATGTGATATTTCTTTTAGTCTAAATGTCTAAATGACTAAATGTGTAAATGTGTAAATGTGTAAATGTGTAAATGTGTAAATGTGTAAATGTGTGAATGCATGTGTGAATGTGTGAATGTGTAAATGTGTAAATGTGTAAATGTGTGAATGTCTTTTTTTGGTGGACAACGTTAATGACATTGACTGTATATGCATTTCAAAAAACGTTGTCCAAGCCAAAACCAAAATATTCCAAGAACAGAGAATAGATGAAATGATATAATCATTTATTAATAATAATAATGATAATATTATAATAATGAAATAATAATAATGATGATAATAATGATGATGATGATAATGATAATGATAATGATAATATTATAATAACGAAATAATAATAATGATGATGATAAATAGAGGATATTACATGGGCGCACGGAGATACGAAATTTATCTTCGAGTGTTGAAAAATCTCTCACAAGTGAGCACAGCGAACGAGTGAGAGATTTTCAACACAACAAGATAAATTTCGTAATCTCCAAGCGCCCATGTAATATTCTGTTTATTATATAATTATCAATGAAAGTATGTTTTGGCTTTTTCAGGCAATTCTTTCCGTGTATTTTCGAATAGCCATCGCAATGGTGTTATTTTCACACGTGAAAATAACATGTTATTTTCACGTGTGAAAATATCAATTTTTCGAAATAGAGAAAAATATATATTTCATTGGTAATTATATAATAATGATTATTATTATTTATCATTAATTATTATTTAATTACTCACCATAGACCATGTATGGTCCAGTTTTCCACATCATTTGGAACACAGTCATTTCTGAATCTATAATCATTCACTATTCTAAAGCTTTGATCTGTCTGGGGAAGTTATTGAAAAACAAAAAAAGGCTGGATGAATGAATGAACGAATGAAAAATGAATGAATAAATGAAGGCTAGGCTCACCATCTCCTTTAGCTTAAAAAGGTATAACAGAAAACTCAATTCTTACGAGCGTCAACCCCCCCCCCTCCCGACTCCATCCCACCCCACCCAGGGAGAGTATATTACTTACTAATGAATCTGCATTTTCTTTATAATAGCACTGGGATTGTGGCCACCATTGACTAAACACAAAGTACTTCCAATCATGGGATTGCTTGGCAAACCTGAAAGAATATAGCGCAATAAATAAGGTAAAACAAATGATAGCCTACTCTAAAATATATTATAAAATAACTGTTCTAAATCTCGCATTCTGATTGGTTGGAAGCATGTGCTTTATGAGGGCACACAGCACATGTGTGCCCTTTCAGTTTTGTCATTCCTGTAATTTGTATCTCATAAAAGAAATAAAAAACTTGCTTGCTGTGCTGTGTGCAGTTATAAAGCACTTGGGGATTGGCAGAACACTCGGGAAGTGTCTAGAAGCACTCTGCTACGTGTTAGGAGAAGCACGTCACGTAGCAGAGTGCTTCTCGAGTGTTCTGCCAACCCCCACATGCTTTATGACTGCACACAACAGCTCCGCACACTTTCTATTTTTCTTTACTATTGGCAGTGGCATTTCAGCAGTGCCATGTTTTAATCAAAGAAAAAAACCATGGCAAAAGTAATAATAATAGGAAAATACTGGTTTTCTTACCCTTCTTCACCAAGGGAAATGGAAAGAACAATGGCAAATGACAACAGCAGCAGAACTAAAAAATATAGAAACATAAGAAAAGAAAACAATGTAACAAAGTAAACAGAGAAAGTAGGAAGTTTTAAAAATACAATATATTTATATTTATATGTGAAAAATTATCATGTTTTTTGGTTTTCATTCTTGCATTCATTCTTCTGAATTGAAAGTGTTTGGTGGTGTAAAAGATTAAAAATTAAATCGTAAAAGAGTGCTTAGAATTCATGGGTATTTTACATTTTGAAACAATATTTTGGAGTGTATGTACTACCCCAACTTGAAGATAACATATTTTTAGTGACCTACTTTTAATAGACGCTAAATATCATACCCCCCAGTACCCCCCACCTTTCTCAGTCTAAAAATGAAGTATGAAAGTGTACTATGACGAAAATCGCTCAAACTTGGATTCAGCTGAAACTTCCTAACAATGCTCTTTAAAGGTCCAATAATCACTGTATGAAGTGTTTTCTCGATATTCAGGACGAAAGTATGATATTTTTACGATTATTTTTTTGGAGTTTGTGACGTCATTTTCGTCATAGTAGCACTTGAACGATGACCTTCGAAAGTTCCTGGTTTCTAGTTTCATAAATAAATATTTCTTATCGATGTGATAAAGAAGCTCAAAATATCATATACAAGCTTAGATGAGAGTATGTGTATATATATGTATATATATGTATTTGTGTGTATTTGTATATATACAAGCTTACATCAATCACAGATTTGACCTGATTTTTTAGATTCTAATTTATGAATTTAAGATTTCAGCTATGTTAAATTTATAACTCAACAAAACATTAGTCGATTTCCTGTTTCTAAAGTTTGTATAAATGGCTTTTAATAGATTCTCTCACTGTAGCATTCAGAAATAATAGATTATGAATATGAAGTAATTTCAAATAATGCTTATCGCTGCAATGAGGCTGAATGAATCCAGAAAGGAAAAAGAGCATTTTTATTTCCGCGCTCAAACTTTTTTGTCACCATGCGCTTGTCTCGGGACAAAGACTCTCTGCAGAAGCTTATAAAGCAGATAATTTCCTGTAAACAAAACAAGTTAAAATGCCAATGCATGTTGTATTTACCTCTCTTTGTCTCCATCTGGAAAAAGCTCGTTGGATTTGACCACAAATAAAGCAATATGTGAACTACCTTTAGTTGGGAATCCTTAGAAGAATTTTGAAGAATAAAAGTCACATGCTTATAAATACAGATAGAACGCGATCACTTATTGGTCTATTCATTGTTTCCGGTAAAAGCTTACGTGTTATATAAAAGAAAATCTGATTCTTCATCTAAAGAACCCTAGCATGAATCTTAATACGAAACTAGGAATTATAATCTTTCTTGATAAATATTTCCAATGAAATATTTTTTCAAAGGTTTATCTGTAGTTAATAACAAACCAAGTTTGGGCTTCCTGTGTTCAAGGAATTTACTCTCAACATTGCGGGATTTTTATTCGATCAGCTGATAAAAGTCTTTTAATCTCATTACTTACCCCAAAAACAAAATTGATTCTTCGTGAAAACTTGTGATTCAGCTTATTCTGGACGGGACAGTGCTTGCACGGGACAGGAAATGACGCAAACTGAAAACCAGTTATTGGGCTTGCTGTGGAGTTTAGGTCGAGAGGGACTATGTTCTACATTCCATTCAACGGCGAAAATTTCAAAGTTTTGAGCAAAAAGCCTTAGATTTTAAAATTACTTTTTCTATTCCTAAGAATGTCTGAAGACTGGAATTTTACTGAGGATGAGATAAGGGATAAGCTAGCTGAGCTTGGATACAGGAATATTCCTAGAGAAAAGCTGAGAGAGTTTGCTGATGGTGAGTCTTTATTCCATCAATCTTTATTTTTTCAATAAGTTTACAAAACAAAGCTTACTTTATCTTAAGCTTAGATCTACATTTTCAATTTTTGAGCCTTTTATGATTTATTTGGTGACTAAAGTCCACGAATTGCTTGTAATCAACATCAAAGCAGCCATTTAAAAAGATAAATACGTATACTTCTGGATATTTTCGTTGATCAAACCTTTTATAAGCTTTCTAACCCTGACTTAATAGTTACCAGCAGCGCTGTCTAGATACAAATGTATGTCAAAACAAGAAACTGATTTTTGATGTTTTTTTTGATATTGTAGATCTACAGCAGCTTATAAAGTTTGAGTCCTCAGCTACCAATCAGCAGAGAGGTACAGCTTCATCATCAACTTTAGACACTACAGAACAGATAGATAGCTTTGTCAGTACAACAGATGAACAGACTGAGACCTCACCAGAATCAGACAAAGAGAGGCTTTATCCAAGAAGAGCAGCAGAAATAACCAGCAAGAAAGGAGTAAGTAGATCAACTTTGATCAAATTTGAGAATCCTAATATTATTATTAATTTATTAATTTCATTAATAATTTATAGTTGAGTCACATACCCTATGGTAAAGAGAACTACTTATATCCCATTAAAGAGGTTGATACACCTACATCAGACGGCACTTCAGTTGATTATGAAAGACCTAGTCATAAATTGGCCAAAAAGAGGAAAGTACTACGACGGAGAAATGGAGAGGCTAGAGTGTTTGATGAATCATTTACTTCCACAGATTCAGGTAGGGATTTATTGGGTTAGTTTCATAATAAAAAATTATCGAATGAGGTTATCAAGGTATGGCTAACTTACAGATTGAACCCTGAAACAACCTCTGGGCTGATCTAAATCAGGGCATGGCTAACTTACAGATTGAACCCTGAAACAACCTCTGGGCTGATCTAAATCAGGGCATGGCTAACTTACAGATTGAACCCTGAAACAACCTCTGGGCTGATCAAAGTCAAGGCACGGCTAACTCACAAATAGAACCCTGAAACAACCTCTGTGCTGATCTAAGTCAGGGCATGGCTAACTCACAGATAGAACCCTGAAACAACCTCTGTGCTGATCTAAGTTAGGGCATGACTAACTTACAGATTGAACCCTGAAACAACCTCTGGCTGATCTAAGTCAGGGCATGGCTAACTTACAGATTGAACCCTGAAATAACCTCTGTGCTGATCTAAGTCAGGGCATGACTAACTTACAGATCAAACCCTGAAACAACCATTGGGCTGATCTAATTCAGGGCATGGCTAACTCACAGATAGAATTGGGACTTTTTTTGCTGAGAATTTAGGAAAACTGCAGAACCCTGATAAAAAAACTTAGAGTCGTGGGAGAGCTAGACCTATCAAACTCTACTCACATGTGTGGTGCCAAGTCAAGGAATCAAACCCAAAAGCCCAGAGTTGAGAGATAATTGCTATTATCATATGACCCGTATGGCGTGAGCAGGGCTGTATGGCTTTGAGCGAGAAGTCTACAGCCCTACTCAAAACCTTCGACCGTATTGACATAATTTGCAATTTTTAAAATATCTTTTTTATTTAGGGTCATATGATAAAATGCTTATTGACTGAGTTAGATTGGGCTGTACAGGAAAATATTTGGCTCTCGCTAATATGTACGGACCTCGCTGCCCTCGGTCCGTACGGCATCACCTCAAGCCAAATATTTTCCCGTACAGCCCTCCCACTCAGTCAATAAGTACATATTGCTATACCTCTCTTGATTCCTGATTTTGTTAATACATTGGGTAGCTTTCAGTTTCATTCAATTTGATGTAATGATGCAGTATGATGTTACTACTAGATATCGTGTGTTAATACACTGTATGACCAGCTAACCACTGACCCTAGAAAACAACTTTTCAATATATATAATATATATATATATATATGTTATTTCACTCAAGGTTCAACAGGAACTGATATTTCAGAGCTTGAGCAGAGGTTGAGAGAACTTCCCTTGTGTGACCCAAAATATGACAACATATTTCAACAACCTCTCGATTACCGTCCGTGGGAGGGGCAACAAGCTGGAGGTGCATTACCATCATGTAAGTATATTACTGTACAATTATTGTATGATCTGCTGAACTGTATGGGTATTAGCAATGGACTGCTCTAAAGCCAAGATTCTTTGATGATTGTACTTCCTCCCTATTATTGAAATAATCTTATTATCTTTCACATTACGATTCAGATATCAGACCAAGAACAAGTCATCCTCATACAAGAGGAATCAAAAAGTGTGACCCAGTGAATAGGTAAAATGTTCCCAGATGTTTAGAGCGAGCAATTGTAGTATTAGGACTTCATAATGGTTCTTTATGTCATCATCCTTGGCATTGCAGCTCTTTCTACGTATGACGTGAAAAGGTTTCCGTGAAAAGCACCAACTTAATGCTATGAAGAACTAAGCACGAAAACATACACATAGAAAAAAGTTTTGAAAATATCCTTGTGTCATCGACCAGCATCGCCGTCCCCAATTCTTGCCGATGCATAAGGTCTCTCGATGGAACACATCCAAACCACATTCAGCAAATCATAGCAATAGCCAAGCATTCTCACCAATATTCCAAGTAATTGCGTAATTGAATAATTTAGTCAAAAGCTAAATTAATAATTGCTCTCAAAACCAGTTGTATAGACTCAAAAGTTTATCATTTATTGCTTTTAATACTTTGAATTACTGAAAATGAAGGTTACAGACTAAATGGTGTTGTAATTGTTGTCGACTAGGTATCGTCAGTTCAGTCGTGAATGGGAGAATAACAAGGCTCCAGGAGAAAAGAGCCACAAGTCATTACGATGGAATGTTAGGGTATGAAATCTTATCAATGAGGAGCATTATTAATATTTTTTAGCAAGATTCATATAGATATTCCTGTCTCTTCTGTCCTTTGGAGAGAAAAAACCATGCTTATTTTCACAAGGGTAGTATTTATTAGCCTGTGGTAAACAAAACCTGTAGCCCTAGGTCCATTATCAAATTTAGAAGTTAATTTTTGAGGAGGGAGTACAGTAAAACAAGAGAACCTGAAAAAATCCCTTAAACCACAAGAGGAAGCAAACTATGAACTTGACTCACATACAATGACAAATCCAAGGATTAACCCATGGTCACAGCAGCATGAGACAGTGCGTTAGCAGTGAACACCATGGGAAAGGACCCCATGTCTCCTAGAAGCAAAGTAGGGGATAGGAAATGGCAGTGTGAAAATGATATAAATCATTTAAATATATTTATATTTTGAAGTGAGGAATAATTTCAATTATTGTTCTTTTTTTCTTTTTTAAGGGACAATTATTACAGTGTGATATCTTTGAGGTAAGGCTGTTTAAAAAATCATTAGAGACCTTTTTAGCATCAGGTTTGCCATTTACCACTAGGGAACAGGTCAAGAATCATCTTGGCAAACAGAAAAACCATTTGTATCAATGAAATTCAATATAGCAGCTCTTCCATCCGCCTTGCTGAATGTCAAAATTTTGATTTAAAACGCCTGATTTTGAACTGTAGTTTGAGGTTTGCAGTACCTACTGTATAAGGAGCGTCATGCTGAAGCTCTATTATTTAAATTACAGCACTGTTTGCCATCACTGTCATATTTGCCAAAAAGTGACATACCATATTTTGTTTTTTTAGCGACCTCAACGGCGGTATGTGCCAAATAACTATGTCGTTCCCACTGACAAGAAACGGCAAAATCTACACTGGCAAGTTAGAACAAATATGGCAAGAGTTTGAATAACTCTGCTGTAAGATACAGTAGCAGCAGGGCATGGCAGAATCAACAAGGGCTGTAGGATCTTTTGTGCATACATGTGGAAGATCTAGGAAATTCCAAAGGTAGTGATGGGGGGAGTGAGGTAGGCTCGAGAAAATAGTATCACAGATATAATGTGAAAGGTAAGGTTTTTAGATGAGAATCCTTAACCAAATGGGGGAGTCCTGAACAGCCTTTTACTTTCAGAACCTATTCTATGAGCCTTTTAGCTTGGCATACAAGTTTCTCCCATTTCAGACCATGGGTTATTCCCTAGAGTACGAATTTCTTTAACATTTTGGCATGAGAAGAAGCTGGAATATGGATATAAGTAAACAAAGAATCTTATTCTCAAGAGACTGACATATGGTCTGTAATGAGAAAACATATTCAAGCTAAAAACATCTACTGTACCAGCATTCCTTGTCATTGTGTTTTCAAAAGTAAATCCTGCCTCTAAGTTTTTAAATTTTCTCCCCATTGTTATTTGAATCAAGAATTTATTTCCTTGAACCGGTATATAATTCAATTATTATTCCTCGAGTGTTTTTGATATCTTCTTCACTAAGTCAGTGTAAGTATATCAATAATTATTGTAAATAGTAAATTTGAGAATAAATTGTTTTGAAATAATAATTTACAGTTTTTTTAATACTTTGCTATGTTCTTCCTTGCGAGAACTTTACACAACCAAAGATTGCTGAAATGTAATATTATATGGGCAGACACTAACGGTGGCACTTGAAGAAAGTTAACCAATCACAGCATAGTTTGTCGCACTTGAACCAATCAGCAGCAAACAAAGTAAAATACATAGATTTTATCAACTGTGGGAATCAGAGATCGTGATCGGCCAAGGTCAATATGATACTGATTTGTACTCTTTTCTGATTCTTTATCTTGAATTTTGTTTAAGTGGTCCCAGTTTGTATGTCTGTACTGTATTACTTATCACAGGGTTCTTGCTGAGGTAACCACTTAAAATTCAAGGAGTATACAAGGACCCAAAAATGAAATTTCAAGGAGTATGTTCAGCTAAATATGCCAAGGTTTTACATGGTGGTTGCACATGGCCGACTTTCAGATTTTCTGATCTTTCTGACTAGATCTAGGTCAGAACCATGCAAGTAATGATCAAAGCAAAAATTCAAGGAGTTTAAGGAGTAGCACAAACTTGCATGAACCCTGTTATTAGCAAAGTGAACCAGTCATTTAAAAAACCATACACAAATAATGATATTCTATTTCAAATCCTTTTATTATTTACAAGTCTAGAGTAACTTTCAGAGAATGTCAACATTTCTATCCAAACTGGTTTTGTAAGATACGATTGTCTTCACAGAGTCTCTCTTCCAACCTCCTGACACCATCAAGGGAGATAATGATTTTGTGCCGCAGCAGAATACTATACACATTCACGTCTAAAATTAAAGGGCAAAAAAATACATTCATATTACCGAGCAGTTTGATTATTTCTATCTTATTTTTAGTGTTGATATCCTTTGTAATGGTGATGGTGATGAATTGTAGATAATTGATGATATGCTAATGATGACTGATGACGATGAATCATGATACATGATGATTATAAATTCTCTCAATATTTTGTTATCTCAAGCAATAGAGGTTTTGCACCATCACGTGCTCACAGCCATAATACAGCTTGGACAGCCTGTGGTTAGATGGCAGAACAATAAAATCCCTTTGCTCTCTTGCAAATTGAATTATTTTTCAAGTAAAACAATAATTGTATTGTTCCTGCCATCTAACATGGCTGCCATCATGTGATGGTAAAATATATAAAAAATATATATTGACTCCGACGAAGGACTAACGTCCGAAACATCAGTTACTATTTTCACTACGGTGTATAACTTATCATTCTACGATAACTGTTTTATTAGAAACACCGACGCAGTCCACGCTAGTGTTTACTAGCCATCATCTACATAAAAAATATATAGGTTTGTTTATCATCAATGTTATGATAATAATATTCAGAATATTTTTAATGTTATAATGTAACTAATAAGCACAGATAATAATATAAGCTGAATCTAATAAGCAATTTTGTGATGAAATTTAGCAACACAACATACTTTCACTATGGTAGACATCAACTTTTCTCAAGTCTTCTGCGGCATCAGCAAGGGTGGCATTTTTTAAACTAGTGAGAAAAAGGGTTAGGAATGATTCAATTTAACAAGACTGATAATGCTGGTGATGGTGATGATATTAATAATAATAAAATTATAGTATAATAAAGGGTAAACTTACTCACCCATCGACCAAAACTGCCGAGGTCCATCCTTGGTGTTCCAAAATGGGAATCAAATCCTAAAATAGCATGAAAAAAGCATGTTCTAATTCCATTCATTTTCTTCCATTCTTTACATTCTCAATAACAATCATAACAGCAAAGTAGCTTTTGATGGATTGTCAGAAAACACACAGTTCTCTATGACATATGGAATGACTGCTAAGTTTGCAATCTTGTGCATTGATTGACATCAAACAACAGTTTATTCTATTTTACTCCTCGATGTCAAAAAAAGTGGTTGCTATTTTTTCTGTTTCTTCTCCAGGAAATGTCAAAAAAAATCAGAAATATTGTCAATACTGTACCTTATCTTGTTCAATGTCATCAAAAGATTCTACGATGTGAAGATCACCCTACAACAGATGGTAAAGATCAATAATGAACAGAGTGGAACAGTAACACTGTACAATGTAGATGTGAAGGTTTTTGTACTAAAAGCAAGTATACTGTAGTTAGTGATAGCAGAAAGCAAACAAACTTCAATTTCATCAAATCCTAAAACAACCTCTGGGCTGATCTAAGTCAGGGCATGGCTAACTCACAGATCGAACCTGAAACAACCTCTGGGCTGATCCAAGTTAGGGCATGGCTAACTCACAGATCGAACCTGAAACAACCTCTGGGCTGATCCAAGTTAGGGCATGGCTAACTCACAGATGAAACCCTGAAACAACCTCTGGGCTGATCTAAGTCAGGGTGTGGCTAACTCACAGATCGAACCTGAAACAACCTCTGGGCTGATCTAAGTCAGGGCATGGCTAACTCACAGATCGAACCTGAAACAACCTCTGGGCTGATCTAAGTCAGGGTGTGGCTAACTCACAGATTGAACACATTTATTTGAAATAGCAGAATAGTTGGCTAAAGTAGAGGGGGTTCCATACCTGTGCATATCGAACAGACAGAGCAACACGTAGGCCCATTCGTCTGATTTTCTTTGGTAAGGCATATTCATAATCTCTGGGTTTAGGACCATGGACGACACCACCTTCAAAAGTTAGAATAAAATATGATCAATGTAAAATACTTCCTTCTACTTGACATCCGATCAGTGTTTAACACAGCTTAATAATAGTCTTTCTAATTGAAGAATGTTAGAACCTTACCTCCTCTGAATTGGGGTGCTCTTATACTTCCTTGCCTTGCTTTGCCAAGTCCTTTCTGTGGCCATGGCTTCCGTCCACCTCCCCTTACCTCACTTCGTCCTTTTACACAAGCTGTGCCCTAATGAAATGAAAACTCAAATAAGCATGCCATAACATTTTAGATAGAGCTTACTATGCTTCTCAGTTGAGTTGAGTGCCACCAAGGTTTTTTCACCAAAATGTGCATGTTGTTAGGGACATCGCTGATAATATTTATTGCTGGTGAAGTATGACCAAAATTGCTACCATTGACGGTACTAGCATTTTATATAACCGTTAGTGTCTTGAGATTGGATGAATATTCATGCAAAAATAAGTCAGTAATGTATTTTGTTCCCTTCCGTTAAAACTTTTTAAAGCATTTTTGTCAATGACAAAATATTAATACTTACAGCTCGTCGCTTTGCTCTCTGCCACACTACTACTCTATGTAAAATATCAATTCTAGAAAAAAATGATTGATTGTGGGATGAATATGGAGAGGTTTATGAGGTTGGGAATTCGTGGATGTTGAAGGAAAACTCCTGCTCTATTGCATAGCACCAGCCTGCTGAGAAAATGTCAAAAAGGTCCTCACCGAGGGTTTTCAGCAAAGACGAAGTCATTTAATTCTACGATTCCTACTGGACTGTCATCTCTAAGTGAGGTAACCCAAGACAGGACACCAGAATTTTGGTTTTCATGTTTCCTTTCAGCAATAAATTGGCAAACGGATGGAGAAAATGTATCTGGAGAATAAAACAAATTTCATTAACTCAATCTAGCTTGTCCAATACTCCTGAAATAAAAATAAAATTTCATCAACCATAAAAGTTCTCTTTGCTTTCTTGCCCAAAAATAAATGGTACATGTTACCCACCCCCACTCCCCCCCCCCCCCCCCCCCCCTAAGAAAAACTACATTTCCCTAGCCTCACTCCCTTCCAACAACAGACACATAGGATCAAAATTTCGCGCCATGTGCAACGGTAGCAAACTGTGGTGCAATCCTCAAAACAAAACTACAGTTTTCCATGAATAGGAACCATGAGGCATCTGCAAGACTTTAAAGTGAGTTATATCAGAGTTCATGGAAGTCTTACTACGCTTTTAATACGATCTCTAAAGCTCTGCATGCAATTTGCCTACCGTATTCTGGAAGTTCTTCAATGGTAGGAGCTGATGGTCGAGGTGCTGGGGCCAGTGCTACAGGACGATGAACGTATCGAACAAGAGACGCCTATCAAACAGAAAACTAAAGGTAAGAAAAACAATTCAAATAGATGTTAATTCTAACCTTTTTTTTACTTACCGCAACTCGAGTCTCTGCTTGAAGCGGAGACTTTCGACGAACAAGATGACTGAAAACCACTCTAACAGATCTTCCAAGGATATTCATTTTTAACTTGAGGATAAGTAATTATATAAACTATAGCTTAGTTTAGATAATAGGCTATACAATCAAAACGAAATAGAAAATTTTATCTATTTTTGGAAGGCGCCGTTTTAATTTTGTCCATGCTGTCTGCCATTTTGAATCCTGCGTAGGTCTCTACTGCGCATCTCTTTGAAGGAAAGCGCGCTGACTTCAACGTTCATTCCCATTCGGTTTTCGTTTTCATTTTTTCATTCCTAAATTATTTTTTAATAGTTCATTTACAGTATCAGGTATATCTGTAATATTCATTGCATATTAAGAACAATTTTTTTCTCATTTGAATGCTCTTTTTACTTTTATTAACCATCTATTAAAGTGCCTATCACCCTTCTGACAATATTCACAGTATTGATTCTACATAGGGTAAGATGTGGAATAACCCGAAAATATTTCATAGTTTGAGTGCGGCTTCTTTAAATTATAAAGGTTTTTCCATGCCATCATGCTAGTGCTGTGACGTATGAGGAGTAATCATTTAATATACCAAACATTACTGGCACAGATAAATTAAATTTGAAATACGTCATTGTTTTACCCATTGCTCTTATAGAAATTATTGCAAGCCATTTTTCACATAGAAGCCGGTGTTTCGAATTACGAGGAACAACAAACAACTATAAATGTATCCTCATACTTCACAACATTAGCATGCATATGGCATGGAAAAACCCTTATAATTTCAAGAAGCCGCACTCAAACTATGAAATATTTTCGGGTTATTCCACATCTTACCCCATGTAGAATTAACACTGAGAATATTGTCAGAAGGGTGATGGGCACTTTAAACAGACATGAGTGAGTGTTACTGTGCGAATGTTACCCTTTGATCTTTAAAATTACTTTAAAGTTTAATTAATGATAATAACAGAAGAAAATAAATCGTTTTGGTAAAATAAATCGTTTTGGTAAAGCAAAACTGAATGTGGAAACTGCAGAGGCACGAGGGAGGACGAGACGAGACGAGACGAGACGAGAGAGGACTAGTTTTATGAGCCATGAAATTTATCCGAGCCAGTAGAAAACTCCTCCGATATTAAACGCTTGATCAGCATTACCGAAAAAGGATTTTGTTTACGAGGAAATAATCACTGCAGAGGGATAGGCTTTGGTGAACCGGTGAATCAAGAGCCAAGAGGTTACACCCCGGAAATGGAACTGTGTACGACCCAAGATTTCTGAGGTGTCGACTATTGGAGAATCAGCAGACTAACTCATATATTAAATTTAACTCGCCAAACGACTCGTAGTCGACGTGCTGTTCTGATTCCGTGTTGTTAGCTGTGCCGATTCTGACAAACTTTCGAAAGTGAAAAAGGTGTAGATCACCTGATAGAATTACGTCATTGTAGGAAAAAGGAACTGACTTTTTAATCTCTCTTAACCGCTGTTATCAACTAGATGTAATATAACTTAGCTTGTGGCACAAGGCTAGAAAACCCGACCTAATATTCAGGAAAACGATATAAGGTATGTTTAAAATAAATTATCATTATTGCTAAAATAATGGAAGAAGAAAATAGTATACAGCTGTGATTTTTTTTCGGGTGCAGTGCCGGATTTGAGAGAAAAATAGTTGACTGAGGACACAAGTAAGATTCATTAATTTGCAATTACTTCAAGCGATAAAAGCAGTTCTATTCAGTAATGAAGTGGAGGATATTATTTTGAAACAAAAACCCTGTGGCTTGAGCTCGTCTTCGACTAGCTGTCTTCTTCCTCGCTGATTAAATAGTTTTATGACAATTCAACGGCGAAACGCAAAACAATTTTTTTAGAAATTAGTGACGTCACTAAGTATATACATGCCTTTCACATGACATTATACAGTTTTAATCAGTGTTAATTTGATTTCATTAAAACATTAACGCAATATAATGTAATACATATTGTTAACAAGTTTTTTTTATTTATCGCGAAAACAATTTTGAAACTGAAAACAAACAACTAGAAAGCTAGATACTTTCATTTTATGAATTCTTTTTCAGAATGAGATTATTTGCGAAGACGGTTTACTATAAATTTGTTTCCTTTTGACTTGATTAAATTCGGAAACTCGGCGAGATTTGCAAATAAATAAATTACAGCCGTCATTACCGTCGCTTGTAACCTTAGACGTACTGAATTTTCTTAATGTATAGTAACTTAATTGTTCAGAGTCAGTGTTGTCGAAAGCATCACAAACGACGAAAAATATTTCGTTTTTTTTTTAACGAATGTTTTTATTTCGAACTGAACTCAATTTAAGTCTTTTAGTCAGCCATGTAGACTAGTCGAAGATTGTAATTTTTCTTTTGGTGTGCATGTTATCCATATTGTAAAATAGTTTATGCTTGTAACGACCAATTAAAGATCCCCCGCTTTTTCTGTAATGAGATTTTCCTGCCAAGGTGTCTAAAATTAGAAATGTTTAGACAGCATGCTAAACATTGACGTCATTATGACGTCAATATGACGTCAATGCCGATATGAAATTAATTTTACCAATTTACGAAGCTTGGCAATTCCTAAATTGTCGCTTAAAAGTGTCTGAATTCTTGGGTTTCATTCACTTTTCTCATTTCGATATTCGCAGAAAACACAGACGTTTTGTTGTAGAAAATTACAGGTGTCAAAATTGTCGATAAAATACATTTGTTGAGCTAGTAAATCTTTTGGTTTTAGCAACTATTGCGAGAGAAAGTGGTATGAAATACTTTCTTTCGTCGAGTTCGTTGAATATTTGATAAGCAGTAAAAATGAATAATTCAAAGACAGGAATGAAATGTTTTTTTTTCGTTTTTATTCATGTAATGAAGGTGATAGAATCTATCAGGTATGAGAATTAAAGATAGCCACAAAATAATATCCCTAACTCCATAGGGATAAAAACACTGGTACAATTGGAGCAGAAATCAAATGAATAATACAATCGAACAAGAATAATCTCCAAGCACATAACTACAAACTCACAATTGATTCTGTCGCAACGTCAATTATTTGAAAGAATATTTTTCTATATATTTCAGTGGAATTTACAGTGAATGTAACTGTTTTTATTCAACATTAGTAAATAGAGTTACATAAATAAACCAAATTTTTTTGACACTTATTCGAAGAATGGTACAGTTTTAAGGTATTAATTAATATGCAAGTGAGGACTTTCCTCGGAATGTAGGTTCACAAGATTTTACTAAAGCTTAAAATAACCCATGTTTTACATGACTAACAGAGTAGGTTCTGAATGAGTGGGAAGCCCATGCTGTGTCATATCCAACGACTGTGATTGGATGATATCATTTTTCTCGTCATCTGATTGGTTCAGATCGGAAGCCATTCGATAGACATGGTACCATAGATTCGGCTTCCCACTCTCATGAACAAAATCTGTACTTTAAATAGCATAACGTAAGGCCCGGCTTGAGGGCGCGACATTAATGACGGTACAAAATATGAATATTTATGTAGTCTACCAGGAATTACACAGGAGACTTATTCATCTCGGGGTTTGCTATCTTATTCCTCAGATGATACTTTGTCAGATCTGACTTTTCCCTCATTTGCATTTCGAATTCTCAGTGAGTGTGTCGATGTAGCTCAGTCGATGGTAACAGCGGCCTTTATCCACAGAATTCAGCCTAAACTTGGTGGTAAGTAAGAACTACATTATTTTCAATTGATAAAAGTGCAAAAATATTTTTAAAAGTGATTGAAAAGTAAGATGTGATAATTTTCAAAAATTTCTTGCGCAAACACGAACTGTCGCGGTTGATATTGATTTATCAAACCATGTTCAAAATTTATGTTTGATGAATTTAATAATTTTTACTCCCAAAAAGGTTAAAGTTCGAGCACATATATTTTACTTTTCTATTTATAGACATTATTTAGCAGACGCTTGAATTCGCGGGTGGCATTAATGCAGAAAAAGGATTCTGGAGTTAATTTCAGTGAAGTTTTAAAATATTTTTTGATAATTTTTTTTAAAAAATTGGACCAGAATAACTCGGTATCGTACAAAATTGTTCTGGTGGCTCTTATGACAACGGAAAAGATATCTTTAGAATTACGTCTTGCATTCTTCTTTGTGCTATAAATACCGTTATTGGCATCCATTGTCACGTGACAGCTCAGATAGTGAAATAAGACCTAAGATAATCAATTTGAATTTGTATATAAAATTGATATCACGCGCGGAGAGGGGCCGGTGGGGTAGGAAAGGCAAGCAGAGAGTAATAGATGGTGTAGCAATTTTGGATCCTGTGTGAGCCTTATTTTTTCGCGCGCTTTTAAGTGGTCAACGCAAGTATGGAGAAGAAGTAAAGGAATCTGGGTGACGGAAGGAACTGTAACCGGGAAACCTTTTGATCAGTTTCGGAACAACCGGAAACCCTTTTTGGTTTTAGAGATCCCAATCGTTAATCCGAATTTTTTTCTTGCTTCTCAAATGCAGAAATATGAACCACACTTAACTAGAAGGTGTTGGGGTCGAAGAGTGAGGAGTGCCTAAATTAATGAGGAAAGCGAAAAATGAAATGAGAAAATGAGAAAGTTAATAAACATGTCACTCATTTTCATTAAAGTAAATTCATGACAAATCAACCCGAGAATAAATCATTATTCTCCCGAAATTTGAACCACAATAAAATAATACCAGAGTACCAAAAAATGTCAGAATACCAAAAAAGGAGTCTAAATAAACAGGAACCTTGGAGTTGGATCTAAACTACTACTAAGTTCCGCACAGCTGCTTGTGCTGGTAGCCGGAAATCTTTATTAATGTAGCAGGGGCGTTTCGAGGAGTGGACGAGGAAGCGAAAGCCTACTTCCCCCAAAAAAAGTTTGAATAAACATCGTAAACTTCACCTTTTTTACGATTTGTTGGGCTACCTGTGGATTAAGGGAAAATTTACGCGCCAAAACGCGCGTGCTCGCCCCTCTGACTGTAGAATCTATCAAACCAACAGTACATACTACTAATAGCTTAAAAATTAAGGAAGTCTTAGATGGTACCAGATGAGTTTTGTTGGAGATTGTCCCACGCTTTTTTTGGTGGTTTATGAATATTCTACCAACGCCTACATTAGTGAAGTGATCGCATTTCAAATACTCTCGACCTTTGGATCAGTTTTCACTTTATTTTGGCCAGAACGTTGATTGGCTGAATTACAAGTGATTTTATGCGATGAAGGTACACACAAAGATAAAGTTCAGAGGATTGGATGGCTGCGCGCTCTTTTTGCAAGTGTGTTGCCGTGATTACGGTAGTAATGACGTCATGCAAATCACATGACTTATCTTTTTCTCTGAACAGTGAACATTCTGTACTACTTTCAATAATATTTCCCTTTTTTAAAACTTTACTGCTAGAGTACGTGCTCTTAATTTTCTCTTTCCATAAGTTGATTGAGAAAATAACATTAATAAATGAATGAATAAAGAATAGAAATAAAAAGACAGCTCAAAGAAACCGAATATCTTAAAAAATTCAAGAACAGCTCTGCAATGTATGATTGAGCCTACATTACTCATTTTTCCAATTTCGTTGTCGTTGTTGTAAAACCGATTTGAAAATTTTGATTACGAATTATTAAGTATAATAAATAACCCTTTAAGAAGTCGATTTTTGTTCATATTACTATAACATTTATAAACTGCTTTTGCAATTATTCAATGCCTCTTGCATTTTTTTCCGCCCCTATTTAGTTTCTTTTTTTGTGTGTGTGTGACAACCATGGACAAGGGCTACCCATTACGCAGTATAATGCTTTAATAGACGATTTCAAGCAAGATTATCATCATCACTATTTTCTTTCCTCTTATCAGATCTAATATATTTGAAAATCTTAATATAGATGTCAGCTGGTCCGAGTTATTTAAGAATTTTGTGAATATAAGTTAAGTAATTTGAGAGCTAACGACTTCCTATGATACAAAGACGCCTAAAGCCATCATGACAGTTTTGCTTTCAACTTTAGTCTCCCACGCAAAAACATGAAACAAGTACACCTAGTCAATGACCATTATAATACGTGTGGTAATGATGACACTGATACGATTACTCGAATAAATATAAGGTTGGAGTCATTTGGAAATAAAAGCATTTAGAGATCATAATGTGAATTATATAGGGAAAGCATAAATTCGACCGAGTCATAGTCATTCAAATCTACTTTTGCAAAAAGGTTATATTGTTGTTCAGGATTTTCCCCCATTTTACATTTTACCGCAAGATTCGATCCCTTACCGAAGGACCCTTGAACCGTGAACACTTACTGAACTTCCTCATAGTATTGTTTCAAACCCTGTAAAGTAAGACATTGAGTTCAAGTATCAAAATAAGATGATTAACAGTATGTATTTTAAAAAAGGGACAAAAAAACAACAAAAAAACTCAAAGGGTTCGCGTTTCGAGTGTCCTCACTGTAAATACTCTCACAACGGTATCTTACGTTAACTTACCACAGACAAATATGAAAGCATAAGTGTTTTAAGGGGATTTTCTTATATTCAAAGTGTTTATGAGACAGATCCCCTGAATTTACTTCCGAAAATAATCTACATTTTATCATTTTTCTGCGTTTATGAAAAATGTTTTTGTCACAAATGGACCCCAATGTTTCTCAGTAAAGAAATCTATTTCTTTTCTTTTCTATCAATAATTCTCCCGCAGAGGAGGGAAGTTACTTCTTCGCCATTAGGTGTTTTTGCAGGCTACAAAGTAGTGGGCAGGCATTGACGTAATTATCTCTCTGGAGAAATTGTACAGGCTGGCGTGAAATGCCGGTAAAATACTAAATAGGAGGCGGAACAATAGCTAATGACGAAATTATTTCGAATCGAGTCAATGCACGAATTACTCTTTCGGCCAGTAGGATTTGAGTGGTGGTTTTGCCTGCTGTAAGATAAAAACTCGTCAGTATAGCTCAGTGATGGTTACTAGTCATACACTCAACAGTACTTAAAATGCTCGTGTTGAGTTAACAAGAGTAAGAGGTTGCTGTTTATGATGCAAATCAGTCGAGAACTTTATTGCCATTGAACACGACTGGAATTTATACTCAATCCTTGATTGATTTAATTATCAAAACAAAACAAAAACAGAGCTTAAAGTGGAAAGTATAAGGTATGTTTGGGAATTGACATTGACGTCTTTTAGGTTTTATTTATTTATTTATTTAATAATTTATTTATAGTACGTTGTTTTCTAAACTATGAAATTTCTAAAAAAATATATAAATAAAATAATGGAGCTCGAGTATGTCATGATCATCATATCATGACCAAGAATCTGTTTTGACAGAATCAGACATTTCAACGGCTTGTTTTGAATTGGTTTTTTACTGCCGCCATTCAGCAATATAAAATGTACCGCCTGATTTTTTTTGATTGACGGCAGCCAAAAATCGAATTTCAGCGTACACCTCGCAACTAATACAAAGTTCGCAGAATATCGAAAACCGCAGTAAAAGTCAGACAATAATATGCGTAAAACATACGTAAGTGGCAAGGGAAAGTCGTGGACGTTTTAGGATTTTTTAGCGCACGTTACAATGGGAAGCCATTCCAGAATTACCGGTTACGTGATGCATGTGAGCCCACAATATTTAACCCACTTGAATTATTGATGAATAATGGACCTTCGTAATATCTTCCTCTTCTTCAGTCGTTTCATCTAAGGCTCGTAATTTACCTATTACACATGTTCTTATTTGATATCCGAGCCCATCCCACACGGCTTACCGCCTCATCTATCTATATCTAACTCAGTGAGTAAATAAGGTCAAATTCGACTCTACAAACTCCACAATCTCGTACCCAGAGCCCTTATTTCTTACTGCGCATGCTCGACGAAATAATTATTTCGTCGAGCATGCGCAGTAAGAAATAAGGGCTCTGGGTACGAGATTGCAAACTCCATAAAATAATTCAAAAAAAACAAACAAAACATCGAAAATAAAAGGAAAAAAAGTAGTTTTAGCAACAAGCGTAGAGTGCACGCACTAAAACCGTGAACATTAAATAGTACTAATTAGTACTATTTCATACAGAATCCTTTGTTTTCTATTGTTTAATTATCACTATTTAGTGCTAAAAATTAGTATTTGTTTCACGGATTTAGTGTGAGCACTCTATAAGATTCCTAAAGACTATCTTACTGATGCGTAGACTAATAACGCTATTTGGAATCAAAGAAAATTAACTCTCGATAGGTAGCATTGAATAGGTTTTCAAGTACTCAGCATCAACATGGTTTTCCATCATCGTAGCTTTGCACTGATTCATGATAATTTTGAGGTCGTTACAATAACAATTTTAGTGGTAATGAGAACTTATTTTAATGCCAATTGAAATGGAATGGTCTGTAATAATGGTGGTGGCAATGGTGATGGTGGTGGCAATGGTGATGGCAATGGTGATGGTGATGGTGATGGTGATGGTGATGGTGATGGTGATGGTGATGGTGATGGTGATGGTGATGGTGATGGTGATGGTGATGGTGATGGTGATGGTGATGGTGATGGCAATGGTTTGTGGTGGTGGCAATGGTGGTGGTAATGGTAGTAGTACAATTAAGAAAACGAAACTTTGAAGATTTTAACATAGTTCAGTCTGTTCCAGTCAGTTTGCTTAAACTCTAAAACCCATGTGCACATTAATTTATCTGCAGTTTTCTAGAACGGAATGCAAAGGACTTATTTAAATATGGTTGATTCACGATATGAATTGCCGTTTCGGTCGTAAAGGGGTCAGATGCATTAATCTAATTTTTTTGGACCTCATTTTCTTACGTACAGTGAAATAAGCTGAGGCCGTGGTAGACAGTTCAGTTCCCCTATTTGCAAATTAATTCCTAAGTGCTCTAGCATTTCGACTTTCATATTTCAAAATAAAACCACGAGGTCTAGGTAGATACGCCTCTACATTAGAACGTCGGTCGCCGGCCATGAGAGGAAGGGAACTCTGACACTGAGATGACCGTTCCATGTGTCAGCAAAAGCTATTAACCAAGGCAATAACTAGGAAAATAAATGACACACATCATACGAATAAACCTATTTTGTCAGGGATAGACAAAGCTGAATAAATATGGTACTAATTTGAAGTTTTTTGCTTCCTTTTGGCTAGAAACGCCATATTTTCCCCTGAAAATTGATTGTCTTGGGCACCGCTTCAATGAGCATGCGCACGCCCAACGTCGACAAAATAATTTTAGCTTGACATAATTGCACAAATAATTTAAGCAGTTACTCCTTAATTCAGTGTTAACTCAAAAGAGCTAGAACGCATAAAATAGAGAGATGGGGGAGGGGGGCTAGAGAGAGAGAGATAGAGATCAGATCACTTAATAAAAAATCTCATGCTGTTGTACCTGCAATCTGGCACGTTGACGTGGAAAGCTTTTGTTAATTCCTGGAATGTGTTATAACGTTATTGAAACCTTTTGTTGTGTTACGGGTGCATTTACTTAGTGCGCCAGACCAATGGAAAGCAGCCCTAGCACGAAAGCACCTTTTTTTCTTTATGGTTTAATCAACCCTGTTTCGGTCACGAGAAGAATTTACAGCTAGAAAAAGTGGTTTTTTAGTGCCTGTAAAATATTAACAATTAAATATTTAAAATTCTTTAATAGAGGTAATAAAAGCGACCATTTCTAAAATGTGTAAACGCCCCTCGTAATCTTAATAATTACAAGAAATTATTGAACAGGTAAAATTATCGTTAGTAATAACTTACTATATGCAAACCGAAACACTGATTTCGTCGTTTTTTTTTTTTTAATTTTCTTAGCCTTTAAGCCTATATAAGTACGACTCTAGAATCTTTTACAATCATTAGACATTTTTTTTTTTAATTTGAGGATTTCTTTTTCGATAGTCTGTTAGGAAAACAATATTGGGGAGGAAAAGAGTTTGGGTGTTATTTGCATCCTGCGGCGTGAGGCCGATCTTCATGACGTCAACTGAAAGAGTGATCTCATTCAAAAACTTCAGTACGTGCTTCGGAGTAGCTTGTTTATATTTTGATAGAGGTCGGCTGACGAATACAAACCATGTTTAGCAAAACCTTCCTACCTGTTTCTTTGAAGTAGAAAACACGCAGGGAAAATATGAAAGCTTGCCACCATGACAAATAGTTTTTTGATCTGGGCGATTCCTTTTCGGTTTCCTTGGAAGGTAATTTATTAAACGCAATTAGGTCTGTCTTTAGAACCGTTCAAAAAAGATTCGTTTCTCAAAAACGTGTGAAAATAACAGTTCATTGTTAATTGTTTACAGTAATATTTTAACTAAATATAAATAGATTTAATCGTTACGACTGTTCAAACATTATAGTTAGCTATGTTAACCTACTAATGATTTTATTAATAAGATACTTAAACAAACCTTGCTTTTTTACTTCGGTAATTTTTGATAATAGGAACTATATTTGATATATAAGATGAATAAATATCAGACTTGCCATTGAAGTTTACGTGTCCCAAAAACAATATGAAACTGAATACTTTGCGGTTTAGTATTTCGTAAATATCTGATATAAAACTGAAATTATCGTCTTGCAAAAACACGTAAATATCACCTATGAATAAATGCTTTTCTTTTGAAATCTGAGCACTTTATTAGATTCGTTTATATGAGGATGCATTTGGGATTTGATTTTCTGAGATTTAAATGAAAGAAAACCCCACTCCTCTGCAAGCACTTCACTTAGTCCAGCCCACGCATATAAAGCGAGTATACAAAGAAAAAAACTAATTCTTCATCGCTTAAGGCAAAATCTGGCTATTTTGGTATGGAATAATGAATACGAATTTATTTTAATAATGATCAATAGAATAGAAAGAAAACAGTGAAATATAGCCGTTGTTGCGAAGCTATAGAACGTATATTTTTGTACGAATTTATTTTCTTTTAAAAATAAAGTACAAATTTGGTAACTCAGTTTAAATTCGTATGCGCAGTATTCAACATTCATAAAGCAGCTCTTAATTACAATTATTCAATAAATAAATATAACAAAAATAAGAATATTTTTTCAATATTGAATCTGTTGTCCCAACAATAGTCGCCTCGTGGGATTGTTAACGGCACGGATCACGTGACAATTCGATCTTGCATGACGTCATTGAAGGGCTGTCATTGGTCGATTCATTTGGTTAAAGAAAGGTTCGACAAGCCGTGCATATTTTGTAGCATTTGCCGTCAGGCGATGGACTTTCTTGTCGAAAATTGTGTGAAAAATCAAGCCGAAATGCCCTGAACTGACATTGTAGACACTGCTAGGTCATGTTGAAAGGTGCTTCTATCCCAGAGAGGCTTTTATGGGGACGAATGTGAGCAAACTAGAAGGCAGATTCGCGAGGAACATTAGTATATAGGTGAGCGGGACACATTCATGCATTGAGTTCGACAAGTTTCCGTCTTGAAAAACTCTAAAAATTCCAGTTTTGTTAAAGTTTGGAATAAGTAATGCTTGGGTGAAAGCTCATATGGTTATAATTCAACCACAAACTTGTGAATGGGCCTGTTTTGGGGTGTTAAAGTCGTTAAGAACTGCTTGTGTTTTTGTTCTGTCGACCGTCGGCTATTGCTTTTGACTCAAGTTCCGCTTGCTTTGACACTCAAACTTTCGAATACTACATTCAAAACACCACTGCAAAACTCCTAAAAATTATCCTCCACAGCTATTCTACTCCCTATTAACTAATACGAAGATGATTGCAGGTGATTTATTTGTTGACGCAGTATTTTCCAAATGCAAAGACTTGTCTATATAGTTAATGTTATTTTGCTTTCTTCTTTGCCATGGTTGTACGTAAAGAACAGAAGAATCTCGAATACCCGCTCTTTCTATTCCATTTTTAGCTCTATTACGTCCTCGTCTGGGTTATTCTAGAGCCGAGCTTTGTTTATTAACAGTGTGTGGTTTTCTAATAGAGCTTTTCTTCCTAATTTTTCGTCAATGCATCGGGAATAAAGCACTGGTTCATTTGCTTCGAGTCGACTTTATATTACTCCGAACTCAAAACGTCATCGAATTTTACAGCGAAAATAGAACTAAACTCGTAAACACCTCGATATATTATTGATAAAACAAGTTCCACAAGCTTATTCGAAACACGTGGGGATAAGACGAGCAAATTATTCCTTCAAACATCTGATTGGAAACTCTAAGGGATTTGAGTGTATACCCAATGTTTTGTTCCTACACGTGCTCTTAATAACACTATTTATTTTACTTTTTTTTCTTTTTTTTTCCCTCCTTCAGGTAGAATTTCTCCTTAAGAGATATGAAGCCTGCACACACACAATTTAGGGACCAAGTGAGTGCTTTGGTGAACTGGTTTTCCAATTGGAATGAGTGTGAACAAACTATAGCTCTTTACACTCTGTTAAAAAGAATTTCAAATACACAAGCAAGGTTTTTGTCTTTAATCTTGGAGCACACATTTCGGGACGACCCTGTCGAGATCCAACTCCTCCAAAAAGAAGCTAATGACAAAGGTAAATAACCTATTGTGTTTTTGTTGTTGTAAATTATTTGTTTTGTTTATAGGTGTTGGTGTGGTGTGTGGGTGAGTGAGTGGTCAAATTTCTGGACACACACCCACTGTCGTCCACACACCCCCATATCATTTGCATAAAAACAATAGATGTCCACCAGACATTACTCACCTGTACCTGTCCCCAGACTGATTTTCAACCAACAAACACATGTTGCTTTGTTCTTCTTCGTTAAAGCTGTTGTTGTTGCTGCTGTAATTTACTGGATAAGTCTTGAAAAATTTATTATAGCAAAAAAAATCCCAAACTTATCAGGGGGTCCAATGCAATTCCTGTTTCAACCTGCATCTCTGCAATATTGTATGCACTAATAATGGTTAGAGATATCAAGTTATTCCATGAATCAATCATAATTCAATAAATTAATTTAACACTAGTCTAGTTATTAAGCCAAAATGTATTTTCATTTGGATGTGTTTGTGACAAGTTCTAAGCTTGCCTATAAGAGTACTATTGTATATGAGAACCACCATAAGCTTATTAAGAGGCTTACACAATAGGTTTATTCTCTAAGATCAGAGGTGTTATCAATGAAAAGCTAGAAATGATTATACAATTTGGTATATAAAAACAAAAATGGATAAGATACCTGAATAAACTGAAGACCATGGATTAAAAGGGCTATTTGTTACTGACATTTCATATGTTAAATTTTCGTTAAACGAGTAACATAATATTAAGTAAACCATACCATAATGTCACCTACACAAGCACTAATGTGTAGTATATGATTAATGTGAAAAATATGAACCACCAGCATTACTAAGTATTTGCTAAAACTAATATAATATTGTCATAGCTCAGAAATTGTACATTTTCTCTTTATCTCAATACCCTTCTTATTCCCATTTGTTCAGTACATATTATTAGTCTTGTCGACACAAGATTTCATAAATTGTTAACTTTAGCAAGACATTAATCCCACAGGCTTTTTCAATTGTTTACACAAGGCCAAAGTGGTTGACTTTTTTTTTTCACTCCTATGCTTAGAGCTGTCACCTTTGATTCCTTCTGGCAGATACATCCCACACTTTGTGATATCAGCAGTTAAATTTCCCTTAAATTGCAACTCCAAACAATAAAAAATACAATTTTTTGGAGTAATTTTTGATTAAATCACTGAGGTAATTAGAATTCTTTATGATACCTAACATTATAATATTATATTGCTATATATACCCTTTGGTGTTATATTCAAGAGTATTATTAACTGACATATTTTGTTAGGATTATATGCACATTTAATGTAATTGTTTAACATTTTAGTAATTGCTGTTAACTGTGATGAACCAAAATATGTACATTTTCTATAGACTGGGCTGAGTTTTCATCTTGCCTTGAATTAAAGTAATACATTATTATTGATAAAATGTGAAAATTTGACATGAAATTTCGTGTAAAAACATAAGTTGAAGGCATTTTTTGCCTCCAGCAAAGGTTTTTTTTTTTACAAAATTGACAATTGTGAACTTATTTCCTTCAAACTTCATAGTTTTAGCTATTTTAACATGCCCTTCCCAGCCATGGTAATAATCTTTGTTTTAAATACCTGATAAAAGCTTATTTCCCTGTAACTAAAAATACATAACCAAAACAAGATAGAGGAAACATGCTTAATCGTCTGAATCTAAGATAATATTTAAAGATTTAAGTAAATCAAAATGCAGGGAAATCCCTTATCTACAATGGAAATCATTCATGCATATTGATTTGATTAATGAGTTTACTTAATCCCTGGTTTGAATTTCACAGGAAATATATTCCGGCAAAATGAAAGTTACTTTCTTACATTATGGGCTTTTAATTTCCTGTAAACCAAAAAGTGCTCAGAATCTGTCATATTTTTATTAATTACATTATGAATAGACCTCCTCTGCTCAGGCGCAATGTTTTCCCATTTCAGACCACATGTCATTCCCCTTCGTTTAACGTTTGCATTCAGTTGCACATGAGAAGACACATGAATATGGATACAAGTCAAACAAAGAATCTTATTCTCAAGGGAATGACACGTGGTCTGTAATGGATGATTATTACACCTGAGCCAAGGAGCTCAATTGTCTCAGTAATCTGATGCTCTGTTGTCTAATACAACAGTGAATGAAAACAAGCATGGTTTGAATGTCCCATGTTTTGACTGCGATGTTGCCATGTCCGAGCATTTTGAAGTAGTAATCTTGTGTGCTGTAACCAGCTCAAGGAATGCAGTCATATTCTTCCATTACAGTACCATGTGCAGTGCTGTTTCACAGTCAATGAAACTCTACTCTGTAGAATAAGGGCAGGATTTTATCTTTCGTTGGCCAACTTGCACACGTTTTATGATACCTCAGTTTTGTAATGACATCATTTCTAAGTCACTTTTTCAGATCAGCTGGTTTGTGATACACCTTTGTTCTACAGTTCCTAACACATTTTTATTCGGGCTTTAGTCCAACCAAATCTCTGGTTTATCATAAATACTGTGTCCTTATTGGTTATGTTACTCTTAGTCTATCATCGATAATAGTGAGATAAACAAATAGGAACAATGTGTCATTTGGCTCATACTTTGCTGAATTTCTGGGAAAATCTCCTAAAGATGCATTTACTGACTGTCGGTCAGCTCTGTTTTCTTTTCTTGGATTTTGTCCCATCAGTTACTGGCTTCATTGTGACTTCAGGTCTGTGAAGTATTATTTATCAGTATACAGCCAGTCATTTTTTTGTAGTTTAAAAATAAACAACCATTTGGAGAAAATAGAGAAATAATAACACTTAAGTAAGAAGGAGAGATGTAAAACCAAACCCCTTTTTCAAGATATCCTTTGCTTGTCGCACACAAAGGTTTCCTTGTGAGGCTAGGTGCATAATCCTAACTGATTTGTGGCAGGAGAATAGAATAAATAAAATTGAGCACAATGCCTTGTACTGAAACCTCTGTCTGTAACAAGCAAAGCACATCTTAGAAGTGGGCAATGCATGTCTTATTTTGTTGTTCACCTTAGTATTTCTATAAACCAGGTTGATGGGTTATTGAAATTTTTTATGCATTTGAAAACAAAAGATGTTTAGAGTGAAGGACACCTTAGTTTAGATAATTAGATTTCTGGTTTACTCTGTAAAAAATACAATTGGTTTTGCTTCCCTCCAAGAAGTATTTATACAGGATCATGTCAAATTAAAAGCTTATGAAAAGAGTATCAAAACATCAAGTAGCTTCAAGATACCTGAAGGTGTTATTAATGACAATGTATAGTAGAATTTTGAGTGTTATTATGGTGACTTTTTTAACCGTATTTGTATTATATAAACAATACAGGGTATTACTTGGCCTTACAGTGATACTGTTTTTATCTTTGAGTGTATGACCATTTTGTGCTATATAAATAAAAAAAAAGCATCATAGTTGCTTTTCTCTTGGATTGATGTTTGTGCCACAATGCAAGAGCCATTGCCTGAAAGAATTATTGCCTTTGTAAAGAGGATATCTTCGCATCAACAACACCTTTGTACCTACAGCAGCAATTTAAGTTTAATCACACTTTGCTCCCCAGCTTGATTAGCTTTTTAGCTATTCTGGGAATCAAATTACCCTCTATTTAGTACTCTAACCTTGTAACTCCTTATCTTTATTTATCTGATGGTAATAAATTCTGATTACTGTTCTGATTACTGGTGTTATAGTCTGTCATGTTATTTGTGCAGCACAAAAAAGCCATTGGATGCTTGTAACACCTGAAAAATTTGTGGATATTTTCTAAGAGTAGGAAGACCAGCCAGACCAGGCTGACCCTCGCTGTAGTCTCTGACAAGGAGCTTAGGAGTTTTAAAAATGTTATCCACATTAATTTGGAATATTAAGGTGTGTGATTACAGCCTTTTCATTCATGTTGGCATAGTTACACTATTTTGTTGACATCCAACCTAACTCATTGATATTATCAAGGGATATATATGAGTTCACAACATCAATAACTTTAGTTTTGCCTTCATTTTTTTTTTTTTTTTTTTTTTTTTTTTTTCACCAGGAGATCCTTAGATCCTATTCTTAAGACTATCATCTCAAATTTCATTTTTTTAAAATACATTATTGATGAGTACCCATTGTTTAAGGTGCTGCTTGCTTCCTGCCTCTACCAGGAATTTGCCAGACTTAAGTAAAGCTTTCTTGTGGTAGTCTCGTAATGTCTGTGCTCTAATGGAATATTCCCTTGTTGTCTGGCCGGAGCAATTCAGATTTCCCACACCCTGCAGATATGGATCTTGATCATCAATGTTGATAAAAATATTAATGAAGTCAACTAAATTTTTACAATCAAAATGTATTTACCATATACCCATATATATAGGGCCATAAGGGAGAGTACAGTTTTCTGTAATTACGGTTCCCTCTTTAAATAAAGTATTACTACCCTGTTGCTTAATAGATTTCTCCTAAAAAAATCCACTTTTGTTATGTCTATCTTGATTCAAAATATGAATCAAGTCTCATTCTAAAAGCTAAAGGCAATTAAATTGTTGCAGCCAAAATGTATATTCCATATACACTGTTGGTTAGACTTCTCCTAAAATGGTTCATTTTTGTTTTGTCTATCTTGATTTTAAATGCGAATCCAGGCTAATATAATTTTACATGTTTTAAAACCTGTTCTTTGTGTTGTAAACCATGTGGTTTTGATAGTTGTCTAACCTTAAACAAAGGAATACGACGTCGCCATTGTCTATACTTTGATTTCGTGTATATATTTATGCATACAAAACTGTTGTCTGCTCTGTCATTGATGTTATTACTTAGTATAGCAATCAACATTTAAAGCTAGTTTTGAAAATTAAAATTCAAGCCATCTTTAATATTTTGGTAATATGTACTGAAATGAACTGTAAGTACTTTTGGTCTTTGCTCATGATATAGGTTTGAAAATAAATTAGAGTGCAAACAATTAATCCGTGAAACACTAATTACTAAATAGTACAAAATAGTGCTAATTAAACGATAGAAAACAATGGAATTTGCATGAAATTTTGCTATTTAATATTACTAAAGTTTCACAGTTATATTGTTGGCACTATTATTGTACATCTATTTAGTATATCTTTAGTTTAATAATCAAAAGGTTAGCCAAATTAAATTGCTTGGCTTCAATCAGCTGATAAAAGTTTTTGAACCTCATTATCTGCTCGTCAATGGTAGTCAAACCCTGACCACCATGTGCTGTCTACCAAAAAAAATACTATTAAAAACTTGTAATTCAGCATAAACATTCTGTACAAGACAGGAAATGATGTTAGCATCACCATCAGAAGCAACATACACAGACTCAGTAGCACACTGCTCATTAACAGAGCTTGTCTTTTTTAACACCTAGGTTATTAAAGAGTTATTAATTGAGTCTGTGTGTGTGTTGATTTTGATTCTGACACTTGTGCAAACCAGGCTTTAATCTTTACCAACCATTTGTTTTATTGTTTCAGAATTTCTAAAGAACCTGTGCAAAGAGAGTAAAGTTGTTGCTGTGCAACAACTTCTAGCTCATCTACCCCTGCTGGCACCAGGGAACGACGAGGCACGCTATGAATACCTCCAATTATTACCAAAAATCTTGACGCATTCAGTCCAAAACTCTGTCCACCAAGATGAGTGTATGCAACTGTTATCCTTAGCTCTTGTCCATCCTGCTTTTCCACCGGAAGAGAGAAACTCTTTACTGTGCTGGCTCAGTCACTTGGAAAAGGCGCTGGGGATCAAGGAAAGACAAAACTCTGGGCCACCCAGGCTGCAAACAACCGACAGCACAGAACATGAAAAGAACTTGGTGCGACATAATTACATGCAAGGGAGGATGAATGGGTGGAGAAATCAGCAGCTGGTCCACAGGGATTCTGGGATTGGAACTTCATTTGATCAGTCCACGTTTGGGAGTTATGGTAGTATGGGGTCATCTCTCTCGTCGATGATGAAGAAAAGCAGGTCAAACTCCCTCACCCCTCCCCCGCCAGTCGAGGAACAAGATTCAGTGCTGGTGGAAGACTTTCCTGAATGTCTTCAGGTTGAGACCCGTCCGGGCAGGTCCCAGTCGTTTCCAGTGGATCCTCAAAATTTTAATCACCAGCTGTCCCCCCAGTCATCCACTGAAAGTGAACAAGATGACCCCAATATAAGACTGAGAGGAACTAGTTTCAATGAGGAAGCAAAGCCAGGAATGAGGGGTATGTTTGTATTAATTTGTACCAGTAGTTCACTCACTTCTCACCTCTGGGGTCTCGAGTTCGATTCCTGGATTCTGCATCACACACAAGTGGAGTTTTTCCAAGTCTCTTACCTCTGGGGTCTCTGGTGGGATTCTTGGACTCAATATCACATATGAGCAGACATTGTTAGGTCTCTCTCTCCCTTGAGTCAAGAGTTTTTTTTTTTATGGTACCCTGTTTTATCAGAGAACAGAACAGAGCTAAGCCTTTTCTATTTGTTAAACATAAACTTAATACCCAAAAGGTCTACCTCAAGTAAATTCATAAAACGTATAGTAATTTTTTTCTAACACGGGTTATTTTATGTTGATAGATGTACCAGGATGGCTAAAGACTTTAAGACTTCACAAGTATGGAAGTTTGTTCTCTCAGCTGTCTTACGAAGAAATGCTGGATTTAGACGAGAATCATTTAGAAGCTAAAGGAGTCACCAAAGGAGCAAGAAACAAAATACTGCTGAGTATTAAAAAACTAAAAGAAAGATGTGAAACACTCCAAAAACTAGAAAAGGTAAATAACACCCAGACCAGACCTGCGTGTCCTCTGGCCTGCAGCAAAGAACAAGGGCTCTGGCATAATCCATTTTTGGGCTTATGCTCAATTTTGCTAAAGCAAAATATAATCAGTAAAAATCATGCTTTTAAACAGAGTTCTGTTGTTTAATTCCATTAAAAATAAATGTTTATTGAATAAATCCAAAACTTTTTTTTGAAATTTTGGCAAATTGTCGAATGTATGCGCTGTTATACCTGAAGTCCAAGTAAAGAAATCCTGATGTCCAAAAATGAATTATGACAGAGCCCTTGTTCTTTACTACGGGCCAGAAGAAATGCATGCTCTGGGTATGAGATTGGTGTCTGTTATCTTATTAAAGATAAATTGCATCATCACGACGTCAAGTAGTGAAATAGTATGTCCCATGCTTTCCTCTACCAAGTATTTGACTTCCTTTCACACTGAAAGAAACGCAGCTATGTATATTTCACTTATGCACTTGTGTATATTTCAATCTTATAATTATGACCTTGACACTGTTCCTGATAATTGTTTTAACTTTACTTAAATATAAAATTTATGAGTTCTATTTCTTACTTTAACAGGAAGTACTTCAAACTGGCAAACTACAGAATGTGTTAACAGAGTTACGGAATATTGTAAATACTCCAATAAAACCTTTCAACCCACCTCCTGGGATACCAACAACTATGGCTGGCGGCTCTGATGTGGCTGGAGCAGTGATAGACCAACAAGGGGCTACTGTGAACCTCCCACCACACCCAGAAGATCTGCCGGCATGGATTACTAGAGTAATGGGGAAAGGTAAGAGTGTACAGCTTCTGAAATATCATATTTTTATTGAGACAAAAATATATATATATATTCCTAACCAATATTTAAGTATGGTCATTCATTATGGTTTAATCTACAGCTTGAATTATCTGAATTTTATGAAACCCTGTTTTTTTCCAATATTTCCTTTTAAAATTATCGTTGTTTGTTTTCTTCCAGCATGCACACAAATCATAGTGTCAAGAGCTGATGAAGAGTATTGTACACTTTATCTCCAGCTTCTTGAAAGAACACTTAATTGTGAGGTATGTGACCAGAGTTCAGATAACAGTAGTTTAGGAATTAAGATGTGAAAGATGTTGAAGAACAGACAGTTAGGCTCAGGTCAAGCATAAAACTTGACGTGAGCGGAAACTAATGGAAACAATGGATAACAAGGTGTTCCTTGATGTCATTAGGTTCGGCACAAGAAGTTTGACATTTGAATTGAGCCTAAGCTGACCTTACATATTATATAAACTTTTGGTTTTTATATGACATATTTATTATTAAGTTAGCAGACTGTCGTCATCATCCCATTATGCTTAATTAATTAACTCAATTAATTGATAATTATTTAAATAAACTGCCAACCACAGTAAGTATAGGGCTAAGGTTAACACCCCCCTCCCCCCCGCCCCCCCCCCCCCCCCCCACCCCCGCGGCATTACCCATTACCACCTTGCACAGACAGACAGACAGGAAGTTAGGGTTGGACTTTCAGAGACTTACCTTAACATCAATCTTGTTATTGTAGGCATTTACTCCAACGCAAAAGCGACGTCTTCAGTCCTGGAAACAACAGTGTCAGAAACTTGCAAGACAACAGCAATTTGCACGAAGACCGAGTTCACAAGAAAAATCAAAGGGGTATGGAAAATAGAAAAATAAAATCTCATACTGACATCCTTCCAACGCCTTACAAAGCATGCCCTGACATGTTCCTTGGTACCCTTAATCAATCATTCAATCCATCAAGTTTTTTACAGAAAATAACACTTGACAGTAATTCAACTGATCAACCCCTGAACCTCTTTTAAATACCTCTAGTTGATTAGAGATGGGAATAAGATTAGCGTGGTCATCTTAGCCACATACTGGGCTAAACAGTTGCAGATGTTAATACAAAGGGTAGTACCTTCTCAGTTATTTTAAGACCAATAGTGTTGTGGTGACCAGGACTCAAACCATGACCTCCTACACAACAGACCAACGCTCTTACCGACTGAGCATACCAACTAATAGGCAATATCTTACCAGCCATTTACTGATGCACTGTTATCTTGCTTCAGTTGGTATTACCCATATCTATCCAATCCACCTATTGATCACAACAGTCTTTGCCCTCCTGCTGGCCCAGGGGGTATGCCTAAGCGTCAGCGAGGTTCTCCACGTACTCTAAATAAAGGCACTCCTGCTGGACAGTTGAGAAGTAACAGTACAGAAACACAACCAAGCAGTGGAAAGGCAAGACTGGTAAGATCTTCTCGTTAAACAGTCACTATTTTAATGTTGGTAGTTACTTCAGTTAAAATTCTGCTACCAATTGAAGGTGATGGTGCACTCTTAGCTCTTCAATATGTAGCTCTATGGTCTACTGAGGTCAACTGAATTCAGTACTAATTTGTGCATATTTGTGCATTTCTTACGAAGTTTATCACAGACATTACTCAGTTTTGCAATATCATAATACTTGATGCTTTGATGTTACCAAATATGCCTTACTCTTTCTTGCAGGTAAGGTCACATGCCATTATCGGCAGAACCAAATCATTACCAGTCCGACATACTGTCTCTCAAAGTTCATTACAACAGCAAAGTAAGTCAGTTTTATGCAAGCACTGTACTTGTCCAAAGTTTGTTCTCTTGAGGATAAGATTCTTTGTTTGAGTTGCATCCATATTCATGTGTCTTCCTATGTGCAACTGTCAAACAAAGAAATAATACTCTAGGGAATGACACTTGGTCTGATATGAGAAAAAAGTGGATTAGGTCTATTCAGGATGATTACATAGGTGGAAGCGTGTGTTTTGGGGGGGGGGGGATGGGGAGATTTTACCATCTACGTCGTTCTTGCTTTGCTTGTCACTCACAAACGTTTTAGTACGAGGCTACATGCGAAATTAAATTTATTCTTTTCTCCATTCACGAATCACTGAGCATTATGCACAAAGCCTCGCATTGAAAACTTTGTGCATGACAAGCAAAGCATATTTTGGAAGTGCACTATTGGCAGGTCTGCCCTTTGAGGGATTTGAAGTTCCAACCAAATCTTTGTTTTCTGATCTTTCCATAATCATTGCATAACAGATTCGGCAGATATTGAAGGTATTGACAACAGTCTGGAGTCACTGGCTATAAGAGTGTCAGAACAAGCCCTTTCAGGTAATTGTTTTTTAATCGATGGGGCACGCTGACATCAGTTGAGTAGCATGCACTACTGTATGTAATGCAGATTTCAGAAAAAAATATTTGAATTTTGCTCAATTAACTAAGATTTCGTTATGCTTTTGCTATGTCATAAAAGCATTTGTCACCAATTAGCATGCTTCCATCAAGTTTTTGTTACACTTGGCTGGTTGCTTAAGCACTCAAGAAGCTAGACTTTTTTCTTTCGTGCTTAGCGACCTCCAGCGGCACCCAAAACTAGATGGAAGCACGCTAATTGAAGAACAATCCTTTTTTTAAATTCTTCTTGTCATTCTTCTCTTCTCTTCTTCTTGTCTTTTTTTTTTAATACTGCCTGATTGATTTTCCTTCAGATAATCCTGGTGATGAAGCCTGATCAAGATCTGTCCAAGATATATCCCTGTACGTGTGTTTAAGGTGCAACCAAGTTGCTGTTTCATTAAATAACATAGCAATGTATAAAGCTGCTTTTACAGAAGTCTTTCAAATCCAAAGAGGTTTCTAGCAGGAGAACAGTGTACATTGAAGTCCGTCATCAACATACCATCTGTATCACCACACTCACCAAGTACTCCTCTGGCTGGACTATCGAGTTCTAAAATCTCTGTTTGACCATTCTGGATGCAAGGATAATGTAACATAACTGGTAAAACCTGTTAATTGGTGTTAATTTAAAGTTACAAACTATATAGTCACACTTCTCCCCTTCCTATCCCCCACACAATCCAATAATTCTCATGGATGCTTATTACTCTGCGACCATGTCGAGTGACTTAGTTTCTTGGCAGGAGGTGCAAGAGGTGTGACCATCATAACTTACTTGCTAGCTTCATACCTTCGTATATGAACCCATTGGGTCTTGTCGTTCATAAGACACCTTCATTGAACCCAAACTGGTGTTTTTGAATTTGTAACTTAGTTAACTGTTCTTACTAGAATGTGTAGTTCCAGAAAATATCTATACCAGCACCACAGAGGGAATTTGTGAAAAGACCCCATAACTACAGCAACTTCAAATTTTCTTCCATACAAACTCTGTTATTTTGTTCTTTCTCTAACCCCCTCCCCTCCAGGGTCTCCAATTTCCTCTGTGGGTGGGGGTACGGATATTTTCTGACCCTATATAATACAATATATATTGGTGGCATAGAGTGATCCGATTGAACCAGTAAAATATAATCTACTTGGCCTGTGAAAAAAATAATATTCATAGCAGTAGGAAACCAGATGTAGACAGTAATTCCATCGTTTTCTCTTGTTTTACTTGGACTGTTAGTCATTAATTATACCAATTTCTTTCACAGGGCATATATAAAATCACTCTAGACATTTTCTTAAAGCCAACAGAAAACAACCGAATCGATATCTAATATCTAGTATATATTGAGAGTGATTGTGTAGTTCCAAAAATTATCCGTACCCCCCTCACGGAGGAATTTTTTTAAGACACCCCCTACCCCCCCGTAAATTCCAATTTTCTTCCATACAAACTCTGTAATTTTTGTTCTTTATCTGACTCCCCTACTCTTCGAAATTCCAAATTCCTCTGTGGGGTGGGGTGCGTATGGATGATTTTTGGAACTACACATTTTACTAAACCTGTGAAACAAATAACTTAACTTTAACTTCAAGTATACCAAAAGAAAAGAATGGAAATGAGATCTAAAAACCTATATTAGTTTACAACCTATTTCACGGATCAAACAGAACTAGATTAGATCTGTGAACGTCTATTTGTCTACTTAAACTATTTCACATTTTAAGTAAAACCACTCTATGAAACCAAAACTAGATTTTCTTGAAGTAGATTTTACATATTGGATAAACATTACCCTCTGGCCTGTGTAGTGTGTAGTGCAGAAGCATTCTAATTGCCTAAGCATGTCTCTGCTTTTTGATTGGTTAAGACAAGAAGTCATTTGAGAGCAACAATATCCTGAATGTCTTTCATACAAGAAACACTGTTTTATCTAGTACTAAAAGACAATATCCACATCTTATTCTGTTTATATTTTAATGAAAGATTCTCATAACTAGTTTGAATGTTTCATGCGATAAACATACACCAGCTCCAGTATCATGCTTCGATTATACGAAAAATGTATCAATCGACTGATATATTGCATTTATATCACGGCAAATTGAAGTATAGTTTACACGTCTATTGTCCGAAGACTTTTGATTTTTTAATATTTCATAAGTTTGAAAATCTTTTTTTTCTTCATTGCGTTAGCCGTTAATCTTATGAGTAGTATTTAAAGACAATGTTTGAGGCGATCCAGTGCGTTTAGGAGTTAATTTTGAACTAAATTTATATAAAGATATTTTACGTAAGGAATATCCAACTTTCTAGGTTTTATTTGCTGCTGTACCCGGAGTAGATTATTGATAATCAAGACCATATCCACCATTTGGACGACAATGTTCCAGTTTTAAAGAGTGGTCCATTTTTCTCATTTTTTTCTCCTGAGCATCTAATGGTGGATAAGACCTTGATAATGCAAGTAAAGCTGAAGAATTGTTTTATAATGATTTCACTTGGAAAAAACTAGAAGTTACTATAAGTGGGGGGGAAAAAAAAAAAAACAAAGCTAGAATTTCTCTATCCATTTTTCTAGGTGATAATTAGTGATAAAAATGATCTTTTTTCTGGACGAAAATAGGTTTCGTTTGTCCATTTCATACGTGTTGAATGCCAGTTGCACAGTACATGCATAGGCAATTTTGTGAGATAGTGAACATGATGCATGATGGTCTAGCTTGGGTATGAATGCCTTGTGTTAATGCTAAAGCTAGTCCACAATACACTCTGCTCGCAAATCAGAAAGAGTTTTTGTCCACATGTACACAAACTGGCAATAGCTTTTATTGAAAGTCATAAGCCGTCTTATTTATAGATAAAGTATATTTACCAATGAAATCATTATAGAATAAGATAAATTAACACGTATTTCATTTGCACTGATCACACATGACTTCAGTGGCAGTACAATTGGAATGGTTTTCAAGTATTGTATATCCAGGTTAGATGATGGTTTGTCGTGCTTTAATCGTTAGCTACAAATAATGATAATATTCACAAGTTGTTGCACTCTCTTCACGTAGACCATCATTTTATTTAGTTAAAACAAAAAAGAAATATTTTGTAGGATCTTGTATGAGTTCAAGGTTAATGTTACATACGGTAATAATTCCATGGTAAAACGACCATTGCATTTGATGCTCACCCCAGACCTGTTGCTTACTGAAGAGCTCACATAACGAAAAAGTCTTCAAAGTCCAGTGTTATTTTTTTACTTTTTTTCTCAAACTTTTCTCACTCTGTCCATCTTAAGTTACTTTTTTACGCAAAAAAAACCTTTAATTTCATTTTTATAAGCGACCCCTGTAAGGTTTCGCCAAATTCTTTCAAATACAATGGTCAAAGAACGTTTTCGTAGAGTTTAAAAATGCAAAAATATAGATGAGAAAAACTTTATTTATGCCAGGAAAATCTCCTGTGATCTTGACTTTGTAATATATCTGCGTCTTCAAAGACTGCATTAGATGTTGTTGTTATATATTGCAAGTGCACGCATAGCTGTGCCCATGCAGGAAAGTATACTGATAAAACCATAACGAAAATCCTGAATAAAAGGAATAAAATGAACGAGTAGTAATTCTAGTTTGTCACTTCTAATCCCTTTTTTATTACAATATAATTCGGGGAGAATTTTCAACTTGCGCAATTGGGTTATCTTTTTTTTTTTTTTTTCTTTATTCTTAATGAAAGTTTACGAATTCTCGACTTTCACATCCCCATAATCCTTTGCGTCTTTGGGGGGTAACCAGAGGGTAAAAACCCACATTTTGCTGAAGGCTGACCAGACAATGTTGAAAATACCTTGTTTGGTATCCAAAGATAAAATGAAGAAGTAAAAAACAGAAAAAGATAAATTTTAAACATTTTAAAAAATAACAAAAATAACTTGGAATAAACTGATCATCAGTATTGTACAGATAAAAGCAGGTATAGTATAAATTCAATTAAGAAACCTTTCAATTTGGAACAGTTTTTTGATTGGTTACCCTCCAAAAACGCAAAGCATTATGGGGATGTGAAAGTCGAAATAGGTCATTTTTGGCCAATTTCGGGCAAAAAGCATGGACTATAGCCCATGGTTTTGACCCATTTTGGACCATTTTCACACCTTTTCTAAAAATATGCATTATTTATGAAGGATGCAAAATAGGTCATTTTTGGCCATTTTTGGGCGAAAAGCATGGACTATAGCCCATGGTTTTGACCCATTTTGGTCCATTTTCACACCTTTTCTAAAAATATGCATTATTTATGAAGGATGCAAAATAGGTGATTTTTGGCCATTTTCGGGCAAAAAGCATGGACTATAGCCCACTAAAGCGACGACGAATCGCTAAACAGAAAGGCAAAGGAAGCCAACACCATCATCGAACAGCTTTGCGAAAGGAACAACTGGAACTATATAGAACATTCCAACATCCAGCCTGACGAACATCTAAACCGGAGCGGGCTCCATCTAAATAGATCAGGAACTAAACAGTTTGCAACCAATTTTATTAATTTTTTAAAGAAGACATAGGAACTAACTGTCATGGAGCCCATAGAGAAAGGGAACAAGGGTAAGTCACGTAATTTAGACAAAATATTTGGTCGTGGTTTAACAATGGCTTCCTTAAATATTAATAGCTTAGTTGCGCACATTGATGAATTACGGGTGTTTCTCGCCGCATCTCCTGAAATTGATATCCTGGCAATCAATGAAACAAAATTAGACTCTACCATTATGGATTCTGAGTTACATATAGAGGGTTTCGATATTGTCAGAAAAGATCGATCTCAGAATGGTAGAAACGGAGGAGGCGTATGTATTTACATGAGAAACAACCTGAGTTATCAAAGACGCGACGACTTTGATGATGGGATCTTAGAACTCATCACTATAGAAATCTTTAAGCCACGATCAAAATCATTCTTAGTTAGTACTTGGTATCGCCCTCCCAACTCACCCCTCGAGTTATTCACGACATTTGAAAAGCTCATAGATAGCATTGATAAGACAAATCTCGATTATTATTTGTTAGGTGATATAAATTGCGATCTCTTAGAACTAACGAGAACGAACCTAGCTTCATCTAATTTAATTGATATTTTGGATATCTATGGGCTTTATCAGCTATTAAATGAGCCAACACGTGTAACGCATAACACTAAATCATTAATTGACTTATGTGTGACAAACACTCCCGACAAAATTAGTAAGTCAGGTGTGTATCATCTTGGCATCAGTGATCACTCTTTAGTATTCATGACGAGAAAAATTCATTACGAGCCGTCAAAGGCTCGCAAAATTGAGGTACGTAACTTCAGAAATTTCGATCAAGACAAATTTTTGAGTGATCTCAAACAACTGCCATGGTCAGACATCAAGTCTTACGATGATCCGAATGATATGTGGATTCGCTGGAAAACCTTGCTAACCAAGTGTATTGATTCCCACCTGCCTGTTCGCCACAAGCGTGTGGGAAGGAAAAACTCACCATGGATCACAACGGAGCTAATACAGAAAATGCGGTCACGTGACCAATTGAAAAGGAAAGCAATTTCCACTGACAGTGACTTATTTTGGAAAAAATACAAAGAATCGAGAAACAGGATTAATAACGAAATTAGATTAGCGAAGAAAAAATACTTTACGGAAAATTTAGCACTAAATAAATCTGATCCTCGGAAAACATGGCACCTCCTTAATGATCTAAGTGCTCGAAAGGCTAGCAAATTTTCCGGCGTTTCCGAAATTAAAGTTGCCAATAAATCAGTAACCTCACCAAGTGAGATGGCCGAGATTTTCAATGAACATTTCACAAGTATAGGCCAGACTCTAGCCAATAAATTACCTCCATCTGACATTAAATTTGAATCATTTCTGAAACCTACAACTGGTAAAACTTTCGCTATCCAACCTCCAAGTGAGCAAACTGTTTGCGACTTGTTAGGAAGTATAAAGGAAAAGAAAGCTGCAGGCTTAGATAACATACCCAACAAATTGCTAAAAATGTCCGCCTCTATAGTGGGACCATCTCTCACTGTGATTTTTCGACAATCTATTAAAATGGGCATTTTTTCCTAGAGAGTGTAAAATAGCGAAAGTAACGCCTATATTTAAAAAAAGGAAAAAAAACTGACCTAAGCAATTATCGCCCAATCTCGGTCATTCCCACTGCTTCAAAGATATTTGAGAAGATCGTTTATGATCAACTATACGATTATTTGAATGAAAACCAGTTATTGACGGAATGCCAGTCAGGCTTTCGCTCCCTGCACAGCACTGTCACCGCGTTGCTCGAAGCAACGAACGAATGGTCAGTTAATATAGACAAGGGACTACTTAACGGGAGTAATCTTCATAGACCTCCAAAAAGCCTTCGACACCATAGATCATGAAATTCTTTTGTCCAAACTATCGAATTATGGTGTAGATGAGGCTCACTCAAGTGGTTCCGTTTCTTATTTACTGACGACGTCTCAGCTGTGCAGTGTTAACGGAAGTCTGTCTGAGCCTTGTACTGTGAGCTGCGGTGTACCACAAGGCAGTAATTTAGGCCCACTTTTATTTTGGACCACTTTCACACCTTTTCTAAAAATATGCATTATTTATGAACGATGCAAAATAGGTCATTTTGGCCATTTTCAGCAAAAAGCATGGACTACAGCCATGGTTTTTACCCATTTTGGACCATTTTCAACCTTTTCTAAAAATATGCATTATTTATGAACGATGCAAAATAGGTCATTTTCGGCCATTTTCATCAGCAAAAAGCAGGGACTATGACCATGGTGTTGAAAGTGGTACCATTACACCTTTTTCTAAAAATATGCATCTATGCCGGATGAAAATCGCGTCTTTTTGGCAATTTTGGGCAAAAGCTTGGATCCGCCCATTTTTTGACCCCTGTGGACATTTAACACCTCTTCGAAAAAAATAGGCTATGATGTATGAAGACGCAACATGTTATTTTGGCCATTTTTGAGACACAAAAGCTATGGACTCCAGCCATGGTTGACCCATTCTGGTTCCTTATCCCACTTTTCTAAAAATATGCCTCATGACGCGCCAAACTAGGTTTTTACATTAGCAAAAAAGAGTAGGACTAAGCCAGTGGGGATTGACCTCTTTTGGCCCCTTTTCACACCTTCTAAAATATGCCTTCATTAGAAAGAAGCCCATAGTCATTTTTGGGCTCCTTCAGCCAAGCAGGACTATGTCATAGTTTGACCCATTTTCGGACCATTTCACACCTTTTCTACAAAATGCAATTATGAGGATGCAACATAGCTCATTTTTGGCCATTTTCCGCAAAAAGTCATTGCTAAGCCCGGGGTTGACTTTGGACATTTTCCAACCTTTATAAAAAATATGCCTTATTTATGATATGCCACACATAGGTCATTGTTTGGCCTTGATGGTGGCAAAAAGCAGGCCGACCGCCCAGGGTTGACCATCTTGGCCATTTCCCTCTTTCAAACAATATGATTATTAGACGAGCAAAATAGTCAGTTTGGCCTTTTCAGCCCACGGGACTACAAGCCATGGTTGTGACCTATTCGTTCATTTTCACCTTTTCTAAAACTTGCATATTGGAAGGAGGCAAATAGGTTCATTTTAGCAATTTTCAGCAAAAGCATGGATACAGCCATGGTTTGCACCTCTTTGGACCATTTTCACCACCTTTCTAAAAACTATGCACGATTTAGGAACGATGCAAAATAGGTATTTTTGGCCATGTAGAAAAAAGCATGACTAGACCATGTTTTGACCCGTTTGTCCCATTTTCACACCTGTTTCTAAACGTAGGCTTATTTAGAAGGATGCAACCTAGGTCATTTTGGCATCTCGGGCAAAAAGCTTGGACAGCCATGGTTTTGACCATTTGGACCCTTGCAAAACTTTCGCTAAAAATATGCTTATTTCTGTAGAATGCAAAGCAGGTAGTTTTGGCCATTTTGAACAAAAAAGCCTGGACTAAGCCCCTGGTTTACCATTTTGGTATTTCACACTATTTTTCTCCACATGTTATTTATGAACTAGCAAATAGGTCCTTTTTAGCCATTGTCAGCAA